>JAJJWX010001634.1:0-142656 GCA_023529315.1 Papaver bracteatum
GACAGGAGAACCTAGTAAATACATTCTTCTTCTTCTAGCCATGTCTAAACTCTCATTTCAATCATTGAAACATTCTCGAGGCGATATATAGTTGTTATTCATAAGTCTGATTTCTTTGATTATTCTTTCGGGAAATATAAGTCTGGTTTTATCAATTGTTTCTGTTCACCTTGATTTATCAAAGACGGAACAAAACTCATGGGTTTTATTCGTAAGGGAGGCAATTTATATATCCTTGTAGGCTTTTCTATGTGAGGCAGTTTTTTATTAAAGTCTTGACTTTGGGTCGTAGCAACTCTTGGTTGTGGGTGAGATCATCTAAGTGAATCAAGTGCGCAGTATCCATCTGGGATCAGAGGAATATGAGCATAACTATACCTTGGATCAGTGTGAGATTGGTTGGGGTTCAACTATGATGGTATTTATCAAAGATGTTGTAGTAGTAAAAGGTTCGTGAGATTTGTGAAAGCAAAGAATTTTAGATTTAATAAAACTAAGATAAGATAAAATTATATATACAAAATTGTCACGTGATGAAGAGATACTAGGGCACATGATTTCACTACTTTTCATATTCTTGTGGTTCAGTCATTAACTCTTTACAATATAGCTCAAACAAAAGAAGTTGTGACTCTAATTCTTTGCCAAAAATAGATTTCATAAAACATTATCTGTAAGTTGTAAGCATGAAGCATCAAAAGTAATTAAAACCAAGCATGCGACATCAGACAAAATAACAAATAATTAATAAAAATCATAAAACAATTAAATCTATGAAAAAAGTCATATAAGAATTAATTCATTTACCACAATCATGAAAAGTTGCTTCCTCCATTGTACCAGTGATGGGTTCTAGCTCCGCATTGTATGAAAACACACTCAAAGGAATTTTCATTGCTCAAATAGGTGTTTACAAGGATGAAATATAGAGAAAATGGTTAAAACCGGGTGTTTGCAACGTTTATAATCGTTGCAAAACACTGTTACAGAGAACGATAAGAGGTTACTGTTGCTGTAACTGTAGCTCTGCGACGCACTTCTTGTGTCGCTGTATCTGTTGGCATGAATGACTGTCCCGAAGAGTCTTATGTTCTTCGTGTTCTTCCAAAGCTTAACATGAAGTTTTTTCTCTGCAAATTGAATTTCTCGAATTTCTGATGTTCTATACCTCCCCAAAACTCTCCATCCCCTTCTCATACCCTCATCACCCTTTATATACTCTGCAGTATCAAAAATACTCGTGAATAACTTTGAATAATCTTCATTAATTCTCCTCTGCCATTCTCGGAAATAATTTCCATTCTCGGCTGCATCACGCATCTGTTGTAGATTATCACGTGTCTTATGGTGTTGATATACTCTAAACACGGCGAGAAAACATCCCAGCAGTAGTCAAATAGAGAACAAAATAATTTACCCATGTATATAATTCGAATTCCTCCGTCGACCCAGTGATTGGGTTTAGCTACTCATTATTACAAAAATAAAAATAAAAATAAAAAATATTGTTGCTCGATACAGGCTCCCGGCTCCCTAACTCTCGATAATCTTCTCTGACTCCCAAGAATCATTTATATACCCAACAATCAAGAAATATTTCGAATAAATGCTCATAATCTTCTCACAGTAATGACATTAAACTCGGGAATATTTTCTTTATTCTAACACAATTCTGAGTTGTTTGATTCATCCAAAACTTCTCATCCGATAGAAAAATCTTAGAGAATATCATCATACGTAACTTTCTATTAACTCGGGAATCAAATTAATTAAACCCGAGAATATCTTCCTTGCCTGTTTTGGATAACTACCGAAAATAACCTGAGTTTGCTTCTTCAAAACACTTAAAAGACGTGTGTACATAGTGAGCACATAATATTTGTTCAAATCCCATGAAAATCTGCAACAAAATCTTCTCAATAACTCAACAGAATCTACGAAATATCTTCATCCTCTATTTCTTCTAACCGGTGATAATTTTCTTCATTTGTCGAATTAACTGCAATTACCACCCCTGTTTACTCAAAACAAGATGATATCTATCCATATCCAAGAATAAATCCCCACAACATCTCCTCAAATTAATCCCAAATATATTCGCAGAAACATATTAGTTTTTCCCGCCAAAACCTGTTGTTCTTGGTGATGAAGAAGGGTGCCCCATAACAGTTTAAAGGGTGCCCATAACGGGGGGATGTATATAGAAAATCAGGGAGCCCCTTAGCCATTGGAGTTCCCCATAGTAATAGGTTACACCTTATCCAAAATTGTGAGTCCGAATAACAATTTTCTTTCTGGTGCCAAAATCAACTTTTCGAGCAACTTTCTCCATAAGAGATTATTTGATAAAAACACCTACAAACAAGATTATTAGTGATAAAATGAGTCCTAGCTAATGTATTTATGGGAGAAAATGCGTCGCACTTTCGTGCTCATCAAACTACAGTCCAGACCTAAGTTAGCTTGGAGTAGGCTAGTGTCTGTAGCGTCTTAATACAATGTATGTTTAATCTGTACTAGGTCCCGAGGTTTTTCTGCATTTGCGGTTTCCTCGTTAACAAAATTCTGGTGTCTGTCTTATTTCTTTTCTGCATTATATTTTGTTATATAATTGAAATAATATAGGTTGTGCGTTGTTCAATCAATTAGAATATCCGACCTTTTTGGTTGTTGATTTAAATTGATTGACACTTGGATATTGGTCTTTGGTACCATCCAAGTTATCTCACTTTGATTAAGACTCGCAGATTGTATTTTCTTGAGTAAATCAAATTGAGAGATTGAGATAATAACTCCTTGAGATATTTTCTATTGATTGAGTCTAGTTGATTCTCTAGAAAGTAAATCGGAGTTGTCCATGCAGATTGCTAATCGAAATATTGGGTGTGGTTGTTACTTGTTAGACCCCCGCTTTTTCACATGTTCAACTTGATTTTTATCAAAAGACAGAACAAAAACATAATAAATAATAGACATATCTGTGTGAGACATATTTGTTTATAAGTCTTCGACTTTGGGTCGTAGCAACTCTTAGTTGTGGGTGCGATCAGCTAAGGGAATCAAGTGCGCAGAATCCGACGTGGTTCTAAGGGCGTAAGGAACGCGACTGTATCTTAATCGATGTGAGACTTGGTTAGGGATCAACTACATTCCAGTCCGAAGTTAACTTGTAGTAGGCTAGTGTCTGTAGCGGCTAAATACAATGTGGTGTTCAAAGATGGACAAGGTCTCGGGATTTTTCTGCATTTGCAGTTTCCTCGTTAACAAAATTTCTGGTGTCTGTGTTATTTCTTTTCCGCATTATATTTGTTTATATAATTGAAATATCACAGGTTGTGTGTAGTTTAATCAGTTGATTAGTGTTAATAACTGTGAATATTTTGATTAGTGTTTAATGTAAATGATTAGTGATTAAGATAATTAAGTTATAAAAGTTTGTGTTGATGATAATTTTTGGGGAAGAAAAATAAAGTTAGTTTTTTTGGAGAAGAAGAAGAAGGGGAAGTGAGGAAAAACTTGTATTTTTATGAGCCAAATCCGAGAGATGAATACAACGATGAGAAACCCAATGCTAACAATACACAAGTATACTTCCGGATTATGTTTAATTTCATTTGTGTAGGTTGAAATCATCAAAAAATTGATTTTTTGCATCCAAGTTTGGCGAACCAGGGATAGGTTCGGCTTGAAATTATCAGCTATCCAAACCTAACTTGTATACTACAGAAGATGAATAGTTCAGCTTACTCTAAATACAATAGTTATTGGCCGAACTTATACTATGTAACTTCCGACCTACTTACTAGTTAAATGTTCGGTTAATAAGAAATTTTCATTACAATTTGAACCTTCTCTTGAGAGTCAGGTTTGGTTTTCACTCTAAATATCGTATCAGCCGAACCATATATATTTTCATGTTCGGCTCATATTCAAAAAATCATACCATCCAAACATGTTACTGATTTTCCATAAAACACTTAAATTCATACACATTTAGGGGTTAGGCTTTTTATTACATATGTTTTCTATTGTGCAGCCTTTTCATAGGATGAATCAAACGAAAAAATGGAAATTACTAAAAGTGTTAAGAAAGTGAAGTCTAATGATGGAGAATACCAAGGTACAAATTCAACTTATTAAAACCAAGGAGATTTTATCTTTACCTTCAGGATAATGAAAAGACAAACATAACTCAAAAATAATGAGGTCATTCCGACATCGGACGAAAACGTTATGGCCAAAACAAGATCGAAAGACTTTAGTGTGCAAAGAGAAGGTTCAGCTGATAGCTCAACAACACGAACTAGCCGAACCTAGAGCCTGCAAATCAATATTTTCAAAGTGTTTACAGAGAGAGGTTCGGCTTGAAAGTGATCTAATCGAGTCAGCCGAACCTGACAACCACCTGGGGTAAATTTCACTTCTCAGGTTCGGCTGGGAAGGTTTGCAAGGTATTAGCCGAACCTGACACTATTCTGGGACGTATTTAATACATATTTTGGGGTTCGGCTAAAAACTGATATTTACTTTTTAGCCGAAATGTTCATAGACACTTTCAGGGGAAAATTTCAAGAACAATTCGGCTCAAAACTCAACTCAATTATCAGCCGAACCAGCTACTGTAACCGTCAAAAACCCTATTTTTTTAGCAATTTAACCTATTCAATCCATGAAAAACAACAAATAAAGATTGGGTTTGTTGGGAATACCTTCTTATCCTCATTTCAGGAGTTGGAGCTTCAAATGGTTGAATTTCCGATTCAATTCCTGGTTCAGTTATAATTTTTACACCTTCATCTTCAATAGGTTCGAGGATTTAGAACACCTTACGTTTTCTTTTTTCTTTATACGATCCATTATATAGTTCAATATAATCGATGATCAAATTTTCACGAATCGACAATTAATTACGGTGATAGAAAAAAAATTCTGAGAGAGAAGGAAGGTGGTTCGGCTGGAGGAAGAAGAAGAGATGTTTAGGATAGAAACATATTTTGTTTTTTGTTTTTTGTTTTTTGTTTTTTGATTTTAGGTTCAAGGGTATATAGGTAATTGAACTACCAAATAGACACCCCTTATAAGGTCACCTAGGATGGGAAATCTATTTTGTATACCTTGAATTTTTTTGATATGCCATAAAACAGGGTTCTTTTGATGCCTGACGAACTGTGTGATGATCCTTCGGATGCGTCACATGAAATATGTGATCCTTGGTGAAAAATGATAAAACTATGATAATTTGGGAGATAAAAAATGGAAGGAGCTAATCACATAAATTTTCCGTTGAGCAATCTATTATAACTATGTACAAGTAACAGTAAGGTTTCCGCAGCTCATGAATCAACAATTATTTATCCGTACATTTAGGTTTCCATAATTTTATGATAACAAAAAAAAAAAACTTCGAGATATTTGAGTTTATAAAAAAACTTTGATGAATTTAATGTAAGAATTTTTTTTTACACAAAGCTTATGGTTGGTAACCTAGCAACAAGCTGGGCTCCAACACCCTTTTGGATAGCAATGCCTAATCTATGAAAAATAAAACTACCAATACCACTACTAGCGTCTTTACTGACTAAACAATTTTTTAAACGCTTAAAGAAACATAAATTATCCTCACCTAACTCTCCTAAGGTAGTGAAAGCTAAAACACCCAGACCATGGCCATGGGAAACACACTTGTCCAAGTATTTGGAGTGTTTCCGAGAGACCGCATTAGCAATGGCTTTCCCGAGGACGAAAGAGCAAATTCCTTCACATGTGAAGGGTGAAACACCTGTGACATCCATACAAACATTCTTTCCGTCTTCCCAGTTGAGCACAAGAATATCAGCAGGTTTCAGCTCCTTGTTATCATCTGTCAAAAAACCCAAGGAAACTTTCTTATGCGCAGGCACATCAGCTTTGTAACAAATGTCAGTGATTATATCACAAACAAAATCATGGAGGAACTTGGGGCCTATATCCTTAGCACAATGAAGCGCATGATCTCCAAATATGTCCATTGATTTGTTACAGCTTGGACATAAACCATTCTCATCAAACAACGGAATACCAAGGCGACAACAAAGCACAACTCTAAAAATGTCTGGGTCCAATACACTGATTAATCCCACTGATAGGTATCGCCAGCAAGTAATCTTGTGCATGTTTGACCTGGTTGCACTGCCACAGGATGAAATCTCTTGTGGTCATAGAAAATCAGTCTGGTATTTGCTTCTTGAATGTATCAAAATAAGTGACTGCCAGGGAGTGCATGGAGGGGTGGGGGGGGGGGTGGGTGGGGGTGGGGGGGGGGGTGGGGGGGTGGGGGTGGGGGGTGGAGGAGTATCATCGACATAGTATGTAGAAGGAAAACCACATACCTAAATAAACTTCTCAAGTGAAAAATGATAAGCAGAGCCTTTTTCGGATGAGAATGAATTACCAAGAATCACCTTTTGCATCGAAATAGTCTGACTCTGAGAAGCAAGGAAGCAATAGGCACTGGTGTCCGCCATGGTGTAAATGCCAAGTCCACCATCCTTTAAAGGCAAAGTAGCTAATCGCTGCCGAAGAGGACCAAACCTTGCACCATCACCAGTGATAAGAAGTCTCAAGTACCTAAGTAAGTGATCATCAAACAGGGCAACAGCTGATTGCAGGGCAGCAAGATTGGTAGTACGCATTGCAAAGTATAATCTAGAAACTCTAGTGCAATTTCGAAGTAACAACATCTCACTTTGAGGGTCTTTGAGTTTTTTGATAGCAGACATCAATTGAACAGTCTTGTTCACCCTGCTAAACAACATGTCACTGATAAATTTCAAGGCTAAACTCACCGGTCCACCCAAAAGTTTACGCCATTAGACGGTCTACCAATATTAGCAGGGAAAACACCATCAGTTTTGCTTCTAGGGTCAGTAGAAGGCCATAAAACTTCAGTCTTCCTAACATTAAGATGTAATCCCCTGCAAGGTCCTTCAGTCTCGATTATACTCAGATCCTTAGCGACCTCTAAAATGTCACCAATAATTGTACCATCATCAAGATACCAAGAATGCAAGTCAAGATTGCACTGAGACGCAATAGTCTTCACGAGAGGGTGAAGTGTTAATGCAAAAAGAAAGGGATCGAGAGGGTCACCCTGCTGAACTCCAAGGGAAGATGATAAAATATAATGGTCGTAATAGAGTTTAGCAGGCCTCAAGTAACAAAATTCTACCCAGCGAGAAATACCTGGACAACGAAGACGAACCTCCTTGATGAGCTGCGATCTGCTCACCATGTTGAAAGCATTGGAAAAGTCAATAAGAAGCATTGACATTTTGTTCGAGTGGCCATTCAACTCCAATAAACGATTTACAATGTGTAACATACTTTCCCCACCAGCAGGAATTCCAACCCCGAATTGATAATCTCCCAAATAAGCGGACATATCCTTCCCAACTGAGACATCAGCCACCTTCAAAACCAATCTACGCCACACCGTACCAACTGCAATTGGCCTAATACCACCTCCAGGTTTAAGTAACGGAGTTAAGGGTGCACTTGCGATGAACTCTCCCAAACCTGCTGGACATCGCCCTGCCAAACAAAGATTGACCACTCCAGTGATTGAAACAAGTAAATCGTCTGCAATAGCGGCTGCCGCCCCACTAATTGCATCAACTAGATGCTGAGCACGCAACCCATCACGACCGCATGAAGTGCCTTTGGGGAAACTCTTGATAGCCTTTAAGACAACCCGAGAATCCACTGAAATTGGGTCGAAAATAACATCATCATCCGAAACAATAGGAGGAGGCGCAGGTGGATGCTTGTCTAGGAGTTCAAGGTATGTGTTCTCGTTGCGAGGAGCAACACCGGACGAAGATAGCACACGGATGGAAGCTGCGAAATGGCCACATCTAATCTTCTTTTGACAAGCTAACAAGGTAGCTGCATCTTGTCGCTTCTCGTCTGCCTCTTTAGACCCATGGTGTAGTGGCTGCTGTAATAATTTCTTCAACAGAATAGAACATCCATTAGGCTCCTTCCAAACAGCCAGCGCCTGGTTGATGGCTGCAATCTGAAGTCGTTTTCCTGACTTCTTCTCGGCACTGCTTCTCGGCTTGTACAAAGTGAGGGTACAAATTGGGAGGAATACTAAATGAAGCCACGCTGCAAGACTGCTAGGACTGATGATAACAAAAGAAGAGTGGGAGATGAGACTTGAACCCTTGACCTGCCTCCTGCATTTTCTCGCAACACATTTTCTGCTAGGACAGATGATATTTGAGAAAACTTAAAAGAAACAATGTCTATTCGAGTAAAAAGTTTCTTCTAATATTTAGAGTTGTGTAAGAAAAATTGCAAAAGGACAACGGTAAGAGTTTCGGAAATTCATTGCACAGACAAAACGTTACAAGAAATTTTCACATAATCACGGTCATTATGCTTGGAGTTTAGAATGAGGTGAGCACATTTATCTGTTTAATTCAGGAATTCAAGAATTGCTAACACACATTTGTGTCTGCAAAAGTTTGTGCGTTCGGTGGAAGAATAAGAAATCAGACTTTCCTCTTGCATAAAAAGTTAGTAGGGAAATTCAATTAGTACCGAAATTAGTCACCTTATCAAAATTGTACAAAAATGTTGTCGAACTAATTCGGGTACTCAACAGTCTAACGTTCTAATAAATTTTACCAGAACCTACTCGCCGATGTAAAATATTACCGCCAATAATTTTTTTGTTTCCTCAACGAATCCATCAAATGCTTAATAGGCACGTTTGCAATTGCTATGCATGCTCTAACAAAAACCCAACCTTCTCATTTGTATATTTTTCCATTGGGATTTTGCCTATCCTACTATGTCTTCTTCTTTGGATTGTTGTTTTCTATTGGAAAATAAAGAAATAGGATACATTGAGACTTTGAGAGCGAGAAATGAACTCAATGTAAACAATGTTCTAAGGAGCTCTCTTGTATGCAAGGTGGAAGTGTAGGTGGTGTTCCCATTTTAATTACAGAGTTGCAAACTGGAAATAGAGAAGAGTCTGGGGCCTTAGTGCCATTCCGGAATTTTGGTGGATGTGTAGGAGAAGTTCCTTCTAATTCTGACGGACTGGGTTCTACACCAACCCTGGTAAATGTTCTACAGAAAAATGCTTCTGAGGAGACATTGGCATCGGGTGCGGATCAATTAGCTTGGGAAGCTCCTCCGGTGCCCTTGGCTTTAGCCTGTACGGGCAATATCTTTACGGTTACGGATAACCAGGTGGTGATCAAGCTTGGTGATTTTCAAAAAGCAAAAGTGGACATCAGCGAGGTAATCTTGTCTACTTCTAAATTGGTTTTTGAATTGTACTGCACTTATGGGGGAATGCGTAGAAGCAATGAAGATCAATCTAGGGAAATCATTGAAGCAATTCTTACAAAGTATAAGGAAAGGTACGACAGAATTGCGGCTGGTAAAGAAGTACATGAGAGTGATTCGGAGTCTGCAGATGCGGAAGGAGATGGAGAAGTAAACTCAAGGGAAGTAGATGTTAGTAATGGGATCTAAATTTGTGAACTGGAACATTCGGGGTCTAAGTTCGTATAGAAAACAAATTGCGGTGCGTGATTTAATTCAGCTGCATAGATGTTTGGTGTGCACGATCCAGGAAACAAAAATGGTGCACATGCCCTCTTGGTTTGTTCGACAGTTTTGGTATAACTCGGATTTGGATTGGAGATTTATTCCTTCTCAAGGAACAGTTGGTAATAGTGGGGGATTGTTAACCATTTGGGATAGCTCAAGGTTAGAATTGTTGGACGAGAGAAGCGGCCTCAATACATTATCAGTTCTGTTGAAGTATAGAGCAACGGGTTTTAACTTTGTTCTCTCAAATGTTTATTCACCTTGTGAGTTTACACAGCGGGAGGCGTTTTGGGTGGATCTGACTGGTATTAGGCAGTGGAAAGAAGCAGCTTGGTGTATTGTTGGGGATTTAAATGCAGTTCGAAGCAACTTGGAACGTAACAGGGGGGAATCTGAGGAGAGAAATATGCAATTCCTAAATGATTTCATCTCTGATTTGGCTTTGGTAGATTTGCCTTTAAATGGGGGAGCATTTACGTGGAGTAATATGCACTTGAATCCTTTACTTTGCAGGCTTGATAGGTGTTTGTTTGACAATGCTTTTGATTCACATTTTAGTAGAGCTACGCAAACAGCCTTGGTAAGAACATGTTCGGATCATAATCCGTTGTTGATAGATCTTGCGCCGGAGGTGATTTTCAGATCTTCTTTTAAAATTGAACATTGCTGGCTAAAACATAAGGACTTTGTAACGAATATTGAAACTTGGTGGAGGGAGATGCGGTTCGATGGTACACCAAGTTATGTTCTCTTCAGGAAACTTCAAAACCTGAAATTCTTTCTGAAGCGGTGGAGTAGGGCGATGTTTGGGGATTTGAAGAAAAAAGAAGAGGTCTTACTGGAAAAAATAAAGGGGCTAAATTTGCAGGAGGAGGTAGGGGTTTTATCGGAGGCTGAGTTTCTGGAAAGGGCAGCTGAGGAGGTGAAGTTAGGAGATGTAAAAGTGGAGAGAGCAATAATGGCTTTTCAAAGGGCGAAGGTGCAAGGTTTTGTGGAAGGTGATAAAAATACGGGCTTTTTTCATAGAATGGCTAATGAGAAAAACAGAAGATGTACAATAACAAAGTTGGAAGTGGATGGAGTGGACATTTTTAATCAAGATGCAATAAAAGAGGAACTGCACAGTTATTATTCAGGTTTATTTACATCGACTCAATTTGTTTTTCCAAGTTTTGATAACTTACACTTTCCTCAGATTGATGTTACACAGAACCGGTGGATGGAAAGGCCGTTCGAAGAGGAGGAGGTACGTGGTGTAATTATGAAATTTGGTAAAAATAAGGCACCGGGACCGGATGGATATACAATGGAGTTTTATAAACTTTGTTGGCATGTGTTGAAAGATGATGTAATGTTAGCGATACGGGAATTTTTTGACAAAGGAGTGGCGGATTGGAGGTTGAATGTTTCTTTTCTTAAGCTGATCCCGAAGAAAGAAGACTCGTCAACTGCCAAGGACTTCAGGCCGATAAGCTTAATAAGCAGTTTTTACAAAATTATTTCGAAGGTTTTGGCGGAAAGATTGAAGGTGGTCATGCCTATTCTTGTTTCTCATTCTCAAGGTGTGTTTCTCAAAGATAGGCAGATCTTGGACGGAGTTCTTGTTGCTAATGAGTGCATTGATAGTAGACTAAGACAAGGCAAACCAGGTATTTTATGCAAGGTGGATATGGAAAAGGCGTTTGATAATGTTAATTGGAATTCATTGTTTACTATTCTTAAGAAGCATGGTTTTGGAGATAAATGGGTAAAGTGGATTCATTGGTGTGTTACCTCTGCTCAGTTCTCGATTATTGTTAATGGTGTGGCTACAGATAGAATCAAACCGTCGAAAGGTGTGAGACAAGGTGATACGTTATCTCCTTTTCTATTTATTTTACTGGTGGAAATTCTAGCGAAATTATTAGAAAAGGCGGTTCAAGATGGAAGCATTGAAGGTTTTCAGGTAAAGGAGGGGGGAACTTCTATTTCTCATCTTCAATTTGCTGACGATACTTTGATTTTCTTAAATGCTTCTAAAGAAGAGGTCCGACGACTTCTTCTTATTTTGATAATTTTTGAGGTGTTAACGGGCTTAAAACTTAATCTGGAGAAGAGCTCGATTACAAGTGTTGGGGCAGATAATTTAGTGGAGGAGTTGGCAATGGAGATGGGTTGTAAGATTGCAGTTTTGCCGGTAATTTATTTGGGTCTACCTGTTGGAGCTTCATATAGAAATGTGGCAGTTTGGGATATTGTGATAGATAGAATGCAGAAAAGATTGGCAGTGTGGAAGAATAAGTATCTTAATAAGGCGGGCAGGTTAGCTTTGATAAAATATGCTCTGTCAAGTCTTCCAACTTACTATCTGTCTTTACTTCACCTTCCAGCTTCGGTGGAGAAGAAACTTAATACCATCATGCGTAAGTTCTTATGGGGAGTAACTGAGGAGGAAAACAAGATGAGTTGGGTTGGGTGGAAGAAGATGAACAAGCCAAAGGAATATGGGGGTTTGGGAATAAGAAATTTACGGTTAGTAAATAGATCTCTTATGGCTAAATGGTTGTGGAGATTCTCTAAGGAGAAGCAAGCTTTATGGAGGCGAATTATGGTGGAAAAAACAAATGCTGATTCGAAGTTCTTGCTTAGGAGGAGAAGAATTGCAGTATTGGAAGAAGTATGTGGCTGATGATTATGAGGGGAAGACCGGATTTGCAAGAGTGTGTTGAATTGGGAGTTAGAAGTGGTAAGGAAACTAGATTCTGGCATGACTGGTGGTTTCATAAGGAGTCTTTCAAATGTAAGTTTCCTAGACTTTTTAAAATCAGTCTTCAGAAACAGTTTACTGCGGAGGAAGTTTTGGGTACGGCGTGGTCTTTATCTTTTAGCAGGGAGTTAAATCCGGCAGAAAGAATAGATTTTTTGGAGTTAAGAGATGCTTTGAACTCGGTTACTTTACAGGAGGGGGAGGAGGATGTTTTACAAGGGGATTTTTCGTCTAAGATTTTGTATTCCAAACTCTGCAGGGAGGAGGTAGAATGGGAGTTTGCAGGTTTATTGGAGGTGAAACATATTCCACCTAAGGTAATCTTTCTTTGCTGGGCTGGTTTACATAACTTTATTCCTACTAGAGTAATCTTTGGAGCATAGAGGCATGCGAGATTTCTAGTAATTTATGCCCTCTTTGTAATCTCTTTTGAACGCAGTCACTTCATCACCTATTCATTCATTGTCAGTGGTTGGCGGAAATTTGGAGTTATTTTATTAAGTCTTGCAGGCTTAGTTGGGTGCAGCCAAACTCTTTTGCTACTCTATTACAATATTGGCTTTCTTTCAATTTTCACGACATAAGGAAGGACCTTTGGAAGTTGGTCCTTTTTGCTGTTTTGTGGGAAATTTGGAAAGAGAGGAATGCGAGAATACATGGGAAGAGGCCGAAGACGAAGGAGGAGTTTAAAAAACTGGTTAAACAAACCGTTCATCTTTGGTCGAGTAATTTGAAGATTTTCAACCATTATTCTTTGAATCAGGTGTTATTTCAATGGGAGACTATTTTAGGAGTGTAATTGGTTTTGAGGAACTCTTTTATGGTTTTTCTAGATCTTTGATCTAGACTTGTATTTGTATTATACTTTTCTTTTAATATATCCTTACAATTTCTAAAAAAAAAAAAACAATGTTGAACAAACCCAGTATCAACATATCTGAAAACATTATATGAAACCGCATAGTGCAGTGGATTAGCGCGTTTGACTTCGGATCAAAAGGTCGTGGGTTCGACTCCCACTGTGGTCGCATGTGTCACATGCCGTTTTTGGCACTGCAGTGCAAGCATTTAGATAGATACCATTTTTACTTGGGGGTGTACGAAATTGCATATAGACAAAACATATTTTGGTAAGGGAATGGTACCCCATTAGCAGTCAGGCAAAGTTCAATCTTCACATTCTTGGCGTATTTCAAATTCAACTCCCACTGTGGTCCAGTGTCACATGCCGTTTTTGGCACTGAACTGTGCAAGCATTTAGATATTGAAGAACAATCTTCACGTATTTCAAATTCAAAAGTAACCCACTGTACCTCCTCATTTCCTAGTGGCAAAGACTCAACAAAAATAACTAATGTGTTAGTGTTTAGTCACGTCTTTACAGCTCAACTTTTAGCGGTGTAGCAGTTTGTGCTTTCTGGCACAGCCCAGTTTACACCTCTATTCGCTGCTGTAAACAAAAGTTTAAACCTAAAGCTGATGATTTGAGTCTTTGCCACTAGGAAATCATGATTCTTGTTCCATTATTCTATTTTTAGTTTTTCCATTAGGTAGGTTGTTGTTTCTAAAACATATGAACTGTTTGGTTCTTACTTCTTATCATTGTGGCAAGAAAAATTTACACTTATGATCCAATGTTTAAATAATAAAATTTGCCAACTTTACACCAAACCCGACCTTAGCTCAGTTTAAAGGGATGTAGTTGTTGGTAATTGAGTCACTGGTTCGAATTCGGTAGGTCGGAATGTTTTTTTTAGATCTTTTTCCTCCTTCCATGGTCCTTGAAGCGGATACGATTTAGGATGCATAGATAGACATGTTCTTTTAATGGTACTCTTGTTGGTAGTTCATTACTTCTCTTTACAAATTACTCACAGCACAGCACGTTAAGAAAGCACGCCATAGCATGCACAAGTACACAGTATAACAAGGCATAATACATCACATTTTGGGTATATTTCACAAAAGAGTCACTATTCTAGCTAGTTTTTGACATTTTATGCTGACTTATTTTTATAACAACACATATAATACCTAAATATTTAGAAAATATATTCCAATATCGTTGTTATAATGTCATTACCTATATTTGACTAGAACATTAATTTACATGACAATGATCCAATTTTATATTTGATGGGTTATTTCTTTTTATTGAATAATAAACTTGTTGATTTTACTTGAAAAAAATTCAAATGATATGGTGTCTATTTAGATTCTAGTAATAATGTCTGTCTTATTGTATACCATTAAGTGATTTCAAATTGTTTATAACACGTGTGCCAGCACGACACAGCACGGCACAACACGTTTATTCGTGTGATGTGCCCGTGGGCTGTGCTGTGCCTAGCTTTTGACTAGTAAAACACAGCACGACACAGCACAACACGTTTAAATCGTTGGCACAGCACATCACGGCACATGGCATGTGAAGCACGCGACTTCGTGTGCCTGGTTGTGCCGGGCCGGCACGTTTTACACCTAAGCGAACATGTGAGGCTCAAACTCTTGACCTCTGAAACAAGAACTTGTTTTCGGAATGTCAACGTTGAACGCATTACACTACTCACGGCAGATGACAAATGATGCACCGCAAATGAAAACATCACGTCATCACCTGAGCAACGGAGATTAACAATTCCAAACTCCGGCATAAATGAGACACTCGGTAAAGCCCAATACATTAAGATCGCATTGAATATTAGGCACTGCCTGCTAAGTTGTAATGTTAATTTCATTTTTTGGTTTGAGCCAGATTAAACTCTATAAGTTGATTTTGGGATACTGCCCCTATCACATTCTTCTTCTTTTGCTTGTTGATTTCCCTTTGGAGAAGAAAAATGAACTGAGACTCCAGACAGAGAAACAAACTCAAAGTTAATAAAGTTGAACCCAACGGATCTTCATAACATTAGACCGCATAGCGCAGTGGATTAGCGCGTTTGACTTCGGATCAAAAGGTCGTGGGTTTGACTCCCATTGTGGTCGCATACTGTTTTTGGCACCGCACAATGCAAAAATATTGAAGCTTCTTATGTTTAATGCAACCACCTCATTTCTTGAGGGAGCATATTGTACCAGTGATTTTTTTTTTTTTTTTTTGAATGAGAAAGGTTGGATTAAAAAGAAAAATATGTACAAAGTTATATACAAAGGAGAGTCAACTCCAGAACCTCAACATCTAAAGAAAGAAACTAACCCATAGTCATAATCTCCTCCCATTGAAACAAAAGTTGAGTTGAAGAGAAGTTCTTGAAAATCTCAGTGTTTGAACTCCACATAATGATGTCAAGCTTAAGTGCATACAATAACTCATCCTTATCCTTTGGACGACCACCATGATCCCTGCAATTCCTTTCGAGCCAAATCTCCCAACAAATTGCTAACGGAATCAGATGCCAAACTGTTTTTACTTTTCTTGAAGATCCCTGTAAGTTCCAACCATTGAAGAATGCACTGAACTGCGCATTAAAGACCCAATTCAACTGGACAGCAGCCATGAAATAATCCCATATCTCCCTCACCCAACTGCAGTGTAATAGAAAATGGTCAAGCATCTCATCTTCGCTATTGCAGAACAAGCATAAAGTGGAGCTAACTGTCACCCCTTTGTGTTGAAGCGTGCATTTAGTTGGAACTGATTTGTGCAGAGCAGCCCGAATAAGAAACAACACCTTAGGAGGTGCCATCTTGCTTTGCGCTATATTAGCAAAATCCCAGACATCATCTTTCTCCTCCATATTAAGATAAATTTCTTTTGCAGTGCACCCTCCATCAATATCATCCTCCCGATCCTGCATCAGCATGACGTTTCGAATGTCAAAATTTATCTCCAGTAAATCCACTCTCTCCGCCGTATTTAAGTCTCTTGCAAACTCTAAGTTCCAAACCCCACCTTTCATGTTGGCAATTGAATCATGTTTCTGTTTTCTAATCCTATATAACCTAGGATATTTGTCTTTTAGGGATCTTTTCTCAATCCACCAATCATGCCAAAACCTAACTGATTTTCCATTCTGAACTAGAATATTAACATCATCATAAAAGTGTATATTTGCCTTCAAAATCCCATACCATATGCTACGACCCATGGGTTCCGCTACCTGCAAGGGAACTAGAAAGGCTTCCTATGACTTCGTTTTTTCACAAATTATCTTCCTCCACAAGGCTGTTTTATCCCTGCAATATCTCCCATGCCACTTAGCCAATAAAGATCTATTGATTCTTCTTATGCTTCTAATACCCAAACCTCCTTTTCTCCTTGACTTGCAGATACGCTTCCAACAAACCCATCTCATCTTCCTATGCTCATCATCCTCCCCCCAAAGAAATTTACGCATAATGCTGTTCAATTTCTTCTCCACAGAAACTGGGAGATAATAAATCGAAAGAAAATATGTTGCAATACTCTGTAAAGAACTTTTGATAAGAGTCACTCTACCTGCTTTGTTGAGGAATTTTCTTTTCCATGGCGCTAGCTTTTTCTTCATCCTCGCAATCACCACCTCCCAAATAGCCGCAATTTTCTTGCAAGCTCCAATTGGCATTCCCAAATACGTTATAGGTAACGCCTCAGTCTTACATCCTAACTCCAACGCCAGGTCCTCCACCACCTCATCAACTCCTATACTCGTCATCGAACTCTTCTCTAAATTCAACTTCAGACCAGTCAACACCTCAAATATTAGCAAGATAACTAGCAATCTCCTCACCTCCTCCCATTATGGACTCAACAAACATGAAAAACGGATGAACAAACCAACAAGTTGGAAGAAGAGACGCGCAAATGATGGAAGGCCGAGAGTTAGAAGGAAAAATGTGGGCACCGGAAGGAAAAACACGGGCGTTGGATGTTTGACCGCCCCTTGGTTTTCTCTCTCCAAAACGCGGTTATTATATTTAGGTTTTTTTTTTTAATATTTGTTTTATTAGTTAAATAATCAGTGAAACCCAACCCTTATAACTTTATATTAATAAAATCATTAGTAGGACCCAACTCTTATTAGTTTATATTAATAAAATCACTAGTGAGATCCTAAAATATCATATTTGTTCATTTTGCTTTGGTTCCCATAGTGCAAAAGCGTGTTTGTTCATCCACGTGGCTTAACAAAAAGAAAAAAAAAATGTTGATTGCCATAAGAATTGCCCTTACTTGGCTGGATCAGGTTCAGGTCTCGGGAGCCCACATGCAATGTACGACTCATTATGGGTACAACGTGTAACCAACTAATTTACCTATTTACGGGCTTTACCAAACTGTACCACTATTCATGTTACATTTGATGAATATGCACTCTCGTGATCCTTAAATAAGCTACAGCTAAAATGCTTTCAAGCCTCAAGGTATTGTCATTTTCATTTTGTCCCCAAAATAGGAGTTCTTCAATGTACTCGTGGCTGATACTAAATTGCTTGAACCAATTTTCTACATCTTCTTCTATTTGTGGTTATTTTGCTTTTGCAACCGTTTGAATCGATCATTACGAAAGGTTACAAATTTAAAAATAAATGACCCAAGTCGAGGATGATTTTGAGGTCTTGAGGGTTAGTAAAGACAAATGAAGTGAAATGGACATATATTTCAAAGCTATGAAACATACGGCATATGTAGCTCATAGAACACCTCATTCATAACTTAGGCAACCTAACTCCTCACAAATGCAATTATTATGAAACTTCTAATCCTAACAGACATTTTATACTATTTCCTATCTCATGTTGGCAAGTATAGCTTTAGCAGCTTAGCTAATAACCGTAAACTATACATTTAAAATCTATGTTCGGATTGTATTTTTCATTAGATTCTTCTCTAGATTTTTTTCTTCTATACTGTGAATCTCTCCTGTGATTTATCGCGCAAATGTAATGTGTAAGGAGGTGGTGGAACCCCTAAACTCTGTCCTTTTTATAATCAAAACGCTAGAATCACACTCCTAATTGTTGGAGTGCAAGACTCGAAAATCAAATTTCTTTAAACCAAGAAAGAACCAAATTGGTTCGTGAGGTACTGTTAGGTTAACAACAAAATGGGAAAACCAAAGAAAGAATGGATGGATCGGCCTGCTCCTACAGTAGTTGCACATACTCAAACAGTAGTCTAGCTACCGCGTACATAATGTCATTAGTGATGATCTCGCTCTTAAGTTAACTCTCATTTACTTGCACCAATTTTTCAAATTTCCTTTCAGGAAAATTCAACTGTGGGTTATGTCAAAGGAACAAGGCAGCTATATCCAGTAGGAGTACTACTTAAGTATTTGCATGTATAATTGTGATAAATAAGGTACGGGTAATAACGGTAATAATTAAATTAAAATCATAAATACTATAGAGAATTAAATTTTACAGCATTCATAAATCAGCCTAATTAATCACTTATAAATACTGAGTCTTAATTGTTCAAATTTTTGTCACACACACAAACTTATCTAACTAATAAGTACTGCTGTACTCTTCTTCCAATCTCTGTCTCTATTTGTAACTTTCATCTTGAGGTAGTAATGGAGTTAAATTCCATTGTTGAATCTCTTGACAACAAAAGCATTCTTGTTACTGGTGCAACTGGTTTTCTTGCTAAACGTAAGTATCCCGTGCATGTTATACATGCACATATCTTCGGTTACTGCAAATCATGCATATAACAATCGACCAACTTGTTTTTGATGCAGTTTTTGTGGAGAAATTGCTCCGAGTTCAGCCTAATTTGAAACAACTCTTTCTTCTCATAAGAGCTCCTGATTCTTCAGCGGTTACTCAACGTTTTCATAACGAGGTACACTTGCATGAACCTTGGTGAATTTTATTGGTTAATCGCAATTATATCCTTCATTTTCACTGAATGAAGCTTTTTGTACGCGTAAATTTTTGGTATCATCGATCATTTTTAGGTGACGGGGAAGGAGGTGTTCAGAGTCTTGAAGAAGAAACATGGGGTTGAGTTCAACTCATTCATTTCAGAAAAGGTGACGCCAGTGGCCGGAGATGTCACTTTAGAGAACTTAGGAATAAATGACTCCGAGTTGACAAAGAAATTGTGGAGTGAAGTAGATTTTGTCGCGAACTTTGCTGCAACTACCAACTTTGATGAAAGGTAATTATGGTCATGGATCTTTTAATCTGGTAGAAGGATATTTACTTAGCCTACGAAGCATAACTTGTGTGTTGTTGTTGATGATTGAGTAGATATGATGTTGCATTTGATATCAATACTATGGGAGCCAAGCATGTTTTGGAGTTCTCCAAGAAGTGTGTAAAGCTTAAGTTGCTTCTCCACATATCAACAGGTAAAGAAATTTTCTTGAGCTATAAGGAGTATATTGACTCTATTACTAGTGCAATTTGAATCCAATCCTTATGAATAATGTCTATTTTCAGCATATATATGGGGAGAGAAATCAGGATTGTTATTAGAGAATTCTCTAAGAAAAGGAGAAACACTGAATGGAACGACTTCGCTGAAGTTGGACAGCCAAGTTGAGATGAAATTGATCTCCCAAAGACTGAAAGAACTCAAAGCTGAGCAACTTCCATGGAAACAAGAAACAATAGCCATGAAAGAATTTGGCCTTCAAAGGTTTGTATCAAACCAACTTCACATGCATCCTTATATTGTGCTCCATCAAATTCAGAATGAGTAACAATTGATTTTTTTTTTCTTTTTTTCTTGTGAAAACAGGGCAAGGTTGTTTGGATGGCCTAATACGTATGTGTTTACAAAGGCAATGGGAGAGATGGAAATCGGAGAATTGATTGAAAGTCGAAATGATCTTCCGGTTGTTATTCTTAGACCAACCATTATCACCTCTACATTCAAAGAACCATTTCCCGGATGGATTGAAGGCGTCAGGTTTGCAAACATAGTATATTCGAACTTGCAGCCTTATATTGGATTCCCATATAACCATGAGTCCATGATATTAAGCTTGATTTATAAATTGCAACTACACTAGTCTGAGTTGATTGTTGTTTTTGATAAATACAGGACCATTGACAGCATTATCCTTGGTGCCGGTAAAGGAAAGGTAAAATGCTTTCTTGCAAGGACCGATGTCATTATGGATTTGGTAAGTTTATGTACTGAGCTAAGAATAGTTTAGTAATCATATATAGATTGTGAGCCGAAATCAGTTCATTTAAAAAAATTGTGATTTCTTATTTGGTGAAGTTGACATATTATACACAGATCCCAGGGGACATGGTGGTGAACGCAGCAATTGTGGCAATGATAGGTCATGCAAATCAACCATCTTTTGATCGTCAACAGTTCATATATCAAGTGGGTTCATCTGCTAGAGCACCACTTGAAACCACTAGGCTGAGAAATTACGTGTATAATTATTTTTCGAAGAATCCATTAATATCAACATCATCCATTGGCGAAAGTAATGGAAAACCTATTCAAGTTTCTTACCCGTTTATCTTCCCAACCATGGCCAGCTTCTTAACGTTTCTCTACATAACTCACATGCTGCCTTTAAAGGTTAGTGATATCTTTGTACGCACTTATCTACGGCCGGAGCCTGGGTGTGTTCTCTTCCAACCGTTATATTATTTAACTATCGTCTGCTAACTTTGAACTCTTTTTGCAGGGATTGCATTTACTGAACGCTGTGTTTTGCAATTATTTTCGCGACAATTGCAATGATGCTGAACGAAAGATAACTTTCATATCGAAGTTGGTTAAACTCTATGAACCTTACATATTGTTCAAAGGAATGTAAGTAGCTCCATTTGTGTAAACTTAATTAGTTTTGGCAAGTTTATATTACTCCATGAAACCTTACATTAGTATTGCTGCATCTTTTCAGCTTTGATGACTTGAATACGGAGAGGCTACGAATAGCTGTGAGAGGGAATGCAGTCGAGGCAGATACATTTTATTTTGATCCCAAATGCATCAATTGGGATGAATATTTCATGAATACTCATATCCCTGGTCTTGTCAAATATGCTCTTAAGTACTAATTTTACAATCTTAAGTACTAATATGCTCTTATGTATTCTATCATTATTATTGTAGTTTTTCTCGAATGCTGAACTTTTTGTAACCATGTATGTGATAAGCTCTTCCCCCTCGATCCACTTATTTATGCAATACGATTCATTTGGAGACATCTTTCTTTACTTGCCAACATTTAGCTCGAGCCTCGTGTGTATCGATCTTTAGAATTGTTATTTATTTTCATACGAGTCACATAAAAGTGATCAGCTTCTCGTATCATGAATATGTCCACTCCACTACTCCAGTAGCTTCCCGTTGGGTCTTTAACTCACAGTTGATCTACGTTGAGACCGTGACAGAAAAATTACAAAATTTGCTTGCCAATCACACGTTTGCTTTCCTTTTTTTTACTCAATCCTTGTACTTACAAAATTATAGAAAGTGTTTTAGTTTTACCAAACTGGAGTTCTTCAAAATTACGGAAAGTGTTCTAGTTCTGCCCAACTTCTTGTTGGAATCTTGCAACAATTAACATCATGCAACTCTACGGAAACAACTTGACGAGGGCAGAATCACAGATAAAGAAAAACTTGTAAAAACAAATTCTATTAGACACGGGACTTGGTGCATGGTATACGCGCATGTGCATATATGTATATTTCGGCCCAGCCCTTCCACCATCGGTTGTCAATACATCCATAAGCAAATGGTTATATAGTGGAACTTCTCTTTAATTTTACACTATGTGGGACTAAAGGAACATTTCATTCACTCATAAAATGAGTAAGTATCCTTGGACCCTTAGGTCACTAGATCAAACCACACCAAAACTAAAATTTCTTTTATTCAAAACTCATTTTTCTCCAACAATCCCCCACATGAGTGAAATTTCGGTAAAAATCGAAAAATCAGAGTACGGAAAATACAATTTAGGCAAAGGTGTCCATGAGGTCTTGAACCTTTGCTTAGTGTACTTGCTAGACAGTGAACGCGATGTCTTGAACTGCTAGCGTTTGATGAAATTCGCGATAACATCCACACATCATATCCTCCTAGTGTTGCTAAGTTCGTGTCGTTTTGTCCATTTTGGCCCTGGATGTATCATGTTTCTCAAAATGCTCTAGATAATCGGCTTCATTCTCATAGGAAGAGGTCCACTTCCTCATTCAAACATGTGAGTTCCATCAAGAGTGTTTATTGCTGCACCCCATTTCAATCTTAAATTGAAACTATAGAACTCATTAATACTTATTTAAAAGTCATCCCCTACATGCAGTCACACTATCACTTCTACACCATAGGGAAGGGACAAAGAATTGAATTCTCTGAATGTGTATACCTTTACCCACCACAAATTAGTTGTCTCGTTCGAAACCTCGATCTTAGGATCTCTTGTCAACAAGGTTGAGTATCCTTCATGGAAAGTTTAATTTATGAGCCTAATATCCACCCCCGTTGATGCATTACCAACAATCTCCTTGGACAAACCTTTCGTCGAAGGGTCCGCGATATTCTCCTTGGACCTTAGCCAATCTATGGAAATAACGCCTCTTGAGATTAGTTGTTTCAAGGAATTGTGTCTTATAAGTTTATGTATAGACTTCCCATTATAAATGCTATTTTTAGCTCTAGATTTAGCAACTTGGCTATCACAATGTACATATATATAGCTGGCACAGGTCTATGCCGGAGAGGAATGTCTTCTAAAAAGCATCTTACCCATTAGGCCTCTTCTTCTACTTTATCTAACGCAATAAAATTTGATTCCATATTGGATGGAGCTATACATGTCTGGTTTGAACTCTTCCAAGAAACAAACGCACCTACTAAAGTGAAAACATATCCACTCGTAGACTTGGACTCCTCTGAGCCTGCTATCTAGTTTGTATCACAAAATCCCTCAAGGATAGCAGGGTGCCCTTCATAACTCAAACATAAGGTCATTGTGTACTTTAAGTACCTTAGCACTCTAATAAGTGCATACCAATGTATCTTCCCTAGATTACAAGTATACATTCTTATATGTTCTTGTATAATTCATCAAATACATCAGACTTCCTATGACTCTTGAGTATTCAAGTTGGTTAACTCCTTCAGCCTTATTCTTCTTAAGATTACAAGAAGAATCATAAGGATTCATAGCAGGTTTACACTCAAACTGATTATATTTCTTAAGTATGGACTCAACATAATTAGACTGACTCGGACTATAACCATTAGAACCTCTTCTAATCTTCATCCCTAAAATCACATCAGCGGGGCCTAAGTCTTTCATGTCCAAGTTCTCATTTAATATTATCTTACTGGAATTAATTACATCCATGTTTGTACCTAGTATAAGCATATCATCAACATAAAAGCATACAATCACACATGCATCCTTAACAAGTTTAGTGTAAACATACTTGTCAGATTCATTAATTCTAAAACCACTAGAAATCATCACATGATCAAATTTTTCATGCCACTGTTTAGGTGCTTGTTTCAGAACATACAAAGATTTAATAAGTTTACACACTTTCTTTTCACAACCTTTCACCACAAAGCCCACGGGTTGTTCCATATAAATTTCTTCATCTAACTCACCATTTAGAAATGTTGTCTTTCCATCCTTTTGATGTATCTCTAAGTTACGAATAGAATCTATATCTATTAACATTCTAATAGAAGTAATTCTAGTCACCGGTGAATAGGTGTAAAAGAAATATATACCTTTTTTATGTTTGTAGCCCTCAACTACCAACCTAGCCTTGTATTTTTGAATTGTTCTATCTATGTTATGTTTCCTTCTAAATATTCATTTAAATCCTAAAGGTTTAAAGCCTAGAGGTAAATCTATAAGCTCAAAAGTACCATTTTCTCGGATGGAATCCATCTCACTATTAGAAGCTTATTTCTACCATGGAGCTTCAGAAGAAGTCATGGCTTCTCTATAAGTCTGTGGATAAGACTCTCTAGGTATGTGATGCAACCAGGATAGGTTTTCTCAGTTCTAACCCTTTTACCTATTCTAGGTTCTACTTCTGGTTCATCTTCCTCTAAAGGTAATGACTGACTAGTTGAAGGCACGTCTAGGGGATCACCTATACATCTCTTATGAGAGTTACGTTTTAAAGGAAAAAATATTCTAAAAAAACTCAGCATCCCTAGACTCCATAATAGTATTCAACCCTATGTAAGAAATTTCAAAACTCACAACCATCAACCTATAAGCACTGGTATGCTCATGATACCCCTATAAAAACAAAATCAACTGTTTTGGGTCCTATCTTAGTTTTCTTAGGAGGAAGGATGGCCACCTTTTCCAAACACCCACACACTTTGAAGTAACCATAAGATGGTTGTCTACCCTTCCATAACTCATATGGAGTTTTATCTGATCCTTTAAAGGCTACTTTGGTCAGAATGTAATTGGCTGAGAGGATAACCTCCCCTCACAAGTTCGAAGGTAGTCCTGAACTAATCGACATAAAATTCATCATATACTTAAGGGTAAGGTTCTTACGTTCATCTATACCATTGGATTGATGTGAATAAGGGGATATAATCTCATGTATTAAGCAATGTTCTTCACAGAAATCTCCTATGAAAATTTCATACTCACCACTACGGTCAGACCTAACTGTTTTAATAGCAGCATTCATGTAGGACCAGAATATCGCCATGATATTACTCTTGCGAGATTAACAACACTTTTGCGAACACCACCGTGAGTTCTTCAACAACACTTTGTGAGTATCACAAAATAATTTAAAGAGTGACGTAATAGCTGACGAATGAAGAAACATGAGAAGAGCATGATTGTCCTCCGATGGTTACAACGCTTGCGAGAATTGACATTATAACTACTGCGATAATATCGCGAGTCAGATCAAAAATTA
Source organism: Papaver bracteatum (assembly GCA_023529315.1). NCBI lineage: Eukaryota > Viridiplantae > Streptophyta > Magnoliopsida > Ranunculales > Papaveraceae > Papaver > Papaver bracteatum. The sequence continues at coordinate 25,181 of JAJJWX010001634.1, forward strand.
AAGGACAGTAGCTGTCATCCACTATGTAACAACCCTATATAAAGAGACCTAGTAGATTCAGAGAGGGGATGATGTATTTTTGAGTGTTGATAAAGTCTTGAAGAAAGAGAAAATTCAAGAGAGCGGTTGTATTCTTGATTTCTTCCATTTCTTGTAAACAATTCTGAGAATCAAATAATAAAGTGTTGTTTTTAATCTTCATATATGTGTTAATTACTGTAAATTCTTATCAATGGTGTAGTGTAAGATTTCTTGCAACTACATTTTGGCGCCCAAAACATGGATGAATTGATGATTATTTGAAGAAAAAGATAAAAATTGACATTGTGATTGGAAGGAATTTGGAACAATTAGTGAAAGATATTACGTAATATCCAACAGTTTACTAAGATTAATGGCTAGAAGAAGAAGAAATACATCAGAACCACCAACAACCGTAAGGAGGAGTAAAAGACTTGCGGTGGAGAAACAGATGAAATAGGAAAATCTTCAAGGGTAAGAACACTAGGCCAAATATGGGATTTAGTGACGGTTTGAAATTTTCTAACATGACGGTTTTAGAAAAAAGTGTCACAATATACTTTTGATCAAGTATAGCTGACGGTTCCTAAGGATACTGTCACTAATTGTTGCTGCAAATCGTGGCGGTTTGACTAAACCGTCACAAAAACTGCTTACTATGACGGTGATTACCATAAACTGTTACAATAGACCTAAGCTATGGTTACGCTTGTGTGTGAACTGACATAGTAGACCATATAATGACGGCTAGGTGACTAACCCTCACGATAACTTGTAATTTGTAGTGACGGTTAGGTGACTGACCCTCACCATAGCTCATAATGATATTTGCCTATCAAAATACGCACAATTCACGATTTCTTTATATACAATATTTTTAGTGTCCTATACAACCTCTGTTGATTTTAGTTTTTTTATAAAATGGAACTGTGCGTATGGACCCAATATGAAAAATTTGTAGAAAAGGGAAATCATGTGCGGAAATCACGTATGGACTATGTTACTGTTTCGATGTGTCGTTGTTGGAGAACTTACACTCTGATTCAGCCCTTGGAGTCTTCTAAGAAGTTGTAGGTATACTTCTCTAGTTTCCAACGAGATATCAGTCGCTTATTTTCATCGAGTAACAAATCATGTAGGAAGTTTTGAACACAGCTAGTCTGAAATAAAATTTCTGAAGCAGAACGTTATATACCTTCTTTTAATGACATCTTGAGATCCAGTGGTTGGATCATGCTAAAATTTGTAAATGTGAGACTTCGTTGTATGGTGGAAGTACCGTAAAAAATTCAGTAAGATCGGGTCACGTTTGCGTTGTGAAAAATTGATAAACTGAGACTGAAATGTGCTGAGTTAAAAATCCTGGACAGCCAACTGTTCGTTGTGTTTTCTCAATATCCGTCTATCGGATGAATCTGGAATTAGTGTAAACTAAAGCTACTTCATGATCTGTATGACTTTTCAAAATTACTTCATGACATATGTGGCTAGTCGAAATCCAAACCGGAAGCACAAAGAAACACACCAATTATCGAATTCATTTTTCATTTTCCCGATTCATTTTTATACATTTTTTGGATTTTTTTATATCAGAATGTCTATAACAATGTCCTAAATTTATTAATATTTTTTTTGGATTTTTTTTTCATGTTCAAGGTTGATAATAAACCGAATACATGAGGTCGTAGTAGCACAAAGAGAAACACAAATAAGCTCAATCCGTATGAGCATAACAAATACAATCTCAACCGTCAGATTGTTTTCTCAATCCGTATGAGTGGATCAAACGAAATCTGGTCCGTCCATCGTTGACATAAGTTCACTTTTTTTTTGATCGGTATCTCTTCTATCTTCTCGCTTCCTTACCTTAAAGCTCTAATGTTCCTCTACCGATTATCAAAAATCAGTTCACCAAATCGAAAAAGATCTCATTTAGTTTGTTAGTCTTCTTGTTACGATTTTTTTTTGATTTCTCTTCATTAACAATAGAAACTCAAAATTACAAGAACCCCAAAGCGTAGTAAAAACCCACAATTTTTGAAGCTCAGAAACGCAAATCGAGGCATACAAAGACAACCCAAGTAAATTGATTTCTCGAATTGATATTGTTTTACTATGATTTATTTATCCTTTACCTTGAAGCCTAGTTTAATTCCGCAGAGTTTCATCTTCCAATTTGATCTGGCTACGACCCAAAAGGTAAAGTTTGAAAGTTCATTTGGATGCCAAATTCCAGATTTTTTCTATTAAATTTCAAAATCGTCAAGCTATCGTTCATTTCATTGAATCTCCAAAAGAATCATAAAGAGGACATTAAGGTATGATTATCAAACACAGTGGTAAAATTGCACTTGGTGAAGTTATTGAAATCGAAATCTGTAGCTAACAAGTTGATTCGATCTATTAAGAATTTGTTTGAATTTGTGTTTCTGTTGGATGTCTCTTAGTGTAAGGGTCCTGGTAGGGAATTACGAGTTGGGTTTGACTTCAATTTGCAATTTGTAGATGATTCGGGAAGATGAGAAAGGTGAGTTCGATGGGTTTTTCTTGCGCTGAAACTGCAACGGAGTTGAAGAATTGTTGTTGTTGTCATCGATTCACAACAACTGAAGACAAATTCTGGTGGTATGAATCAATTTAGAGTTGAGATGAAACAGATGGAGAATGAATTGGTGGTTGAATTGGTGGTGATTTGAGGTGAATTTCAGAATTAACAGAATCAAAAAGGAATGGAGTTTCAACAGTTGCCATTAAGAAACCGATTGAGATTCTTTATTGAATATAGTGCTAATCGGACCAGCTGCTACCAAGGATACTCGAGCAAAGTTTCATTTTATTAGTCTGTATATTTCAGGTGAGAGGACTTTTGTAGTCTTAACGTATATTGGATAAGGGTGCAGATGTCATTGATGTAAGTTGATTACTTCCCTGAAGTTCTTTGTTGTTTTCCCATACATAATCCTATTGACAGAGAGATCATTGGTGAGTATTCACCAATAAAATTTGAATTTTTTAGATTGGGAATAATTTCTTGACTAATAAAATTTAGGTTCTCCAGATATGCAAGGAAAATCATATGCCCTATCAATCCCTTGGGTTGGTGTTGTTGATAGTTCCTGCCGATATTAACCAGAGTATTGCTTCTCATCCCGGTTCTTGACGGTAGATGATAACCATCACATGACGGTTGAAGCATGATGACGGCTTTTGGTTGAACTAATTTAAATGACAATTAATTCTTTAAAAGATTTATTTTTTCTTTGAAACAAAAAATAAATAAATTAGGCTTAATGGTTTGGACCCCAGATATCCACTCACAAAATTTCCCTAATCTCCTTGAAGTGGAGAAATATTGCTTCTCATCCCTCGGTTCTTGACGATGATAACCATCACAACATTTTTTTTTTTTTTTTAATTGCTTCTCACGGCCTATTGTTGTTGCCAGATATGCAAGGAAAATCATATGCCCTATCAATCCCTTGGGTTGGTGTTGTTGATAGTTCCTGCCGATATTTATTGCTTCTCATCCCGGTTCTTGACGGTAGATGATAACTTGACGGCTGTTTGATAAGGCTATACAATCAATTAATACAAACTAATTTAAATGACAATTCAAATTCAAATTTCTTTAAAAAATAAAAATACATATTAGGCTTAATGGCAAATCTATCTTATTTTTTGATTCACTCTTTAAACAAAATTTCCTCTAATCCAAGTCACGCCAAATCCCACAACATTTTAATGCTTTTCATGCTCGATTTTACAGATGGACAGCGATTTCATTTATCCCAACTGCCTTGTTTGATAAGTGAATCATTCTTGGGTCAACACATGTGTGTTTTTAGCCCATCGATATCATTACTTGATCCACTTTCTACTTGTGGTCTTAGTGTCGATCTCCCTTCAATGATTTGCACAGGTGCTTCTTTCTTGATTTCCAAGGCTTAGAAACAGTGGAATGATCATGGACCCAAACTATGATGGGGAGAATTAAGCGGGTTAACTTTGTATTTGAGGATCGATACTCCAAATGGAATATAGTAGAGAAAGGAGAAACTTTGATGTAAACTCGTTAATCAAGGAGCTATTCGTTGTCTTTATTGGTGACAAAAATTCAAGAATCTATGTCAACAATGTTCTTTTAGAGAAAGGAGAAACTTTGATGCGTTAAAAACGGGGCTTTAATATTGGAAACTTCGGTTAGTGGCGACTCACAAGCTATTCAATCAGCTTCAGGCTCCTCCACAATTCCTAAGTTCGCTGATGATGTATTGAGCGCTGTAGGATTGCGGTACTAATTGAAGGCGTTGGCAACCAATGCAGAATAAAATCTAGAGACAAAATTGTGCGTGCTTAATGAAAAAAATTGTATGTACTCAGTGAAAGAATATGAATAGTTGCAAATTAACATGCTAGGAATGTAATTATTTTTTTCTTAAAATATCAGAATGTAAATTGAAGCCATCAATATAATATAAAAATTCATTATGTTGTCACTTTGGTTTCGCATGTAAATTTAAAAAGTCACCTAAGTAATGCCATGACGTTTATCAAAGGATAACGTCACCTAACAACACATGCCATGACAATTTTCTATAAAATAGTCACCGTAATAATGTTAAAGTGACGGTTTGTAAAGAAGAAAAACGTCACCAAAAGATACATAAATTGACGGTTATATAAGAAAACCGTTGGAAATAATATTTATGCTGGCGCTTTTCAACATTATATTGACGGTTTCTTGGGAAAACAGTCACCATAACATCGTTAAGGTGGCGTTTTCAATAAAAAACCGTCGTGGATGTCTGTTACAATGACGGTTTAATATACTTCATGACAGTTTTGAAGGCTAATTGGTGACAGTTACGTGACAGTTCATAAGCGTCAGTATAAGATAACATCTACGGTGACATCGACATTGGTGACACTTTCAAATTTCACCTGAACTGTCATGGAATCGATACAGTGACAGTTTTGAAATGTCACCTATGTTGATTTTTGGCCTAGTGGAACAAGAAGAAATATAACAAGGGATGATGCAGAAAATCAGGTTCGACAGCCAAATCAGCAAACGCCAATGCAAGATAGAGCTGCGGATTATGATAGAGTAAGCGTGCATACTTGGCGATCAGATTCAATAGAAGAACCATAAAATCGACAATTAAGAGATAAAAGACGAGAGGGAAGAAACCAAGAAGTAAATGGTGGATTAATACATGGATATGATGAAAATGAAACAGTAGAGGTTTTAAGACAAAGAATACAAGAGGAAAGGAGGTTAGAGGTGGAAGAACGTGCAAATTTGGCAGGGAAAAACCATGAATTGAGAATGGAAAACATGAGGTTACAAAATAGAAGGTCAAGAAGCACAACAAGATCAAGTTCGAGAACAATCAAAAGTGAGATAAGAAGAAGATCACCTATAACAAATATTGAAGAAGAAAATTATGATCCAAATGGAGGACATCACGAAAAGAGAGAAATAAGGGAAGATCGTTACATACCACAAGGTGAAATTCAACAAAATGAACAAAACAACATAAGGAAGGAGAATGGACAGCGTCAGGCATGAAATAACCAAGATGGCAAAGAAGATATAGAGGAAAGAAGAAGGATATTACATGGAATAGAAACTCTAAGAAATCAGCAGATAATTGAAAGAGAAATCGAGAGACATTATGTTGAACAAGCACGCTTAGCTTGCGAAAGGGAAAGATTGAGAGCAGAGGTAGAAGAGCAAGAATTTCAAGAGGCAATTCACCAGAATAATCATGACAATCGAGAAAGAAGACGTGAACAAAACCGTAATAATGGTAATATTAATGAAGAATACTATAGGGTCCAAAGAAGAGCAGAAGAAAATCGTAGAAGAGAAAATGTGAAATATAATGGTGTGCGTATTCGCGAAAGAAATGTAAGAGAAGATAGCGGAGAAAGACAAGAAGAAAGTAATGGAGACGAAAATCAAAATCTGGCAACACAAGATAGGCAATAACGCAGGAGAAGGGAATCTACACTGAAAACCAATGGAGCAAAATTCAGTTGGGAATGAACAAGTTTTAAGAGAATTAGCAGAAATGAGGGGAATCTTAAATGATAGAAGAGAAGGAGGCAGAAGGAAAATTGATGAGGCGATTGAAGAAGATGCAAAAACTCCATTCACTCAAGCAGTACAATTAGGAGGAATACCCCCAAAGTGCAACTTACCAGCATTAACTAGTATTTTTGATGGATCTACATGTGTCATTCAACTCATCAAAGATTATGTGAGATGTATGCTACAGTGGGAAAATCATGATGATGTGTTGTGCAAATATTTCATGTCAAGCTTAACTGGCGAGGCGCAAAAATGGTTTGAGGGTTTACCCAAGAATACTATAACTTCTTTCACTCATCTACAAACCACATTTTTGGGGGCATACATAAGTAACAATTCTGTGCGTCCAGGAATTGAAGATGTGTTTGGGTTAAAACAAAGGGTTAGCGAGAGTCTGAAGCACTTAACATTAAGGTGGAAAACAATGTGCAGTGAAATAGCTGGTAGAGTGGATGAGAGATACCTCATTTTATCTTTCATTAATGCTATGTTCGCAACCAATCTATTATATGTTCAAATTTTCAAAGTCAAAAATACCATCACAATGACTGAGCTGCGAGAACTACAAGAAGAATACATTGCTTTGGAAGAGAAACAAAATGAGATGGAATCATATTCAGTCGCAAACACCATCTCAATAGCGGCAAACAGAAGTTTACTTCCTAAAATGATTAATAATGTGGCGAGCACCTCGCAACCACAACAAGAGAAAGTGGTGATTGATAACCAGCATAAATTAGTAGCCATTGTAAGTCGAGATCAAGAGGAGTATAAAAGGGAAAGGAATTATTACAATCGCGGTGGAAATAATAAAATTCAAAGACTTGATCAGCCGCAAGAGACTTATGGTGGTCAGAGGCAAAATAATTTTAGAGGGCAAGGGAGTCAGAAGATAATATGGGATGAAATTAAGATGCCACCTCTATATTCTAGTATAGAAAAAATTTGGGAGGCTATTATTTTGATGGAAAATATACCATCACCCTGGAATATAGGAAAAGAGCCACATTCAAATAATCGAAATCAAGAATTTTGTCCTTACCATCATTTTCATGGTAACTCAATAAACGATTGCAGGAATGTAAAAATAATAATTTTGAGGATGATTGATCAGGGAAAGTTAAATCATTTTCTAATAGCACATCCGCAATCTCAGCAGTTACCACCGGCACCAGATATTCGCAGAGTGAATACTGTAAAAGGAGCAGAAACATTTGTGATAGAGGTTGGAGCCAAGGCGAAGAATTTGTTCTGTAATTCCATCATACATTCATACAAGACTATTGAGGATTTCCACGATAATGTTCTGAGAAGAGTCTTCGCGAGAGACGCGGATGGAAGAGAGATAATCAATATTGCGAGAGTCTCACCATTAGAGGAATATCAAAATCAAACTATTTCTTTCACTGCACAAGAGGTACCAGAGCCTGGAGAGATGCATGACAACCCACTGGTGGTAAGATTAGAAATAAATCCAAAATAAATAGAAGAAGAAGATGAAGAAAATGAGGATGATGGAGTTGAAGATTCTTGGGAAATTAATAGGGTTCTAATTGACACTGGAAGTTCAGTGGATATCTTGTTTTATCATGCCTACAAGACCATGGCAGGGAGAGACGAGGATTTTATACCATCAACATACAAGATCTATGGTTTTAACGGTACTGCCAACTATCCCAAAGGGGAAATTACAATGTGAATTCCATTAAATGGGTTATCTTCTAAGATCCTATTATGCGTTTTGGATATTGAATCACCTTATAATGCTCTGATTGTCCGACCTTGGCTACATGGGATATTAGGTGTGGCGTCAACTTTCCACCAATGTATTAAATTTTTTCATCCTAATGGTGTTGGAGTTAAAAAGGGAGACTGGGTTGATGGGAAGAAATGCTATGAAATTGATATGGAATCTTGCGAGGAAAGGGCTGCAAAGAGCAGAAACTGGAAACATAACATCAAGCAAAAACAAAAAGGTGATAAGCTGATGGTTGATACAATAAAGCGACGAGAGGAAGGAACACTGCGAAATCAACATGAGCTGCAAACAATAGATGGCGAGCGTCTCGCAGATGGAGAGAAAATAACAAAACGCAACAAAAGGGCAAAAGCAGAAAGTAGTAAGTAGAAAGGTAAAATGATGAAATTTAAGAAATTTATGAATGATTTGTTAAAGAAAATGTTTCAAAAGAATATTTCGTTTGAATGAAAAAGATAAAATTGAAAAATTATACAAGAGTTAAAATGCAAATAAAGAGAAGATCAAAGAAAATAAATTTCATCAGAATTGCAATACTCTCAAGAGAAATATAAGAACGGAACGAACTTTTATGGGGTACACCCTAGTTCGCGAATAAAATTTCGTAAGAGGCAAATGTAAGACCTAAAGTGCGTCATATAAGGGGGTATCTTTTTGCATGGCTCAGGGATAAGGTTATACCATTGCTTTGGAACTGAGTCATGGAGATTGGGGTTATTGAAAACCCATCCAGGAGAGGTACCTTGGATTTCCAACTATATAAGGTTATACCCTGGTTGGACGACCGAGGGTCTCTCCTAAGGATTGCAGAGTATGATCAAGGCGCCGAGGTACACGGTTGAGCCAAGAGTGCCCGGGGTGTACAAAACTACCCTGGCCATTCTTGGCAAGACTTGGCTATGATGCACTCGGCCTGAAGCAAACCCCACTTAGGGTGCAGTCTTGTAACTATAAGCCATATATTCATAAAGGACAAGAGGCTGAAAAAATAGCTGGTTGTTGTTAAGACCGGATGTGAGGAGCTAGACTTGTATGGCCGATGTGACCTCCTTGAAGGGGCAACCATGGGGAAGATAAGGGAGGCACCCTCTATTAGGGAGATGATAAGTGTCTAAAGACGGCAATATCATGGGGATTTATGATCGTAAGAACATTTAGGCATGTCATATTGTCGCGTGACAAATATTATACAAAGGTAACAAGCCATAAGAGAAAGTTAAGATGAGATCAATGGGTTTTTACATGAAAGTGTAAAGACGTTCTGCTATTTCATCGCAAGACGGCAATGTCATAAGGCTTTGTTCTCGCAAGGGAGCTTAGACTTGTCATATTGTCGCAGAGAAATTGACAAAATTCGGATAAGGCAAGATCAATGGGTCAATACATGTAAGTGTAAAGACGTCCTGCGATTTTGTCGCAGAAAAAAAAAATTGGCTAAATAAGACCTTTAACTAGGAAGGCAAAATAAGACCACAAGAGATCATAAGATTATACAGACATGGCCTGCGATATTTACGCAGAAGTTGAGGCAAAGTTTACAAATAGTTTTATTCAACATTAATATGCTCAATCTTTCATATTGCAGATGAATAACAAAGGCAAGTATGGGAATGAACAGAATGATAAGATTATTATTCATCTTTATATGGAAGATTTACGCAGATGGATAAAAATTAATAATCATGTTGATTAACCATATTAAAAAAAAGAATTGTTTTATAATTTATACAGATAGAAACAAAAGAAATTTATACATCAAGGAACCTTGCAGTAATATCACAAGAAGAAGGAGATAAATGTACAAATATTACAAGGAGATTAAAAAGAGGAAACAAAACTAGTTAGATCCATCATCATCCTAGCCTGATTTTTCTTCTTCTTTGTCTTCACCGTCATCTTCGATGTATCCTTCATCTCCGCCAGATTCTTCAACTTCACTGTCAGAGATAACAAGATTTGGAGTATTCTTTGTAACTTCTTCCTCGAGGAAAGGATACAAAGAGTGAGGAATGTTGTGATCATCGCAGACCTTCTTGGCAGAATCATTGCGAACACCAACAAGGAGATTACTAAAATTGATAGCAAAAATCTATAATTGGGTCTTCAATTTTGATTATTTTCCATTGCGAGCAATAAGATTCTTTGCGAGTTGATTCTTATCAGCTTCAAGTTCTCCAATTATTTTAGCGTATCTCTTTTCAGCTCCTGCGAGTATATAATAACAAGTTGGAAATTTTGCAAAAAACTATAAAAGACAAGAAATTAAAAGGGACGAACAATTAACAACCTTCTCTTTCAGAAATCATGTCTTTAATTAAGGCCGCTTGTTCAACATGAAGACTAACATCTACACCTAAGTTAGCTCTGGCATTGTCAAGAATCTTTGCATCCCAGGCAAATTCGTCATCATTATTAATAAGAAAATGGGAAAGAATTTAGTTTTCTCTTTCAACAAGATCCTCTCTCTCGCGGATAAGTTTATCTCTTTCAATTTGGACTTCAAGAATGGTTTTATGAAAATCCGCTAAAGTTTGAGCTCCTTGCCTAGAGATGCGATCTTTTTCATCTATAAGATCTGGGCTCTTAGAATCTTGATTTCTTCTTTAGAGTTAAGATATTGACGCTTGGATGTATTAGCCGCTCTCAGATCTGTGATCAATTGCTAAAAGATGAAATTTGGATCTAAGATCATCTACAAAAAGGGATTTAATCTGTTTATTTGAATAGTTGTCTAAGGAATCATTAAGGTGATTGAGAAGAGTATCATCGTCTATTGGATTTGGAAAAGAACGAAGGAATACAGCTTCGTCAGAAAGGCCGTAAACATTTGCTAAGAATAAAAATAAGAAAAAATGCAAAGGAATACAAGGTTAAAGAAAAAGAGAGAGATTTCTTACCATAAAGTTGATCGTTCGCAGCTTGGAGGCTTGCGACCTTATCTTGCGAGAAACAAAGTTCAGTGTCCAACAGCTTGATCTTTTCTTGAAGGTCAGCAGACCCAGATTCCAATTGCCCGCGAAGACTAGCGGACTCAGATTCCAACTCCATATTCTTCTTGCGAAGAACAATATTCTTCTTATCAAAAGATGTGCACCTCTTCTCCAGGTCCGAGGAAACAGAAAAGTAAGCTCTTCCAGTATGCGAGGGAACAATGTAAATTAAAACTTGGCAAGGCAATGAATACATAAATGTGGTGAAGAAATGAAAACAGACCAGAATACCACGAGAATTTAAGAGACTGAGAGTTATTGATCTTGATATTCCTTGGAGAGAATCATTATCAACCAATATGGGAGAATCACAGATCTTGGCAAGAGCCTAGGATACCCCGTTAAGAGCTTCATTTCCATAATAATTTGCGATACCATGTGTAATATCGCCAAAAATGTTAGATAGCTGGTCCATGGAAGATTCAGATTGGGAGGATTCCATTGCAGAAGGGATATCAGCATTAAAATCATCATCATCATCATTATCAGTATCATCTTGAGAATTTTCTTCATTAGACTGGGGTGATGAAGGGGAAGTAGTTTGGATCTTTCTTTTCTTCGAGAGAGGACCAGTGGATTTTTCCTTGCGAGGAGTACTAGATTTCTCCTTGTGAGGAGCGTTAGATTTCCCCTTGCGAGAAGAATCTTTGCTTTTCCCTTTGGTCCTCGCAACCAAAACAGGTTCTCTTTCTTCAGTAACCTGCGAACACAGATAAAGATAAGAAATAGAGGCAACAATATATTGTTAAGAATCATAAAGGAATATTTCTTACTTCATATGTGAGAGATTTAAGGGCTAAAAAGGTGCTGGGCTTTCCAAATTGGTAGTTAAGTTTCAGCCTGTTAATCTGGAAAAATTGGAGTAGTCAGCGAGAGTATGAAAACATGAGGAAGATAATAATGATAATTATGCAAAAAAGTTGAGGAAACATACCTCTTTATTCCTTTCAGGCCAGTTGAAAACCCACGGCTGATATTCTGCGAGATTCACAGGAAATGCATGAGGACCGGAGATGTAGGGACCCTCTAGACATAATGGAAAAATGAACCATTTTTCATCACTGGAGTGGCGAGGACCTTGATTATTACCCTATGCCAATCGATATCTGACATAAGAACTTTATCTTCAGCGATGTCATCCTTCTTTTGTAAGCGGACACCCCAACAAGTGTTGTCCTTCTTCATAGGGATTATATCGTAATTTGAAAAGAAGTTCTCCACAGTATACTTCGCGGGAACAATTGGAACATCTTTAAATTTAGGATTCTTCGCAGTATCAAGGTAGCTAGATTCTTTACCAGCACCGCGAGTAGCATACTCAAGCATTAAGCGAATGCAATCCCCACTCAACTGATATACCTCCCGCAAGAACTTCGCGTGAGAGAGTATCTCATAGAATAAAGGAAGTTTAGGATCATAGAGAGGAATGGGAAGACCAGACTCAAGATGGCCTAGCGAGACTATGATCATCTCATGGTTACATGGAAGATCAGAAAATAATGGAACAGAAAGTTCAGACTTAGGGTTTTGATTGGGAATGGTGGATAAAGTAAAACCTTTGTCTTGAAGTTCTTTTTGAATCTTCTCGAAATCAATCACATATTTGCGACCGGCTGCAACCATTTTCATTATGGGAATGAAGATTGAAAGAGTAAAAGATCGAGAGAAAAAATTGTAACAGTAACGGATCCGGAATTTACGGAAGAACAGTGAATTTGCAGAGAAATTACGGAGAGAAGGAAGAAAGAAGTAAAAAGAAGAAAAGAGAAGAGTGAAGAAGATATATATAGAAGGTAAAAAAATCTCGAGAAGATAAGTGCAATTAATATAAGGAATAGACGTGAACGGTTGGAATGCAGCGGTTGAAAGGGATGTGTCTTAAGTTGAATGGAAGAAAAAACACGTGTAATAAATATGGCAATAGATGCATAAATATGTCATAACAATAAAAAGAGAAAAGATGAACAACTGCAGCATTTTAATTCTCATGATCTTTCCTCCTTCGCAGAAAAGACATGAGAAGAGGCAAGATGTAGGACCAGAATATCGCCATGATATTACTCTTGCGAGATTAACAACACTTTTGCGAACACTACCGCGAGTTCTTCAACAACACTTTGCGAGTATCACAAAATAATTTAAAGAGTGACATAATAGCCGACAAATGAAGAAACACGATAAGAGCATGATTGTCCTCCGATGGTTACAATGCTTGCGAGAATTGACATTATAACTACTGCGATAATATCGCGAGTCACATCCAAAATTAAAGGAAAGCTTAGCTGTCATCCACTATGTAATTACCTTATATAAAGAGACCCAGTAGATTCAAAGAGGAGATGATGTATTTTTGAGTGTTGAGAAAGTCTTGAAGAGAGAGAAAATTCAAGAGAGCAGTTGTATTCTTGATTTCTTCCATTTCTTGTAAACATTTCTGAGAATCAAATAATAAAGTGTTGTTTTTAATCTTCAAATATGTGTTAATTACCGTAAATTCTTATCAAGGGTGTAGTGTAGGATTTCCTACAACTACAATTCATTTGGCTTTAAACTTCTAGATTATATATCTTAAAGGTTTCTAAGGAATCTTCCTTCAATCTAAGAAAATAAACATGACAGTACCTCATACAATCATCTATAAAAGTGACAAACCACTTCTTACCACCTCTAGTTTGACTGACTTCATGTCTAAGTATGAATGGATTAACTCTAATGGTTTAGTGTTTCTATGGACATTCTTACTGAATGATTTCTTATCATGCTTAGATTCTATATAAATTTCATACTTGTGATTCTTTTCCATAGTGAATTTGGGTATGCAGCCTACGCTAGCCAATTTATGTATTCATTTATAGCTTACATGACCAAGTATACCATGCCAAACATTCAATGACACACACATATAAGCATAAGAATCATTCAATTTCACTGAAGGACATGTTATTTTAAGCTTATACATACCCTGAGTCTTATAACCCTAACCCACATAATCACTACCCTTAGTAACTATAACTTTTCCAGACTCAAATATAACTTTAAAACCCTTATCATCTACAGCAGAACAAGAAACAAGATTTTTGCAGATGTCTGGAACATAAAGAACTTCATTCAATGTGAGGGTTTTTCCATATGTGAGCTTCAGACTAACCTTTCCTTTTCCTATAACATCTGCTGCAGATGAGTTACCCATATAGATTTTCTCGCCTCCCCCTACCCTTTGGTAGGAGATGAACAGGTCTTTGTTCCCACAAACATGATTGGTAGCTCCAAAGTCTACCCACCAGTCCATCACATTGGTCACCAAATTAACTTCATACACTAGAGCAGAAAACTCGTCCCTATTCTTTTCACCCAAGTTAGCATTATCCTTCTTGTCCTTACGATGTCTATAGTGAACTGCCATATGGCCAGTAACTCTACACGCATAACAATCACCCTTAATTTTAGTAATGCTAGACTCTGGTTTTCGAAACGTACCTTTATTAGGAGGACCGCGCTTAGAGTTGCGATTGTTACTCTCACCTTTTTCATCTTTGAAAGATTTATGTTCAGTCACATGAGCTTTGTTACTCATGTCCCTTGCATAAGACATGTTCTTATGTTTGGAGCACAACAATTCTTTCACTTGAATCTTATTTCCCAATTCAACCATGTTGATATCACCAGTTTTATGTTTTCGCTTTCTATTATACTCCGACCAAGAAGATGGTAACTTCGCAATTACCGCAGAAGCTTGAAACGTCTCATCAATGACCATACTTTCAACAAGAATCTAGTTAATAATTTGTTGATGCTAGAGGAATTAATCAACAATAGCCTTATCATTCGTCATCTTGAAGTCCATAAACTTCGGCACTAGAAATTTCTTGCTCCCTGCAGTCTCAGCTTGATACTTTGATTCTAAAGTAGTCCACAAATCCTAAGTTGTGAAATTTTCTTTAGCATTATAAAAATCATACATCGCATCTTCTAAACCGTTCATGAAATGATTTTTAGCCATATAGTTACCTCTCGTGTAAAACGCTTTATTATCATCAGTATTATCTTTAGCATTCATTAATTCATCAAGAGGACTCTGCAACACTGCGTCCAAATCATGATATCTCAGGAAAAACAACATCTTGGATTGCCATCTCTTGAAATCCTTTCCGTTAAACTTCTGTGGTCTTTCAATGTCGATCTTTGTTTCCATTGTTGCAAGGATTAATAATGTGTTAAGATTTTTGGAATCTTGAAACAATTAATAACATGTTAGATGTATGAAAATAATATGTAAAGAACCGAATCAAAACAACTCTACCAAAACAACTTGACCAGGGCAGAATCACAAGTTCAATAAGTTGTCCTTGTTAGAGCATTGCTCAGTCGAACTCGTACCCATTGCTATCTCAAGCATGTTTGTCAATGTTAGTGATCAAAACTATAAATTCTTGATTTCTAGTCTATTATAGCTAAGGTCTCGGACTAGGATAGAAAGTGTAGTTGAGCTCAAGAACTCCATGGCTATCATCATACAAGATGAAGGACTACTCAAGTAACTAGTGGATTTTCATCGACTAAAAGGTATGTGGAGACTTGAACTTATATATCACTCAAAAGTCTATCTACTTTATCTCCTATCTTGAGACAAAAGTCGTATTACTATATAGACTAAGATTATACACATGTGATATTTCGAGCTGAGTATATATCGCTTATCTATTTCTCGAAATATGTGTTGGTAAAGCTTTCGCTTTATCCAAGTTCATCTTTACCTAGTGACGAAAGTCATGTTATGTTTCAATCATTTTGGAAATCGCTCTAACGAAAAATAGTTTGTGAATAACAACTATATAATGCCCTCTGAGAATGTTTTAATGATTAAAATGATAGTTTAGACAATATAACCATTGGAGGATATAATAAAACATTGTTGTGGTAACACATATATATATATAAGTCCTTATTGCTTGAACCGAGGTTTGCGAACTTTGTTGATCAAGTGAAACCGTAAAGTGAGCTGTTAACTCATTCTGCGAACTGGCGTAGTTCTCTAACCTGAGAATTTCTTCTGGAGTTGTAGCTCAGTTTCAGTCCGTGAACTGACGGAAGTTCTCGACCCGAGAATTTCTGCTGGAGTTTGTAAACTCTAACCGGTTAACTTGAGTCCGCGAACTCTGTCCGCGAACTTGAGTAGGTTATGTCTAAAAACGATGTTTGTGAACTTATCTTAATAAATTAAGGAATACTATTGTAAATCGTGGCTTTATAGTTCATGAATCAATTCGAGTGAATCACATCGTTTTTGCTTCAATTGTGTCTTGTGTAGTACATGGGATCTCATAGAAATTGAACAACTCTCTAACTAGTTCATTTGAGTCATTTGGACTAGTTATGGTGAAGAAGAATATGGTTGATATGAAATTTATCATTTGGCTAAACATTTGGTTAACTAGTGTTGAACCAACTAATGTACAATATTGGGTACGGTGACATAAACCCAAAATCGTCAAGTACATGTGTGTATGACAAGCTAAGTTTTCGATCTAACAGTTGATAACTATATATTAGCTTGTATCTAATCAGGTTTTCATCTAACGGTGAATATTGAATGCTTTGTTACTAAGCTAACATTGATTGCAAACCCTGATTTGAAAGACTATATAAGGGAAAACTCTAGCAACTGGGAAACCTAATCCCTACACATTCTGTGTGATACTAGTTGTGCTAAGCTAGAGTCGATTCTCCTTTAACCTTTGGTTTTCTTCTTCTAAAACCAGGTTAACGACTTAAAGAATTCATTAGGATTGTGAAGCCAGGACGATACTACTTTTCTTATAGTTGTGTGATATGATCTTTTTGTTTCGATCGTACGAGTACAATTGTAATAATTGGCTTGAGATTTCTATCTCCGATAGGCAAGACATAAAAGTAATCACAAACATCTTCGTCCCATCGTTTGTGATTCCACAATAAAAAAATTCGTTGTGTCGTGATAAGCACGTAAGTGCTACATTTTATACCCATATTTATATTAGTTAGGACTTGATATTTTGGCTAACGATACTATTTTAGTGCTTTTGTATAAAGTACAAAGATATTGATTCTCCCAGAAAGAAATGGGAAAAAATAGGAGTTTCGTGGAGTTTGCGACATATAACGCCCATTATATCATGGCACCAGAAAGATGCAGTGCTCAATCACGTCGATTAAGACTATTGTGAGGTGATTGATAAAACTGAGATGTTCTTCGGGAATATAAGTCTGGTTTTATTGATTGGTTTCTGTTCACCTTGATTTATCAAAAGACATAACAAAACTCATAGGTTTATTCATAGGAGACGAATTTATCTATCTTGTAGACTTTTCTGTGTGAGACAGATTTGTTTATTAAAGTCTTCAAATTTGGGTCGTAGCAAATCTTGGTTGTGGGTGAGATCAACTAAGGGAATCAAGTTCACAGTATCATGCTGGGATCAGAGGTGTAGGAACATAACTATACCTTGGATCAGTGTGAGATTGGTTGGGGTTCAAATAGAGTCCAGACCGAAGTTATTTGGAGTAGGCTAGTGTCTGTAGCGGCTTAATACAGTGTATGTTTAATCTAGACTAGGTCTCGGGGTTTTTCTGTATTTTCGGTTTCCTCGTTAACAAAATTTTAGTGTCTGTGTTATTTCTTTTCCGCATTATATTTCGTTATATAATTGAAATAATACAGGTTGTGCGTTGTTCAATTAATTAGAATATCCGACCATATTGGTTGTTGATTTAAATTGATTGACACTTGGATATTGGTCTTTTGTACCATCCAAGTTATCTCTCTTTGGTTAAGACTCGCAGATTGTATTTTCTTGAGTAAATTAAATTGAGAGATAGAGATAATAACTCCTTGAGCTATTTTCTATTGATCGAGTCTGACTGTATAGTTGATTCTCTAGAAAGTAACTCAGAGTTGTCCATACAGATTTCTAATCGAAATATTGGGTGTGGTTGTTAGACCCCTCCGCTTTTTAATTGGTATCATAGAAGGAAAGCACGTTCAAGATATTACAAGTATGTGTTTGTAGCGATTTGACTCTATGTACAGAGGTGTTATCTCAATAAACGTACCACCAGTCTTTGATGGCTCTAATTAATTATGGTGGAAAATTGATATGCGAATGTTTCTTCAAGCACGTGATTTCCAAGAATGGGTATATGTTATTAATGGCTATGATGCTCCCATTGAGGCCGTTGGAGGTATGAACGTTCCAAATAATATTGGTGAATACACTCCTGCAGATATTCTTGTCGCAGAGCAAAACTCCGACGGTTTGAATGCCATCATACATGCCATTACCCCAAATCTTCAGCACCATGTGTCTAACTGTACTAAGTCGTAAGAAGCTTGTGATATCTTAGCAACCGTATTCGAAGGTAATTCCAGTGAAGGATACTAGACTTCAAAATCTTAATTCCGATTGGGAAAACCTTCACATGGCAGATGATGAAACATTTGATGAGTTTAATCACAAAGTGTCTGAAATTGTTAATGCATCTTTTGCATTGGGTAAAACTATTCCTGAAAAGGGCATTGTGATGAAAATTCTCAAATCGCTGCCATCTAGATACGATTCTAATAAGCATGCTATCATTGAGGGAAATAGTATTGATACTCTCTCTATAAATACGCTGGTTGGAAAGCTTAAGATCTTTGATCATGAACATTCGTCCAAATCTAAGGATGTTGCGTTCAAAGCACTAAAGGACACTAAATTACTTGATAAAATTAAAAAAAGTGTATATCTCTGAAGATGATTACTCTGAGACAGATTCATCAGATGAAGATCTTTATAAATCAGTCTCGATGATCACAAGATAGTTTAGGGATCTTCTGTTGAAGATAAGTAAACGGTTCTCCAGAGATAAGCCTAAGGCATCAGTCAAACATCATAATTGTGTTCCTCCTAAAAATAGAGATATTGATGATGAGTATATGTCTCAGTGCTTTAAGTATAAAGGTTTTGGTCATTTTGCAAATGAGTGTCCAAATCGGAGAAAATACATTGGGATCAAAGGTCTTGCTGCAACTTTTGATGAAATGTCTGACAATTATGACTCTAATGAAGACGAGAAATCAA
This sequence comes from Papaver bracteatum, assembly GCA_023529315.1. Lineage (NCBI taxonomy): Eukaryota > Viridiplantae > Streptophyta > Magnoliopsida > Ranunculales > Papaveraceae > Papaver > Papaver bracteatum. Next base: position 44,147 of record JAJJWX010001634.1, read on the forward strand.
GTGTTGCACTTCTTGGTGAAAATATTGATTTTTATAATTGTAGAAATACACATATCAATCTTGATATCCTTTCAGAAGATAATCCAACCATTCTGGAAGAAAAAGTTGACCCTTTCATCGGAAACTCTGTTTATAATGTTTTAGGATCCACTATGTGCCTAGATGCTTGCACATCTCAGAAGCCTGATTATTATCCAAGTATGACATGCTCATATTGTTCATTAAAAGGTTATGAACTCCCGAAGTGTTACAAGTTCAAACACAAACAAAGACACGTCAACAAACTTCAACGAAGAGCAAATCATTTAGCAAGAAAGCTTAAACTGTCTCAGAAGACCGCTGAGGTATGTACGATTTTATCTTCGTCTAAGAAGTTGGTTTCCAAAGGAAAACCAAGACCATTTGAAAATAAAGTATGGTCAAATCATTTTAATAGACATAGGTCTGTGGATTCCAAACAATAGGAAATTGGTGGAAAAATTGTTGTTCACCACAACGCAACTTGATTGTGTTGTTATTAAATCTTGTCTCAGGCTTTAAGAAAAGTTTTATTTCTTCTTTCATTTCTTAGGTTTGTTTTGTCTATCAAACAAAATAAAGGGTACTATTGACAATTCTACTCTTAATAGGGATAATAGTTGATCGTTTACGAACCTGTTTTAGGTTTCGAATCCTACATTCCTTTTCCTTCTCTAAAAACCTCTTTTTATCTCAAGACTACTTGTTGAGTTAATTGTGATTTCCTATCACAAACCCATACATCATGGAAACTCCAAGAATGATGTCTTCTGATGAAAAAGAAGGTAATGTGATTGTTAAGCCATCAATCATGAAGGAAAATAAAAATCTTCATTGCTCCAACCTTGAAAAGAAAAAGAAGGAATATGAGGAAGCCAAGAGTTGTTCCTTCAAATTCTCAGAAGTTTTCTGATGTTCTTGAAGTGTTAAAGGAGATGCGAAAGGAGATTCAGCAAATAAAGACTTTTGTGTATAAGACTCATGAGGCTTTTGAGTCCACGAACTTAAGTAGGTTATGTCTAAAAACGATGTTTGTGAACTTATCTTAATAAACTAAGGAATGCTATTGCAAACCGTGGATTTATATTTCATGAATCGATTCGAGTGAATCACATCATTTTTTCTTCAATTGTGTCTTGTGTAGTACATGGGATCTCATAGCAATTGAACAACTCTCTAACTAGTTCATTTGAGTCATTTGGACTAGTTATGGTGAAGAAGAATATGGTTGATATGAAAGTTATCATTTGGATAACCATTTGATTAACTAGTGTTGAACCAACTAATGTACAAGTTTGGGTACGGTTACACAAACCAAAAATCGTCAAGTACATGCGTGTATGACAAGCTAAGTTTTCGATCTAACGGTTGATAAATATTAGCTTGTATCTAATCAGTTTTTCATCTAACGGTATTGAATGCTTTGTTACTAAGCTAACATTGATTGCAAACCCTGATTTGAAAGACTATATAAGGGAAAACTCTAGAAACTAGGAAACCTATTCCCTACACATTCTGTATGATACTAGTTTTTCTAAGCTAGAGTTGATTCTCCTTTAACTTTTGGTTTTCTTCTCCTAAAACCAGGTTAAAGACTTAAAGACTTCATTGGGATAATGAAGCCAGACCGATACTACTTTTCTTGTAGTTGTGTGATCTGATCTTGTTGTTTCTATCGTACGAGTACAATTGTAATAATTAGCTTGAGATTTCTATCTCCGATAGGCAAGATATAAAAGTAATCACAAACATCTTTGTCTCATCGTTTGTGATTCCATAATATCTTTTTTCGCTGCGTCGATTAAGAATATTGTGAGATGATTGATAAAACTGAGCTGTTCTTCGGGAATATAAGTCTGGTTTTATTGATTGGTTCCTGTTAACCTTGATTTATCAAAAGTCGGAACAAAACTCATAGGTTTATTCGTGGGAGACGAATTTATCTATCTTGTATACTTTTCTGTGTGAGACATATTTGATTATTTAAGTCTTCGATTTTGGGTCGTAGCAACTCTTGGTTGTGGGTGAGATAAACTAAGGGAATCAAGTGCGCAGTATCCTACTGGTATCAGAGGCGTAGGAACATAACTGTACCTTGGATCAGTGTGAGATTGGTTGTGGTTCAACTACAGTCCATACCGAAGTTAATTTGGAGTAGGCTAGTGTCTGTAGCGGCTTAATATAGTGTATGTTTAATCTGGACTAGGTCCCGGGGTTTTTCAGCATTTGCAGTTTCCTCGTTTACAAAATTCTGGTGTCTGTGTTATTTCTTTTCCGCATTATATTTCGTTATATAATTGAAATAATACAGGTTGTGCGTTGTTCAATCAATTAGAATATCCGAATATATTGGTTGTTGATTTAAATTGGTTGACACTTGGATATTGTTCTTTGGTACCATCCAAGTTATCTCTCTTTGGTTAAGACTCGCAGATTGTAGTTGCTTGAGTAAATCAAATTGAGAGATAGAGATAATAACTCCTTGAGATATTTTCTATTGATTGAGTCTGACTGTCTAGTTGATTCTCTAGAAAGTAACTCGGAGTTGTCCATACAGATTGCTAATCGAAATATTGGGTGTGGTTGTTAGACCCCCGATTTTTCAGTCCTTAACACATTAGTTCACGGATATACTCGAGATGAGCAATGCTAAACCCATCACAGCGAAGATGTGTCCAGGATAAGACTGACCGATATAACTTGAGTTAACACAACGCACGTTACCCAGTCTTGAACTTAGCAACAGGGATTGGAAGTGAACACGCGGCGAAAATAAAGAAATAAGAATATAAAAGAATTTCTTCTGGTACGTTTTGAAAACCTATTTTCGAGTTATATTTATATGAGAAAATACTTGCATATCAAGTTAGATTATAGGTTTATTTCAAAAACAAGTTTTGTTTCTTGTAAAACAATTAAAACACGTAAAAGGAATTTTCCCATAAATAAAACTCTTAAGAAAATATTAATTCTATTAGATACGGGACTTGGTGCATGGTATATGCGCATGTGTATTGGTCGAAACATGTATATTTCGGACCAGCCCTTCCACCGGTTGTCAATACATCCATACATAAATGGTTATATATTGGAGCTCCTCTTTAGTTTTCCAGTATGTGGGACTAAAGGAACATTTTATTCACTTATAAAATGAGTAAGTATCCTTGGATGCTTAGGTCACCAGATTAAACCACACCAAGACTAAAACTTCTTTTATTTAAAACTCATTTTTCTCCAACCCTTCTAATATATGAGCATCTATACGCATATTGTATCCAAAAGGTTCGAATTGATTCCGGCCCCTGATAGGAAGGCACTGCGGATAGACTATGGCGGGACTGGGGGGTTTTGTGAACACTTTTTGGTGGAAATAGATGTCAGTCTCTTCTATATGGAACAACTAGCCCTTAACCCTTGCCGTAACGGCATGGGTCTTGATGTTGGTTCACTTTTAATATCGTATAAAATGTGTCCATAATACTTATCAACTCCTTCTGGTCCGATGTATGTTAAATCTGGCTTGGTCATAGATATCGTAGGGATATCCCCTATTTTGTTTTCTATGTTTTATCGGGTAAACAACTAATGTTGTTAACACACTTCATTAAATCAAATATGGTTTCCAAAATTATACGCGTTATCGCCATATAAAATTCAGAAAAATATATATTACAAATAATTTTAAAAGGAGCTTGTACATGTTTAATATCATAAATTAATAAAATGAGTTCACCTACGTGATTTTATTTTTCCTTCCTTCCATTTCCGATTTTAAGAATCTATACATAATATGTACTTTCTTAGACCTTTTATTTACTTATTGGAATATATGCTATTGAAATTTTACTTTTGGAAATATAACTCTTGATTTGTAATACCATATATATACTCTTATGTTGCGAAGTCTCTTTGAAAAATAAGTGGTTATGGTCACCTCCAGAATCGCTTGCCTCCTTGGAAGTCGTTTTCCGTAACCATTGCATGGATTTTTATGGTCGAGGAGTATGCGACTTAATCGAAATATGTATTTATTTAGAGAGAGAAATTTCAAAACCGACTAATATGTAATTGGAGAGGAAAGATCTAAGTTCCCTTATTGTCATGCATCTTTCAATGATCGAGTACATCTTTTTTGTTCCTGAGATGATTTGTAAGACCATATACTTACCTTGAAAAGTCGCTCATACAATCCGGTCATCTCTTACACCTGCCAATAGGTTTCCATTGTCACCTCTAGAATTTCCAACCTCTTTGGTAGGCGTACGACATAACAATCTTATATCTTTTCAATGTGGAGCAGTCTGGTGAGCAATTGGTGCAATCTAGCTTCTTTTAATTTATACTACCTCTTGTATTTTTGTACACTCAGAAAGAAAAAATTATAAATAACCTGATATGCCAGCATTCGTGATGGTCATCGTAATGACAGTTTTTTATTTTTCATTCTTTACCGCATATCAATCTGGAGAATTGCTATCAATAAGAAGAGTAGAACACGTACACGTTATAACCTATTCAAGAAAACCGAACAATTGTAGAGTAAAACACATAAGTCAGGGTGCATTATCCGAAACCATAACATTTACTGGCGTCTTTGATTATATTTTTTTTGATAAAGTGCAATCTTATTGATTTAATTTTTTCCAAAAGTGAAATCATCTTCTTAGGAAGTTGAAATACTTTAGCTTGGTGATGTCAGTGTTAGAAAAGTTCCTTCAAAACAACTACGGATTCGGATCAAGATTGGGAACATAAATTAGATCATCATATCAATATAGTTATACAGGGGAAAAATCAGATCCACCAATTCCACTGTAGATCATGACCAAAGGGACTAATACTGAAATGCAGAAAAAAAGAAAAAAAAAGGAAATTACACGTCAACAAAATGTAGTAATGGAAACACAACAGAATAAAATGCAGAAAGGGAAACATGTCAAAAAAAAAAAAAATACAGACGTACAAATAAACATGATATACTACTCCAAGGTATTGTATTATTTGGTGCAATGCTTTGTAATGTTTAATCTTCAGAAATAATAGATGCCGAAAAACCTCCGGGCATCTTCTGAAGGTAGGGTTTCTTGTGAGGTGGATCATTATCGGCCACAGTCTCTTCTTCAACGCGGATGATTCCGGTATTCTGGGCAGATATGGTTGGAGTTGGTGCTACAGAGAGCGAAGGCATCTTTGTTATAGTGAATCTTTGGGTATCAAGATTTCTTGGATAGAGGATGAAAAAATGGGGGTCTAACAACGACACCCAATATTTCGATTAGCAATCTGTATGGACAATTCAGAGTTACTTTCTAGAGAATCAACTAGATAGTTAGACTCAATCAATAGAAAATATCTCAAGGAGTTATTATCTCAATCTCTCAATTTGATTTACTCAAGAAAATACAATCTGCGAGTCTTAATCAAATAGAGATAACTTGGATGGTACCAAAGACCAATATCCAAGTGTCAATCAATTTAAATCAACAACCAATAAGGTCGGATATTCTAATTGATTGAACAACGCACAACCTGTATTATTCAACTATATAACAAAATATAATGCGGAAAATAAATAACACAGACACCAGAATTTTGTTAACGAGGAAACCGCAAATGCATAAAAACCCCGGGACCTAGTACAGATTAAAAATACACAGTATTAAGCCGCTACAGACACTAGCCTACTCCAAATTAACTTCGGTATGGACTGTAGTTGAACCCCAACCAATCTCACACTGATCCAAGGTACAATTATGTTCCTACGCCTCTGATCCAAGGTACAATTATGTTCCTACGCCTATGATCCCAGCAGGATACTGCGCACTTGATTCCCTTAGTTGATCTCACTCATAACCAAGAGTTGTTATGGCCAAAGTTGAAGACTTTAATAAACAAATCTGTCTCACACAAAAAAAAGTCTACAAGATAGATAAATTCGTCTCCCACGAATAAACCTATGAGTTTTGTTCTGTCTTTTGATAAATCAAGGTGAACATGAACCAATCACTAAAACCAGACTTATATTCCCGAAGAACAGCTCAGTTTTATCAATCACCTCACAATAGTCTTAATCGACGCAACGAAAAAAGATATTGTGGAATCACAAACCAGGGGACAAAGATGTTTGTCATTACTTTTATATGTTGCCTATCGGAGATAGAAATCACAAGCCAATTATTACAATTGTACTCGTACGATAGAAATAGCAAGATCAGATCACACAACTACAAGAAAAGTAGTATCGGTCTGGCTTCACAATCCTAATGAAGTCTTTAAGTCGTTAACCTGGTTTTAGAAGAAGAAAACCAAAGGTTAAAGGAGAATCGACTCTAGCTTAGCATAACTAGTATCACAATGAATGTGTGGGGATTAGGTTTCCCAGTTGCTAGAGTTTTCCCTTATATAGTCTTTCAAATCAGGGTTTGCAATCAATGTTAACTTAGTAACAAAGCATTCAATATTCACTGTTAAATTAAAACCTAATTAGATACAAGCTAATATTTATAAACCGTTAGATCGAAAACTTATATTGTCATATACACATGTACTTGAAGATTTTAGGTTTGTGTAACCGTACCCAAACTTTTACATTAGTTGGTTCAACACTAGTTAACCGAATGGTTAGCCAAATGATAACTTTCATATCAACCATATTCTTCTTCACCATAACTAGTCCAAATGACTCAAAGGAACTAGTTAGAGAGTTATTCAATTTCTATGAGATCCCATGTACTACAAAAGACACAATTAAAGCAAAAACGATGTGATTCACTCGAATCAATTCATGAACTATAAAGCCACGGTTTGCAATAGCATTCCTCATTTTATTAAGATAAGTTCACAAACATCGTTTTTAGACATAACCTAGTCAAGTTCGCGTACAGAGTTCGCGGACTCAAGTTAAAACCGGTTTGAGTTTATAAACTATAGCATAAATTCTCGGGTTGAGAACTTCCATCAGTTCACGGACTGAAACTGAGCTACAACTCCAGCAGAAATTCTCGGGTTTGAGAACTACGTTAGTTCGCGGACTGAGTTAACAGCTCACGTTCCGGTTTCACTTGATCAACAAAGTTCTCAAACTTCGGTTCAAGAAATAAGGACTTATACATATATGTGTTACCACAACAATGTTTATATCCTCCAATGGTTATATTGTCTAAACCCTCATTTAAATCATTGAAACATTCTCAGAGGACGTTATATAGTTGTTATTCACAAACTATTTTTCATCAGAGCGATTTCCAAAATGATTGAAACATAACATGAATTTTGTCACTAGGTAAATATGAACTTGGCTAAAGAGAAATCTTTACCAACACATATTTCGAGAAATAGATAAGCGAGATATACTCAGCTCGAAATATCACATGTGTATAATCTTAGTATATATAGTAATATGACTTTTGTCTCAAGATAAGAGATAGAGTAGATAGAATTTTGAGTGATAGATAAGTTCAAGTCTCCACATAACTTTTAGTCGATGAAGATCCACTGGTTCCTTGAGTAGTCCTTCGTCTTGTATGATGATCGCCATGGATTTCTTGTGCTCAACTACACTTTCTATCCTAATTCGACCGAGCAATGCTCTAACAATCTCCCCCTTTGTCAATTTTAGTGGCAAAAATATTAATACATATGGAATGCAAAAAATATATAAATAAACTTTTGTAGCTCCTATTCCACATGTCTAATCTTCAACAATACTCGAAATCTTCGTCACTTCCAAGTAGTTCAATCATCCCAAAGGTTGTAAGTTTAGTATCATCGTTGTTGAAAATACATAGATATAACAATGAGAAAAGCAGTGGTTCTCAATCATTGTTATACAGTGTCATAGTATTATTACACAGCATCAAAGTCCAATTGCATCACAACTTTAACAACAATACTATGGTGATACTTCACTTCCCCTTAGTCAATACTCCATCTCACATGGAAACCACTCCCCCTTACATAATGATCCGAAAACCATATGTATTTGTAGTATGAACTACATATTAATTCTCCCCCTTTTTGTCAATAAAATTGGCAAAGGTACAAGAACGGGATCCTAATGAAATTTCCGTAAGAGACATTTCATGAACAAAGGTAAATGTATATCATATTGTTTAGATGCAATCATAAAGCCGGAGATAAATGCATTCATCAAGGAGTTTATAAAGATACAAGATAACCCCTATAATATTCCACAGCCGTATTCCCCACAAAGATTTGGAAATTAAGCACAAGTTCAAAAGAAATCTCCCCCATAAGATGTCATTCCCAAGGTAACAACAAGAGCGACCTTAATTTCAAAAGAAAAAAAGGATTTCTTTAGACTTAAAAAATTACATACAAGTATGAATTTGGAATCCAATAAGAAATATTCAATCATATTAACCAAAGCAAACCAAGATTAATTTGACTAAATATGCTCGACACAAGTAAACTTATGGAGATTTAATAACTCGATTAGATTATTCACAAGAGAACTCATAATTAATCTTACCGGAATATACAATTAAACTAATCACAAAAGTAATCAATTCAATCGTTTATACTCACATAAGAAAATCTATGGAGTGATGACTAAGTTAATCATAAAAATAACCAACCCAGTCAATCATGCTCAACATGAGAAAAACTTATCAAGTTATAACTAAATAATCACACAAGATGATTAATTTAGTTCAACTTACTCTACGTAAAGTACCTTACGGAAGAATGGATCAAGGAAGATCAATTACTGCAGAATACACAAGGATTTATTCTATGTTTCCCTCACCATTTTCATAATGACACACAATAGATATAATCCTTGAATCACAAAAGATTTTAACCTATATTATATCAATAATTGACAATATAGGCTTTACTTTTGTGTTTTTTCAAAATTATATTCATTCTTTTATTAATATTTGCATATCAATTCACGAACGACTTTACTTTTGACAAAATATGGGACAATTAAGTTCACGGACGTAAACACACATATCCAATCAAAATATTGCAATATATAAAATCCAAAGATTAATACTGCAACCATCATCTTCCAAACAAGTTTAGAATTTAACACAATAAATATAAAAACATGAAGATGAAAACTTTGGACATAGCTATGTGTAATCACAATAATGTAAAATTCCAAACACTAGTTATTCTTCTAAACAAAGGAGAAAAAATAGAATATTTACTAGGCTAACAGAAATCAGATTTCATTAAGAACCTCGTATCTTTCAATGAAGCCGTCAAAAAATGTATCACTGATTTCCTTTATTTTCTTGACCGTAGACACACCATGTATGTGAGTTAGAACACTAACTTTGCGATCAACCACCCGAGCAAGTTGTCTAGCTTTGGTACAATCCATTATAAGCTTCTTTTGATTTCGTATCATAATGAGAATTCTGGCCTGACCATCTAGAAGTTGGTTTATTTGCAATTGAAGATTTGCAAACTCGACCTTTGAATCATTCTGAAAACGAGTTAAATCCTTGACATAATCATCAATACAGGAGTTGTGATCCTTTTTTTCAAGCATCTTCTTTAGAACCAGCTCCTGAATTGACTTACTTTCCTGATTGTCTTCCTCCATATCAAGATGCACAATCTCTTGAGATCTTGCAGAGTTCTCCATAGAGTTTTAGAGAAGAGAGAACACAGTATAGAACAAGTATATATGCATTCGTCAATGAGAGTAGACAACTCTGGTTTTGAAAACCCTAGAAACTCACAAGAGGAGGACGCAGACGTTTGTGGACTACCAACAAAAGGACTCAAACAGAAATAATATACAACATACTTGAGTATTCCCAATTTATTTTCCTTGTACCTCTCAAGTTAGAAACAAAGAAATAAATACCTGGAATCAGGTAGTGGAGTGGAAATTAATTCCACTATGATCATCGGGAAATAAGTTGTATATATCATCTGACTGTTTGATCTTTATTTTTTCGCCTTTCTTCGGTTGATTTTTATCCCTGAAGGATAACATATGGCGTATTTAACTAATCCGTCGGATGGTTTCTCTGAGGACTAAGTCTAGGACCTCTTACAATTGGTTCAAGAGGATCATAATAGATGGACATCCATTTTCTAGATTTAGATTTACCAGAAACAGTCTTATAAGTACAGGGAATGCTTTCCTTAGCAACACAAGAACTTATTCCAGAATGCATTTGATCCCTATAATGATTTCTAGGATAGAGATTATTTTTATAAGGTTTATGGTTTCCTGTGGGTATGTAATTCACTGCATTAGTCAACTGACTATTTGTTCCATTGACAGTGAAGAGAAGCAAATTACGAAGCTTAGAAATTTGTTTCCTTCTTGCAAAATAATGGATAGCATAGTGATTCTTTTTCCAACAAAAAGTATAGGTTCGTGGAGGAGAACCAATAATTGGCACCTGTCCTAACTTCATAGTCGTATGAGAGGATTGTAAGTTATGTAAACTTTTCTTGACAGAATCTTCTTCTGGAGAACATTTCCTCATGGGATATACAGAAGATTTTCTCCTTAAGCCAGAGTTTTCCTTTTCCAAGGATTTACACTGTTCATGGGCTAGAGTAAGAGATGTACTTAGTTTCTCTTTTTCATCACGAAGTCTGTTGAAATTTCATAAATGAGTCTCGAGCAAACGTTTTTCTCTTATTGATTTTTACTTAACAACCTCCTCAAGAGCACTAATCTTTTCATGTTGTAGAGTAGTTTCTTGTAGAAGTTTCTCAATGTTCTTAGAGAATGACACAACAATGTTATAGAGATCACGTTATCGATCAAGAGACTTTTCAAATTCATCAATAAGCTGATCATGATCATTAAAATAAATATTCTCAATTGTAGTTTTTGAAATTCTGGTGAGCTCCTTTTCAGCCTTTGCCAGAGTGTCACATGACTCATGGGAGGAAGAAATGTCATTATCAAATTGAACATTTTTTTCTACCTCTGGATTCGGAAGAATCAACTAACGAATAATCGTTTGAGGTGTTTCCAAGACACTTGACATAATCAAAAGATTTAAGAGATATTTTGGTATGCGCAACAGAGATCTTGTCCTCAGACTCAGATTTCCACAAACACAGACTTGTAAGGTCTTAAGTGTGTTTGCCTGCTATGATACCAATTGAAAAAACGGGGGTCTAACAACCACACCCAATATTTCTATTAGCAATCTGTATAGAAAACTCCGAGTTACTTTCTAGAGAATCAACTAGATAGTCAGACTCAACCAATAGAAAATATCTCAAGGAGTTATTATCTCAATCTCTCAATTTGATTTACTCAAGAAAATACAATATGCGAGTCTTAATCAAAGAGAGATAACTTGGATGGTACTAAAGACCAATATCCAAGTGTCAATCAATTTAAATCAATAACCATTAAGGTTGGATATTCTAATTGATTGAACAACCCAAAACCTATATTATTTCAATTATATAAAGAAATATAATGCGGAAAAGAAATAACACAGACACCAGAATTTTGTTAACGAGGAAACTTCAAATGCAGAAAAATCTCGAGACCTAGTCCAGATTAAACATACACAGTATTAATCCGCTACAGACACTAGCATACTCCAAATTAACTTCGGTCTGGACTGCAGTTGAACCCCAACCAATATCACACTGATCCAAGGTATAGTTATGTTCCTATGCTTCTGATCCCAGCAGGATACTGCGCACTTGATTCCCTTAGTGGAACTCACCCATAACCAAGAATTTCTACGACCCAAAGTCGAAGACTTTAATAAACAAATCTCTCTCACACAGAAAAGTTTACAAGATAGATAAATTTGTCTCCCACGAATAAACCTATGAGTTTTGTTCCGGCTTTTGATAAATCAAGGTGAACATGAACCAATCAATAAAACCAGACTTATACTCCCGAAGAACATCTCAATTTTATCAATCACCTCACAATAGTCTTAATCGGCGCAGCGAAAAAATATATTGTGGAATCACAAATGATGAGACGAAGATGTTTGTGATTAATTTTATATCTTACCTAGCGGAGATAGAAATCTCAAGACAATTATTATAATTGTACTCGTACGATAGAAACAACAAGATAAGATCACACAACTATAAGAAAAGTAGTATCGGTCTGGCTTCACAATCCCAATGAAGTCTTTAAGTCATTAATATGGTTTTAGAAGAAGAAAACCAAAGGTTAAAGGAGAATCGACTCTAGCTTAGAACAACTAGTATCACACAGAATGTGTGGGGATTAGGTTTCCCAGTTTCTAGAGTCCTCCCTTATATAGGCTTTCAAATCATGGTTTGCAATCAATGTTAGCTTAGTAACAAAGCATTTAATATTCACCGTTAGATTAAAACCTGATTAGATACAAGCTAATATCTATCAACCGTTATATCGAAAACTTAGCTTGTCATACAAGTATGTACTTGACAATTTTGGGTTTGGCAACCATACCCAAACTTGTACATTAGTTGGTTCAACACTAGTTAACCAAATGGTTAGCCAAATGATAACTTTCATATCAACCATATTCTTCATCACCATAACTAGTCCAAATGAACTAGTTAGAGAGTTTTTCAATTGCTATGAGATCCCATGTACTACACAAGTCACAATTGAAGCAAAAATGATGTGATTCACTCGAATCGATTCATGAACTATAAAGCCACGGTTTGAAATATCATTCCTTAGTTTATTAAGATAAGTTCACAAACATCGTTTTTAGACATAACCTACTCAAGTTCGCGGACTCAAGTTAACCGGTTGGAGTTTACAAACTCCAGCAGAAATTATCGGGCCGAGAACTTCCGTCAGTTCGCGGACTGAGTTCGCGTACTGAAACTGAGCTACCACTCCAGCGAAAATTCTCGGGTTCGAGAATTACGCTTGTTCACGGATTGAATTCGCGGACGGAGTTAACATCTCACGTTCTGGTTTCACTTGATCAACAAAGTTCACAAACTTCAGTTCAAGCAAGAAGGACTTATACATATATAAACATTGTTGTGGTAACTCATATATGTATAAGTCCTTATTGCTTGAACCAAAGTTTGTGAACTTTGTTGTTCAAGTAAAACCGGAACGTGAGGCGTCAACTCAGTTCGCGAACTGGCATAGTTCTCGAACCCGAGAATTTCTGCTGGAGTTGTAGCTAAGTTTCAGTCTGTGAACTGACGGAAGTTCTTGAAACGAATTTCTGCTGGAGTTTGTACACTCCAACTGGTTGACTTGAGTCCGCGAACCCAGTCCGCGAAATTGAGTAGGTTATGTCTAAAAACGATGTTTGTGAACTTATCTTAATAAACTAAGAAATGCTATTGCAAACCTTGGATTTATGGTTCATGAATCGATTCGAGTGAATCATATCGTTTTTGCTTCAATTGTGTATTATGTAGTAAATGGGATCTCATAGCAATTGAAAAACTCTCTAACTAGTTCATTTGAGTCATTTGGACTAGTTATGGTGAAGAAGAATATGGTTGATATGCAAGTTATCATTTGGCTAACCATTTGGTTAACTAGTGTTGAACCAACTAATGTACAAGTTTGGGTACGGTTACATAAACCCAAAAACGTCTAGTACATGTGTGTATAACAAGCTATGTTTTCAATCTAAGGGTTGATAAATATTAGCTTGTATCTAATCAGGTTTTCATCTAACGGTGAATATTGAATGCTTTGTTACAAAGCTAACATTGATTTCAAACCCTGATTTGAAAGACTATATAAAGGAGAACTCTAGCAACTGGTAAACCCAATCCCCACACATTTTGTGTGATACTAATTTGCTAATCTAGAGTTGATTCTCCTTTAACCTTTGGTTTTCTTCTTCTAAAACTAGGTTAATGACTTAAAGACTTCATTGGGATTGTGAAGCCAGACCGATACTACTTTTATCGTAGTTGTGTGATATGATCTTGTTGTTTCTATTGTACGAGTACAATTGTAATAATTGGCTTGAGATTTCTATCTCCGATAGGCAAGATATAAAGTAATCACAAACATCTTCGTCTCATCGTTTGTGATTCCACAATATCTTTTTTCGCTACGTCGATTAAGATTATTGTGAGGTGATTGATAAAACTGAGATGTTCTTCAGGAATATAAGTATGGTTTTATTGATTGGTTCCTGTTCACCTTGATTTATCAAAAGACGGAACAAAACTCATAGGTTTATTTGTGGGAGACGAATTTATCTATCTTATAGACTTTTCTGTGTGAGACATATTTGTTTATTAAAGTCTTCGACTTTGGGTCGTAGCGACTCTTGGTTGTGGGTGATATCAATTAAGGGAATCAAGTCATGCAGATCCTCCATCGGGATCATAGGCGTAGGAGCATAACTGTACCTTGGATCAGTGTGAGATTGATTGTGGTTCAACTACAGTCCAGACCAAAGTTAATTTGGAGTATGCTAGTATCTGTAGCGGTTTAATACATTATATGTTTAATCTGGACTAGGTCCCGGGGTTTTTATGCATTTGCGGTTTCTTCGTTAACAAAATTCTGGTGTCTGTGTTATTTTTTTTTCCGCATTATATTTTTATATAGTTAAAATAATACAGGTTGTTCGTTGATCAATTAATTAGAATATCCGACCTTATTGGTTGTTGATTTAAATTGATTGACATTTGGATATTGGTCTTTGGTACCATCCAAGTTATCTCTCTTTGATTAAGACTCGCAGATTGTATTTGCTTGAGTAAATCAAATTGAGAGATAGAGATAATAACTCCTTGAGATATTTTCTATTTGATTGAGTCTAGTTGATTCTCTAGCAAGTAACTCGGAGTTTTCCATACAGATTGCTAATCGAAATATTGGGTGTGGTTCTTAGACCCCCGCTTTTTCAATTGGTATCAGAGCAGGAAAACACGTTTAAGACCTTACAAGTCTATGTTTGTGGCTATCTGAGTCTGAGGACAAGATCTCTGTTGCGCATACTAAAATATCTCCTAAAGATTTTGATGATGTCAAGTGTCCTAGAAACACCTCAAAGGATTACTCCTTAGAAGATTCTTCTGAATCCCGAGGTACAAAGAATGTTCAATTTGATAATGACATTTCTTCCTCTCATGAGGCATGTGACACTCTGGAAAAAGATGAAAAGGAGCTCACCAAAATTTCAAAAAATAAGTTGAAACTATTGATTTTAATGATCATGATCATCTTATTGATGAATTTGAAAAGTCTTGATCGAGAACATGATCTAAATGGCTATTTATATGATCGTAACATTGTTGTATCCTTCACTAAGAACATTGAGAAACTTTTACAGAAACTACTCTTACAACGGAAGAGATTAGTTCTCTTGAAGAATATCAAACTCAAAAAGTTGTTAAGGAAAATCAATTAGAGAAAAACGTTTGTTCGATCCTTAAGAAATACGCATTCATTCTTTCCGTATCTAAATGTATCTATTTTGTTGAAAAAAGGAAACTAAGTGCATCTCTTACTTAGCCCATGAAAATCAAAATTTTGAAAAAGGAAATCTTGTCTTATGAGAAAATTCAAGGAAGAACATCCTGACCGGGAGAAACTTTTTCGCAACAAGCTTATAAAACTACTCTACAACGTGAACTCTTGACTCAACCAATTCTTTTCGCGACTTCTTGGGAAAGACAAGATGTTCTTAGTCGCCCAACCTAAATTGTTCGCAAGATTAGTTGAGAAAATCTAACCCGGATAATTAGAGAAAACATGAATTACAACACATGAAGAATGTTTCAAAGAATGTTCAATTTGATAATGACATTTCTTCCTCTCATGAGGCATGTGACACTCTGGAAAAAGATGAAAAGGAGCTCACCAAAATTTCAAAAAATAAGTTGAAACTATTGATTTTAATGATCATGATCATCTTATTGATGAATTTGAAAAGTCTCTTGATCGAGAACATGATCTCTGTAACATTGTTGTATCCTTCACTAAGAACATTGAGAAACTTTTACAAGAAACTACTCTACAACGTGAAGAGATTAGTTCTCTTGAGGAAGTTGTTAAGGAAAAATCAATTAGAGAAAAACGTTTGTTCGATACGCATTCATCAGATCTAAACAGACTTCTTGTTGAAAAAGGGAAACTAAGTGCATCTCTTACTCTAGCCCATGAACAATGTAAATCCTTGGAAAAGGAAAACTCTGTCTTAAGGAGAAAATCTTCTGTACAAGCTAATTCTCATGAATTACAACACATGAAGAAACGTTCTCCAGAAGAAGACTGTGTTAAGAAAGGTTTACATAACTTACAGTCTTCTCTTATGGCTATGAAGCAAAGAAAAATGCCACTTATTGCTTCTATTTCACGAATTTGTACATTTTGTGGGAAAAAGAATCACCATGCTATCCATTGTTTTGCAAGAAGGAAACAAATTTCTAAGCTTCATAATTTGCTTCTTTTCACTGTCAATGGAACAAATAGTCAGTCGACTATTGTAGTGAATCACCTTCCCACAAGAAACCAAAAACCTTATAAGAATGATCTCTATTCTAGAAATCATCATAGGGCTCAAATGCATTCTGGCATAAATTCTTGTGTTGCTAAAGAAAGAAATCCTTGCACTTATAAGCATGTTTCTGTTAAATCTAAGTCTAGAATATGGATGCCTATCTATTCTGATTCTCTTAAACCAATTTCAAGAGGTCTTAGACTTAGTCCTTCTGAAAATTTTGTTAATCAAGCAGTGTCTAACCTCTCTGGAAACAGCACTTGTCAAAGACAGAAGGATAAGAAGGAACAATGTACATTTAATGAGCTAAAATCCCATACTTGTGTAAATTAATCACAAGGTTGAATATCTCACATAGAAAAATCCTAGTTGTGATAAATTTAATAGGTATACTCTATGACAAGTTAACTCTAATTATCTAGCTAATCTCTTATCGTTTTTAGAAGGATAATTAGTCAAACACTGGTTCGTGAGTATTTTTTGTTGTTGTTTTGTTCTTTTTCTCTTCCTTGCATAAAACTTACTTTTGAAAAGTAAAAGTTTATTTTTTTTTTGTTTCCATGTTGATCCTTGTGAACACTCATCTTACGGGTACACGTACGGGTTCAAGTTCTTTTTTAAACCTATCATGTAAACCATAAATTTCTCGATTTATATATATATATATACCTATCCTCTTGAGTTAATCTTATTACTCTAGGTATTATATTATCAATAACCTCTCCTATGTCTAAGGAATTCATTGATAAGGAAGTGTATTTCAAACTCGATAAAGAGAAGGGAACTCCTACTGTAATTGAAGATTCCCTTCCTCAATCCCCTAATTCACTTTCGGATATAGAAGATATTGAAGAGATTTCATCAGAGGTAGTTCTAGACTTCCTAAAAGAATTTGAGGAGGCAAAGAAGCAGCTTGTTGATACAATGAAGTGTCTTGATGTGGTAAGAACTGAGTTGAAAAAGGTTAAGTCTGGCCTTGTTCTCATAAAAACCCGTGTTGAAGAACTTCCCAATAAGGATGTACTCTTCAAGTGCATAGGATGCTGTCGTTCACAATCTCCAATACCTTAAGTCTCAATAAGGTCCTGAACTGTCTATTTGACTTTAGTTCATTGTGGCATGGAGGTTTTGTTTAGCTTGTTTTTTTTATTTTAGTAGCCTAGTAAATCTTCTATTTTTTCTCTTTTATTTAGAAGAATAACTTGTGTTTTGGAATAGCCATTATTGTGATTAGACATAAATATGTCCAAAGTTTTCATCTTCTTGTTTTTAGATTTATTGTGTTATATTCTAAAATTATTTTGTTGATGGTGGATTTTAGTTCAGGGCTAAAGTTGTAAAACCAATTTTTGTGCCGACATTCTACAAAGGATAAGGCTATTTGATAAGTGATGAATACTTCTCTGCTCGATTAATTCACCTAGAATGGAGCATATAGCAACAATACCCAAGTATTCTGTGAATTTTAGCATTATTAGTTAATGCATAAAATCACCTTGTATTTCTTGTGTTATTCTCAGTAGAACTCTCATTATTGGTGAGACATGATGACTGATTGTTACCCTCAGCAGAGTAACATGAATATCCAAGTGTCAATAGTGAGGCATGCACGAAATACTCGTATAGGCTACACCATTCTCTAACAAAGAGAATCATCTCTCGGTGTGTTATACTAGCCCGATCGAGCATATTTGAATTTGGACTGTCCATATCAGTCTCAGAAACAATCACGAACACGTAAGTTGGTCGCACGATTTAACCATCCTTGACGAACCCTAGCAAGAGCAGGCAACCACCGCGATGACCACCAGTGGGCCAATTAACGCCATGGATAGTCGGGTACAAATCACACCCTCTGAACGACCACCAAACACCAGCCTGAAGTAGGATGTCCAGGATGGTATGGAACGGCTTGGAGGAGCTTGTACGATCAAGGGCTGCCTACGGCAGTCTCAAATCCATAAAGATCGTTCGTCTTCGCTGGCACAATTGGATGGCGAAGGTCGTCCCATTCACGGTCGCGCAAGCACCGTTATGTACACCGGCGGGCCCTCTTTCTACCTGCATAGCCGACCATCTCACGACCTAGCCAGGGAGGGGAAAAATTTCTCCCAAAGTTCGGCCGTCCTGATGGTTTAAGGGTCGCTAAGGGTCTTAAATTGATCACAACCATCCAACTTCACCGACATGTTTGGATGGCTTAGATAAGACCCATAACTGCCAGTCAGGTATCATTGTGTTCACCACCGACCCAATATGGGTCCCACATGGTCGGCCTCCCCAAAGGAGGAGCATAGCATGCCAAACCGTTAGGTTGAAGTCGTGTACACATGACCGATCCAAAACCCTAATTAGGGTTTGCGGCATATTACATATGTCGCTAATCGATCACGAGCGTTCATCTTCGCAAGCATAGATGGAAGGTGTATATGTGGACTTAACAGGTCATGATCATGTCAACACGATCACCGTGGGCATGTCTACACGCCTGACCAATTGGCCAAGACCGACCATGGCTAGACGTTTTGATTCATTCGACCAAACTAGGCACGGATGTGCGGTCCCTGATTCCTTTGCGGCAACGGATTTCTGCCGCAAACCGATCTCAACCACTCAACTTTGCCAAAAAAATCGAGTGGCCTAGATTATATCTTCATGGGGTAATGAGGTATGGACGTGTACACAGGAAAGTTGTTTACACGCATGCCCGGTCGGTCCTACCTAATACACCATCATGCTTGGTTTCGACCAAACTGAAGAGTGATGCTTGCGCACCTCTTCGAAACCATAATCAACGGTCGCAGATGCATCAACTCATCCATCCAATTCTACCAGCTTGGTTGGGAAGCCCATGCTAGGAGTTAAACGGCCAATAAGGTGTCATGGTGATTACCATCCGTCACTCTACCACATGGAATGATCAGTCAAGGGAGAGCTTGCTTGCGCAACCTCCAAACGATCATTCGAAGATGGCATGCATGCATCTGTTTTAAAATGCTTAACCCGCAACCTATGCTGTTAAGCCTCGACACATCTATGCTTCATACATGATGGATATATTCAATGCATTAGATGCATAGAATACACACGATATTTTATAATATCGATTTCCCAAATAACTTAGTTATTTAACCTAGCACCGTATGCTACCTTCCGTGGGCCCCACGACCCACACGATTGAGACATCAAGCATGTCACAAACTGGGGGATACTTACTGGGGTATTGGTCTGGCGGTTTACAACATGTAGCGCACAACGCGCCATCACTAGAACGTGTTAGGAAGACATGGACGGTTAGTGACGACGGGAGAAGTGGGCAAGAATAATCGTGTGACACTAGCCCACGACTCTACTACTCCATAGCTTCACTTTCTCCACTTCCCACGAGATACGAGGGTTAGGCTCAATGAATGTATAAATAGGTTCTCCTCCCTATTTCCAACGAGGGAGACAACGAACCAAAGAGTGTTGAGACAAAATCCAAGTGTTGTCATTACACTATTGGAAATCACCATTCTGATACAAGTCATAAACAACCAACACCTTCACTATCTCAACACCTTCTTCGCTTCCCTCCCTAAGATCAACCCCATCTCCTTCACTTTGTGACCAAAACAAGTCTAGAACAGCCATTTCTTGGTTTAGGCCAGAATTATATAGATTGATCTCTCGAATCAAAAGCACTCCCGTGCAGTGCATTTGTTTAGGGTTTAGATTCATTTCTCATCCACACACCCCAAATTACCAAAAACGGCAGAAATAGTTTTCACCCATAAACAATTGGGACCACAGTGGGAGATTAATCTCTCGGTTGCATGATCAATTTTTAATTTCATTTTAATTTGTTCAAATTGCAAGATGGTAGAACTTAGGTCAATATCAACGATCAAATCTGATGGAACTAGCACCGACAACACTCTTAGTATTGATATCCCCATCAGTGGAGCTACCGTAGAGAACGTGATCAATACATCTCGTGGAGCCGTCTCCTCTACCACTAACACCAGCGGTGCAGGAGATATTCCAGTAGGCGTGACACCTCCAATCACCAGAGCCAGGGCAGCCGCAAATCCCAACATTTCTTCAAGTGTAACGCCTCCGGTCGTCACCAGGGCAACTACCACTACTCCATCAGGACGAGGTGTTAGAGGAACAAGAGGAGGACAACCCCCTATCACCATGGTGGATTTGATGGAAAGGCAATAAGTTCTTGCTAGAGCCCAAATGGATATGGCTACGACTCAGAAATAGGTACTTACTTTTCTCAAAACTCTAACTAAACGATTGCCGCAGGGGCCACGACATCCCCTGGAGCCAACGAGGAACGTGTTTGATGCACCCGGGGCAGGCACTTCAATGGCGTGGGCCCATATGGACGAAGAAGCTCGTGACACTGCTGAACGCCCAAGAGAAAGAGATCATCCATCAACTTCATTACGCGTGAGGATCTAGAGCGACTCCTCCAAAACCGTGGAAAAGGAAATACCGCGGACATGCACCAGCATCAGCCTCCATACCCTCAAGATGTGCAACGAATTCCCCTTCCAAGAGGCTACACCTCTCCTCAATTCTCCCTTTGTGATGGTACTGGTAACGCTCGTGAACGTGTCTCTCGATTTTTGGAGTCTTTAGGAGAACACGAATACAATCATTTTCTCCGCCTGAAAGAGTTCTCGAAGACACTTATTGGAAGAGCATACACTTGGTACAATAGAATTGCACCTAATAGTGTATCCGATTGGAGTGAGATGGTCAGTGCCTTCTATAAGGAATATTTCTTCGTGTCTGAGCAGGTCACCTTTTCAGATTTGGGAAGAATCTTTCAACAGAGCAACCAACATCCGAACGACTTCGTTAAGAGATTTAGGACAAAGGCGTTGGATTGTCATGATCCGAATGTCACTGAATGCCAATTGGTGGAGCTATGCATTAACAGAATGATTCCCATATACCGTGCTTTGTTAGAAAACCCGGGCTTTCAAACATTTTTTAAGCTCCATGAAGCCGCTAAGCGATCGTCCATAACAGCTCCAGCGTTGTTGGAGAGAACTAAGATCGTCTGAAATGAAGATGCGTGTGAGAGTCGAGGAAGCAGGTGTCTCATCAACAAGAAATACAACACCGTTCCTTCTGTGAGTGTGGTGGGCGAAGGAGGAAAGAGGAAAGCGTCAACAACAGAATAATCACCCAAGCGTGCAGTACCAGCACGTACCACTTCGTCTCGAAAGGGAGAAGACAAGGCTCCTATACAAGAATCCAAACACACAGTTCCAAACTTCCCCTTTCCCATGGATGAAGTCATAGAATTCCTGGAAGAATGGATTCAAGATAACGCGATCAAGATACCACCTATCATACGCCCACCAACCGAGGAAGAGATGGCAAACCCCAAGTATTGTCGCTACCATAGGTTTGTCCATCACCCGACCAAAGATTGCAACAAGTTGAAGCAAATATTCAGAGAAAAAGTGGAAGCAGGAGAGCTCCAGTTAGGAAACGAAGGTGTTCATAGGGATCCTCTTCCTATTAGGAGCTGCATAATCTCGGGGGATTCTACCCACAAGACTGTACAATCTATGATGGAGCATTTTTGTGAAATCTTATATCTCTCCAAGGGACAACGTCAAGACATGTTCGCAGCCCTCAACCATGTTGTGTCAGGTAGGCGTTTGTATACAGAAAAGGAAGCAGTCTCAGAGCCACAGTATTTCCTAGAAGATATGACCGCCAAGGGAAACTAGGGACTCCTAACCATCACTCGTTTGAAGGATGTGGAGTTCGACAACATATTGATTGATGCAGCCTCCGAATTCAACATCATCACTGTCAAGACTCTAAGGGCCGCAAGGATTTCAAAACGAGAAGCTACTCGCAGCCCAACCGTGATTAGGAGCTCAAAAGGAGAATTCAGAGACGCCTATGGATGCATTGACCTTGAAGTTAAATTCGGTGACGCTCTAACATAGGCTAAATTTTACATAGTGAAAGTGTATCCGAATTACGACATGATCCTGGGACGCCCGTGGATACACAAAAACAAAGCAGCACTAGGAGTGAGTCCTCTGCCAATTTCAGTACCTGAAAGAATCTCCAACAAACCGTCAAATCCTGAAGATTATTTGTTGCCATATCGAAACCTTACAAATATGATGCAACTTCCAGAAGAAAGCCCGAATTCATACCTTAAAAGGTTCCGAGCCCAAGTAAGTCTCATTGAACAACCCTTTTTACAAACAGTAAAACCTCTTCATGCTGAAGATCGGGGACTTAGGTCGATCAACAACCTGCCCGACACAAAGATATGTGAGTAGGGTGCTGGTCCCTTCAAACGTTTTTCCAAGAGCTTAGAAGAATTCAAAGATAACATGTCCCAAAAACAAGATGTTATACCAAGTCCGAATCCATTTCAAATTAGAGACATGGTAGCAAAGAGGACCGCATTTCAAGTTGGAAGCTTGGAGGTGAAAATGGCTAACCAATATGATTTGTTGGCAACAAAGGAATATGAACCATATTTGGTAGCAGATGTCATCCTAGGTGGTTATTGCAAGATCATCAATGCTGACAAGCTTGAGGGTGTCATGATCTACTCGCGATGGCTTAAACCCTACCACGCCTAGAAACGATGTGCTAACCTTCCTCTCCAGCGTTCTGTTGTGGTTTCTCCAATATTCCTCCAACAATTTCCCTTTTCGTGTTATTTTGTAATTTCTTCAAAATGATTGCATTACTTGCATTCATTAGGGTTCCAATTTCTCAATTAATCAAAGTATTATTTCCTTTTAGAAATTTTTACCCCTAGGCATGACACAAAAATCTAGGTTCAACCTGAGTCATCATCATTATCCACCAGATTAAACCAGAGAACCCTAAAAGGGAAACACTTCACACCTTTCGGGAAACGTTGGAGGAATAGAATGTATTCAAAGAAGAAAAAAAACACCTTAAACAGTCTATCCCAGCTTACGCCAGGAGATCGCAGGAAAGATTATTCCAGGAGGGCGCTGACAGGTCCGTGGAATTTTATTATGGCATTACTTCTCTTATCACAAGAATCACATGAAGGCACACCACTGTGGCTGAGAAATCTCAGATGCAGTCTTAATGGATTTGTCTCAAAAATAGCATAAATAAAACCTTATTCAAACAAGCAAGCAGAAATAAGAAAACCTTGAACTCAGCCGCCATTTAGTACAAGGTGAAAGGTGTTCACAAAACTACGAGAAAATACTCATAAAAGAAGAAAAGAGAAGGAGCAAGAAGATTTAGTCATCAAGGAGATAGATTGTGTCTTCCCCATCACTGGAGTCGGATTCAACGTCATCATCATTGGTTGGCACTGCTTCTTCCTTCGGGTCTGCCTCAGCTTCCACTTAGGGTATTTCTGCAGCAACGTTCTCCACAACGTCCTGAGTAGGGGCAGCTTCCATATCCTCCTCAAGAGCCGTTGCAACATTGGAGATCGTGCTAATAACTTTTGGGAGATCAGGCTTGTCTGCATCAGAATCGAGAATGATCACACCATCGCGGATTGGATAATCACACATATCTTCCCTTGGAGGCCGTTCATATTCAACCCTTCGCCTTTTCAACCGTGCAGCAAATCTCTCATCTCTTGCGCTTACCGGTGGTTGCGATGCTTCCTCAAGCCTCCATTTTTCCTCCATGTTGATTAAAGCCAGAAGATCTCGAATGCGTTCTCGAGCGACACGCAGATACAGAATTGGCATGCCCCGTATGGCGCGATTAGCCTCGCGAAGTGGAACATCAATTTTAGCCATCACCTCCTCGAACGCACCATCAGTATCAGGTTTATTCACTTCGAAACTTCTTTCGAGAGAGATACCAGAGAAGTTCTTGCCAGCCACCTCCATTTTGCGTAAAGAGGTTATGATTATGTTAACAAAAAAAATCATCACCAAACATATCAAGTTATGTAATGGACATAGAACAATACCTTGGACAAAGAAAGAAACAATTCTGCGATGGGAAAAGACTCAGCGTCTTCTTTATATATCACGAGTTAACAAGATCTCTGAGAAAAAAGGAGTCTTCACTTACCGTTTGCAAAGGATACAAATGTGGGATAACAATCAATGGATGTTTATCGAATATTTAAGGGAAACTTCCGTACAATGGAAAGAAACGCATCCGGTCCAAGAAGCGGGCCAAATTCAATCCTAGGGACTTGATGATGTCAATGTTCGGCTAATGGGGGAATACGAGTACAAAGTGGGACCACGTTTGAATGAAGCAGGAATAACAAGGCCGACACTTGATCAGAGCGAGTGCAATAACCGTTTCTCTTGACCTGGAATGGCAGGGTTGATTGAGGCAAGCAATGTTAAAACTCGAGCGGAGCAAGCACGAAGCAGCCTCTCGGTCTGAGCAGACACAACATGATCGACGTTCAGTCAAGCATACACGGTGGGCCCATGTTATTCAGGTTTTCATGTATCATGACATGGTTTTCTTACGTTATATTTGTCACCATATCATTCCTACCCCACAATAGTGTAACCATCATGTGCTAGGCAGGGGACTTAATGTTGATGGTGGATTTTAGTTCAGGGCTAAAGTTGTAAAACCAATTTTTGTGTCGACATTCTGTAAAGGATAATGCTATTTGATAAGTGATGAATACTTATACGCTCTATTAGTTCACCTAGAATGGAGAATGTAACAACAATACCCAAGTATTATGTGAATTTTAGCATTATTAATTAATGCATAAAATCTCCTTGTATTTCCTGTGATGTTCTTAGCAGAACTCTCATTATTGGTGCGGCATGATGACTAATTGTTACCCTCAGCAGAGTGACATGAATATTCAAGTGTCAATAATGAGGCATGCACGAAATAACCATACATGCTACACCATTCTCTAACAAAGAGAATCATCTCTCGGTGTGTTATACTAGCCCGATCGAGCATATTTGAATCAGGACTGTCCATATCAGTCTCAGAAACAATCACGACCACGTAAGTTGGCCGCACGATTTAACCATCCTAGAAGAACCCTAGCAGGAGCAGGAAACCACCGCAATGACCACCAGTGGGCCCATTAAAGTTATGGCTGGTCGGGTACAAATCACACCCTCCGAACGACCACCAAACACCAGCCTGAAGTTGGATGTCCAGGCTGGTATGAAATGGCTTGGAGGAGCTCATACGAGCAAGGGATGCCTACGAAAGTCTCAAATTCATCACGATCGTTCGTCTTTGCCGGCACAATTGGATGGAGCGGATAGTCCCATTCCCGGTCGCGCAAGCACCGTTATGTACACCGGTGAGCCCCCTTTCTACATGCATAGCCGACTATCTCACGACCTAGCCAGGAATGGGCAAACTTTCTCCCAAAGTTCGGCCGACGTGATACTTTAAGGGTCGCTAAGGTTCTTAAATTGATCATGACCATCCAACTTCATCGGCATGTTTGGGTGGCTTAGATCAGACCCATAACTGTCAGTCAGGTATCACTGTGTTCACCATTGACCCAATGTGGGTACCACATGGTCGGCCTCCCTAAAGGAGGAGCATAGCCTTCCAAACCGTTAGGTTGAATTCGTGTACACACGACCGATTCAAAACCCTAATTAGGGTTTGCGGCATGTTACATGTGTCGCTAATCGATCACGAGTGTTCATCTTCGCAAGCATAGATGGAAGGTATAGATGTGGACTTAACACGTCCTGATCATGTCAACACGATCACCGTGGGCCCGTCTACATGCCTGACCAATCAGCCAATATCGTCCATGGCTAGACGCTTTGATTCCTGTGCCCAAACTAGGCACATATGTGCGGTCCCCGATTCCTTTACGGCAACGGATTTCTACCGCAAACCGATCTCCACCACTCAACTTTGCCAGACAAATCGAGTGGCCTAGATTATATCTTCATGGGGTAATGAGGTATGGACGTGTACACCGGCAAGATGTTTACATGCATGCCCGGCCGGTCCTGCATAATACACACTTATGCTTGGTTTCGACCAAACTGAAGAGTGATGCTCGTAGTTGTAGGAAATCCTACACTACACCCTTAGTAAGAATTCACAAAGATTAAGACATCATTTGAAGATAAAGAACAATATTTTTATTAATTTGATCCAGAAAGAATTACAGGAAATATAAGAAATAAAGAATACAACTGCCTTTTTCTAAGTTTTTCTTTCTCCTCAAAACTTTCTCATTACTAAAAAATTATCTCTCTTTTCACAAATCTACTGGTCCTCTATATATAGGGTAATTACATAGTGGATGACAGCTAAGCTGTCCTTTAATTTCGGATCTGACTCGCGAGACATTCGCAACATCTATAATATCAACTCTCGCAGGTACTTTAATCCTCGCAGAATCATCACGCTCTTCTCGTGTTTTGGCTGTCATCATTCATTACGTCATTTATTAGATCTTCCTACAACACTTTCAGTATGTTGTTAGAGAATCTCGCAGAATAACTCGCAGGAATGTCGTTTATTCTCGCAAGAACAATATAGTGGCGATATTGTGGTCCTACATCTTGCCTCTTCTCATGTATTTTCTGCGAAGAAGGAAAGATCATGAGAATAAAAATGCTTCAACTGTTCATCTTTCCATTTATCTTTCGCTCTGGCACGTTTCCACATCCTTCGCTAAATTTATCACACGTATTTTTTCTTCCATTCAATTTATGACACGTCTTTTTCAACCGTTACGTTTCAGCCGTTCACGTCTTCTCTTCGCATTAAATACATTTATCTTCTTGAGATTCTTCTTCTTCTATAAATACTTCCTTCCTTCTTTTTACCTTCTTCTTTCTTCGCTCTACAAATTTATTGTTCATCCATAAATTCCGGATCTACTACTCTAGTTTTTCTTCCTATTTTGATCTTCGATTCTTTTTCAACTCTTTTTCCATTCCCATAATAAAAAATGGCCCCTGTTAGTCGTATAAATCAAGCTACTTTTAAACTTCACCAACAGAAACTTCAAGGTCTAGGTTTTAAATTATCTACCATCCCCAATCAATCTCCTAGATCTGAACTTTCTATCAATTTATTTTCTGATCATCCTTCTTCCAACGAGAAAATTATGGTCTCTCTAGGTCATTTAGAAGCTGGTCTTCCCATTCCCCTTTTCAATCCGGAACTTCCCTTATTTTATGAAATTCTCTCGCATAAGAAATTTTCGCGAGCAATATATCAGTTGAGTGGAGATTGAATCCGTCTGTTACTTGAGTATGCTACTCGCGGCGTCGGTAAAAAATCTCTATATCATGAGACCGCGAAGAATCCCAAATTTAAAGACATTCCAATCATTCCTGAAAATTATACCGTGGAGAACTTTTTCACAAATTATGAAGTGATCCCCATGAAGAAGGATAGAACTTGTTAGGGTGTCCATCTACAAAAAAAATATGGTATTGCTGACGACAAGGTTCTTATGCTGGACATTGACTGGCATCCAGGCAACAATTCATCCCCTCGTTATTCTAAATACGATAAATGGTGCAAATTCCCCTTGATGTTAGAGGGTTCTTACATCTCTGGTACTCATAATTTACCTGCGAATCTCACAGAGTATCAGCCATGGATCTTTAATTGGTCTGAAAAAGATTCTGAGGTGTGTTCCCAAATTATTATTATTGTTTTCATATCCTGATATGTATTCTCGCTGATCATTCTAATTTTTCCAGATTAAAAGAATGAAACTTAGCTACCAGAACACTGGGAATCCCAACATTTATTTGGCTCTTAAGTCCTTCACGGATGAAGTAAGAAATACTCTTTACTCATTCTGAACAATATATTGTTGCCTCTATTTCTTACCTTCATCTGTGTTTTTTGAAGGTTATTGAAGAAATTGAACCCATAAAGCCTGCGAAGACTAAATGGAAAGACAAAAGCAAAGACGGTTCTCGCAAAGAAAAATCTGTTATCCTTACGGAGAAAAATATATTGTTCCTCATAAGGGTAAACCCAATGTTCCTCGCAAGGAAAAGTATACTGCTCCCCCTTCAAAAAAGAGAAGAATTCAAACTCCTAAACCTTCTTATTCTCAATCTAGTGAGAGTTCCGGCGAGAATACTAATGATAATGACAATAATGATGATGCTGGTATTTTCACCGTGAGGGAAAATTTTCAACCCGAGTCTTCTATGACTCAATTATCTCATATATTTGGTAACCCTCATGGCATTCCTCATGACTTTGGAGACGAAGCTGTTAATGAAATGTTCTTAGATCTCGCAAATATTTGCGATGCTACCCTGTTAGTTGACAATGACTCTCTTGAAGGAATTTCCAGATCAATGTCTCCCAGTCTTCTGAATTCTCTCAGTATTTTGGTATATTTTTATTCCTTCACTTTTTTCTTTTATTCCAAAATTCTGATTAAATTTGTTTTGACATACCCAACCATTTCTTCGTAGTCTGGTAGAGATTCTTTTGCCGTTGCCTCATACTTGGAAAGAAGGCGTGCCATTTTTGAAAATAAGAGCACTGGTTTTCGCAACCAAAGGGATGAACTAGAGTCTGAGACTATAGTTCTTCACAAGAGTAAAGCAGAACTAGAAGCTGAGGTTGCTGAATTTCGCAAGAAAAATAAGCAATTAGAAATTGATGCTTCAAGTGATAGACAAAATATTTCTAACCTTGAAAAAGCTAATCAGCAACTTTATGGTATGATTTTTTCCTCCTTTTCTTTTAATTATTTTTCCATATTTAAGCTTATTCAAGTAACCATTTTTGCAGATATTTATAATCTTACTGATGAGGCTACATTCCTCTGATCTTTCCCTGAACCTGTAGATGATGATTCCCTTCTTGCTCGCCTTAATAATTCTTTAAGTAATTTCTCAAATGATCAAATTAGATCTCTTTCCCTAGATGAACTTAAATCCAAACTTTATCTCTTGAAAATTGAGCACAGATTCAACTTGAGCTTAACCGATAAATTTAAACGTCTTTATCTTGATTCAAAAGAAGAAACTAATAGATTAAGAAGTAAAAATAGTGATCTTATTGATGAGAAAGATCTTATTGCTAAAAATGGTGCTGAAGCCTTAGCAGATTTTCATAAACTTCTCACTAATGTTAAAATTGAGAGGGATAAACTTATCTGCGAGAATAGAGATCTTCTTGCGAGGGAAAACCAAGTTCACTCTTGTCTTCTTATTAGTAATGATGAAGAACTCGCCTGGGCTGCGAAAGTTCTTGATAATTCCAGGAATAATCTAGGTGTAGATGTTAGTCTTCATACTGAACAGGCAGCTTTGATTAAAGATATGATCACTCAAATAGAAGGTTGTTTACTATTCCTTCTTAATATCTTCTTGTCTCTTATATATTTCTGTCAAATCTTTGATCTGTTATTATGTACCCGTAGAATCTGAGAAGAGATATTCTACAAGAATTGAAGAACTTGATGCTGAAAAAGAAAAGCTCGCGAAATATCTTGCTTCTCGCAATGAAAAATGTTCAAGGTTGAAAGAGCAACTAAAAATTTCTACTGCGAATTTTAACAATGCTCTTGTTGTCGTTCGCAATGATTCCGTCAAGAAGGTCTGCGATGCTCATAATATTTTTTATTCTTTATATCCTTTCCTCATGGAAGAAATCCCATCGAACACTCCCAACCTAATTATCTCTGATAGTGAAGCTGGAGAATTTAGTGGAGATGATAATGAAGATGAAGAACAAGAAAAATCTGGTGAAGACGACGATGAATCGAAGTAGTCTTGTTTTCCTCTTCTTGGTCTTTTTTATAAAATTTGTAAACTTATCTCTTTTATCTTGCGGATTTTTCCAGTTTTAAATACTCCTTGGTGTATAAATTTCCCTTGCTTCTATCTGTGTACATTAGAAAATAATTTTTTTTGCAATATGGTTAATATAATCATCAATCTTTAACTATCTACATAGATTTATCATATAATGATGAATAACAATGTTATTATTTTATGCATTCCCATACTTGCCTCTGTTATTCATCTACAATATGATGAATTTAGTAGAATAACATCCAGAATTATTTCCATAATCTCGCGACTATTCTGTGTTTTCTGATAATCTTTAGTGTGGTCTTATTTTGCCTTTCTAATTAAAGATCTTTGCGACAAAATCGCAGGACATCCTTACATTTACATGTAACAACCCATTGATCTTGCCTTAACTTGATTCTTTCAATATCATGCGACAATATGACAAGTCTAAGTTCCCTTGCGAGAACAAATTCTCATGACATTGCCGTCTTGCGATCAAATCGCAGGAAATATTTACACTTTCATGTAAAAACCCATTGATCTCATCTTAAATTTTTCTCATGGATTGTTGCCTTTGTAAAATATTTGTCACGCGACAATATGACAGGCCTAAATGTTCTTGCAAATCATAAAGACACATGACATTTCCGTCTTAAGACACTTATCAGCTCCCTAATGGAGGGTGCCGCCATTATCTTCCCCCTGGTTGCCCCTTCAAGGAGACATACTTCTGCCATACAAGAATAGCTCCTCTTATCCATTCCTAGTAACAACCAGTTGTTTTCGCAGCCTCTTATCATTTATGCCTATATGGCTTATAGTTACAAGCATGTACCCTAAGTGGGGTTTTCTTCAGGCCGAGTGCATCATAGCCAAGACTTTCCAAGAATGGACATGGTAGTTTCATACGCCCCGGGCACCCTTGGCTCAAACGTGTACCTCGGCGCCTTGGTCATACTCTGCACTCCTTAGGAGAGACTCTCGGTCGTCCAACTAGGGTATAACCTTATATAGTTGGAAATCCAAGTTACCTCTCCTGGATAGGTTTTCTATAACCCCAATCTCCATGACTCAGGTTCCAGCAGCGGTATAACCTTTCTCCGAATCATGCAAAGAGATGCCCCCTAATATGACGTACTTTAGGTATTACATTTTCCTCTTGCGAAATTGTATTCGCGAACTAGGGTGTACGCCATAAAGGTTCGTCCCATTCTTGTGTCTCTTTTGCGAATATCACAATGTCTTATGCTTTTGAATTTAAATTCTTATATGATCTTTCAATGTCATCTTTTTATTTCAACAAGAAGTACATATCTTGAAAATGAATAAAATTTCCTTCAACAAACTATCCATTTGTTTTATAAAATTCTCAAACTGAGATTTTTACCTTTTCTACTTACTACTCTCTACTTCATTTGCGAGGCGCTCGCCAGTCAGTTCATTTATGCATACACAAATATTACATCATTTCATCTTATCTCCTTTCTATCGCACCTACCATTAACCTTTCACTTCTTTGATGTTGTTTAACGTTGTTTCTCCAGGTTCTGTTTCTCGCAATTCTTTGCTCGCAGGATTCAACGTCCATTTTGTAACATTTCTTCCCTTCAGTCCAATCTCCTTGTATCATTCCAACACCATGGGGATAGGGAAATTTAATGCACTGGTGAAAAGTCAATTCCACACCTAGTATCCCGTGTAACCAACGTCGTCCAATCAAAGCATTGTAAGGAGATTCTATATCAACCACGCAGAACTGAATTTTAGAAATTATCCCTTTTAATGGAATTTTCATGGTAATCTCCCCTGTGGGTTTGTTTGATGTTCCATTAAAACCATAAATTTTACATGTTGATGGGATCAAATCTTCATCTCTTTCTCCCATTGTACGATAAGTATGATAAAACAAAATATCCACTGAGCTTCCAGTGTCAATCAAAATTCTATCAATAGCCCATGAATCATTTGCTTCATCATCTTCTTCTTCTTGTACCTTAGATTTATTTCTAATCTCACTACTAATGGATTATCATGCATTTTTCCTGGCTCAGGTGCTTCTTGTGCAGTGAAAGAAATAATATGCTTCTGCCACTCCTCTAATGGTGAGACTCTCGCAATGTTCATTATCTCTCTTCCATCCATGTCTCTCGCAAAGACTCTGCTTAGAACATTGTCATGGAAATCCTCTATTGTTTTATAAGAATGTACAATGGAATTACAAAATATATTCTTTGCTTTAGCCCCCACTTCGATGACAAATGTTTCTGCTCCCTTTGCGATATTTACTCTATGAGTTTCTAGTGCTGGTGGTAATTGCTGAGGTTGTGGATGTCCTGTCAGAAAATGATTTAACTTTTCCTGCTCAATCATCCTCAAAATTATTCTCTTTACATTCCTGCAATCATTTATTGAATGGCCATGGAAATGATGATAAGGGCAAAATTCTTGATTTCGGTTATTTGGATGTGACTCTTTTCCCATATTCCAGGGTGATGGTATATTTTTTATTAAAATAATAGCCTCCCAAATTTTATCAATACTAGCATTTAGAGGTGGCATTTTAATTTCTTCCCATATTATCCTCTGGTTTCCTTGCCCTCTAGAATAATTTTTCCTTTGTCCTCCATAAGTTTCCTGAGGCTGATCAAGTCTTTGGATTTTATTATTTCCACCACAATTGTAATAACTCATTTCTATTTCAAATTCTTCTTAATCTCGACTTCCAATAGCTATTAATTTTTGTTGATTATCATTCGCCATCTTCTCTTGTTGTGGCTGCGAGGTACTCGCCACATTGTTGATCATTTTAGGAAGTAAACTCCCGCTCGCTGCTATTGAGATGGTGTTTGCGATTGGATATGATTTCATCTCATTTTATTTTTCCTCCAAAGCAATGTATTCTTCTTGTAGTTCTCGTAGCTCAGTCATTGTGATGGTATTTTTGATTCTGAAGATTTGTATGTATATCAGA
Organism: Papaver bracteatum; assembly: GCA_023529315.1. Taxonomy (NCBI): domain Eukaryota; kingdom Viridiplantae; phylum Streptophyta; class Magnoliopsida; order Ranunculales; family Papaveraceae; genus Papaver; species Papaver bracteatum. The sequence continues at coordinate 77,293 of JAJJWX010001634.1, forward strand.
TTGGTTGCGAACATTGCATTGATGAAAGATAGAATGAGGTATCTCTCATCCACTCTTCCTGGTATTTCACTGCACATTGTCTTCCATCTTATGGTTAGGTGTTTCAGACTCTCGCCAATCCTCTGTTTTAACCAAAATACATCTTCAACACCAGGTCGTGAAGAATTTTTGCTTATATATGCTCCCAGAAATGTTGCTTGCAAATGGTTGAAAAACGTTATTGTATTTTTAGGTAAGCCTTCGAACCATTTTAACACCTCGCCAGTTAAACTAGATCCAAAGTACTTGCATAATACAGCATCATGGTTTTCCCATTGTAGCATACACCTAACATAAGCCTTAACATGTTGAACATCACAGGTAGTCCCATCGAAGATACTGGTAAATTGCATTTTGGAGGGATTCCTCTTAATTGTACTTCTTGAGTGAATGGATCGCAGCTTCTTCAATGGCTTCATCGAGTTGTCTCCTTCCTCCTTCTCTTCTATTATTCAATATTCCCCTCATTTTTGCTAATTCTCTTAAAATTGTTCATTTCCTACTGAATTTTGCTCCATCGGTCTTTTCAGTGCAGCTTCTCTTCTTCTACGTTCATTTCTTTATTGTCTTGCGAGATTTTGTGTATCTTCATTTGTATCTTCATTCTGCCTTCTTATATGATTTTCCTCCTCAACTCCTTCTAGATTTCGCATCTGATTATGCCTCCCAATTTCTTCTCTGCGAGTTTCTTCATTTCTCATCGCTTCTCTTCGCTGTCTTTCTATTCTTCTTTGTATTCTATCTAATTCTTCATTGATAATATGGTTATGGAGATTTTGTATGCGTTTTCTTTCTCGATTGTCATGATTATTCTGCCGTATTGCTTCTTGAAACTCTTGTTCTTCAATTTCTGCTCTTAATCTTTCTCTTTCGCAAGCCAGACGTGCTTGTTCAGCATAATGTCTCTCAATTTCCTCCTCAATGATTCTTTGATTTCTTTGGATTTCTCGCCCATGTAATATTCTTCTTCCTTCTTCTCGATTTTCTTCACCATCTTGGTTATTTCCTCCCTCTTGATTTCTATTATCACGTCTACCATTCATAGTTTCTCCGTGTGGAATGTAGCGATCACGAATCATCTCTTCTTCTCTATGATGCCACTCTTCACTTAGATTTTGCATTTCCTCTCGGATATTTGCTCCAGCATTTCTCCTAGGGGAATCTTTCCTTAATTCTTCTCTGAATGATCTTGAACTTGATCTAGCAGTACTTCTTGATCTCCTACTTTGCAACCTCAGATTCTCCATTCTTAACTCATGATTCTATCTTGTTAAATTTGCACGTTCTTCTGCTTCTAATCTCCTCTCCTCTTGTATTCCTTGTCTTAAATCACCTGCTGTTTCATTTTCTCCTTCTCCATGAATTAATCTTTCAACCACTCCTTGATCAATTTCTTCTCTTCTCTCATTTCTTAACTGTCGATCTTCTGCTTCCTCCATCGAATCTGATCGCCAAGTATGCACGCTAACTCTATCATAATCCACAATTCTATCTTGTATTGGTGTTTGATGATTTGGTTGTTGAACTTGATTTTCTCCTTCATTCCTTGTTCTATTTCTTCTTGTTATTACCTTTGAAGATTCTCCCATTTCATTTGTTTCTCCGCCCGCAAGTCTTTTACTCCTCCTTACAGTTGTTGGTGGTTCTGATGTGTTTCTTCTTCTTCTAGCCATTAATCTTAGTAATCTTTGAATGTTGCGTAAGATATTTCACTAATTATTCCAAATTCCTTCCAATCACAATGTCGATTTTTATCTTTTTTCTTCAAATAATCATCAATTCCTCCCTGTTTCGGGCGCCAAAATGTAGTTACAGGAAATTTTACACTACACCCTTAGTAAGAATTCACAAAGATTAAGACATCATTTGAAGATAAAGAACAATATTTTTATTAATTTGAACCAAAAAAAATTACAGGAAATATAAGAAATCAAGAATACAACCGCCTTTTTCTAAGTTTTTCTCTCTCCTCAAAACTTTCTCATTACTCAAAAATTATCTCTCTTTTCTCAAATCTACTGGTCCTCTATATATAGGGTAATTACATAGTGGATGACAGCTAAGTTGTCCTTTAATTTCGGATCTGACTCGCGAGACATTCGCAACAGCTATAATATCAAATCTCGCAGGTACTTTAATCCTCGTAAAATCATCACGCTCTTCTCGTGTTTTGGCTGTCATCATTCATTATGTCATTTATTAGATCTTCCTACAACACTTTCAGTATGTTGTTAGAGAATCTCGCAGAATAACTCGCAGGAATGTCGTTTATTCTCGCAAGAACAATATAGTGGCGATATTATGGTCCTACAATGCTTGCGCACCTCTTCGAAACCCTAATCAACGGTCGCAGATGCATCATCTCATCCGTCCAATTCTACCAGCTTAGTTAGGCATCCCATACTAGGAGTTAAACGGCCAATAAGGTGTCATGGTTATTACCATCCGTCACTCTACCACTTGGAATGATCATCCAAGGGAGAGCTTGCTTGCGCAGCCTCCAAACGATCATTCGAAGATGGCATGCATGCATTTGTTTTAAAATTCTTAACCCGCGACATACTCCGTTAAGCCTCAAAACAGCGATGCTTCATACATGATGAATATATTCAATGCATTACATGCATAGAATACACATGATATTTTATAAATATCGATTTCCCAAATAACTTAGTTATTTAACCTAGCACCGTATGCTACCTTATGTGGGCCCCATGACCCACACGATTGAGACATCAAGCATGTCACAAACTGGGGATACTTACTGGGGTATTGGTCTGGAGGTTTACAGCGTGCAGCGCACAACGCGCCATCACAAGAACGTGTTAGGAAGACATGAACGGTTAGTGACGACGGGAGAAGTGGGCAAGACTAATCGTAAGACACTAGCCCACGACTCTAATACTCCATATCTTCACTTTATCCACTTCCCATGAGATACGAGGGTTAGGCTCAATGACTTGTATAAATAGGTTCTCCTCCCTATTTCCAACAGAGACTAACAAGGCACAGAAAAAGCCAAGTGTTGTCATCGGTATCCAGAAATCACCATTCTGATACAAGTCATAAACAGCCAACACCTTCACTATCTCAACACCTTATTCGCTTCCCTCCCTAAGATCAACCCTATCTCCTTCAATTTGTGACCGAAACAAGTATGGAATGTTGGTTTAGGCCAGAATTATATAGATTGATCTCTCGAATCAAAAGCACTCCCGTGCAGTGCATTTGTTTAATCTTTAGATTCATTTCTCATCCACACACCCCAAATTACCAAAACCAACAGAAATAGTTTTCACCCATAAACAGGTGTGAATGACGTTCTTTGTTAGCAGCGGCAGAGAAAGCATCAATGGCAACAAAACAATCTCTAACAGTTATAATCAGCAACAAGGCTAGCCAGGAGAACTCAAGGTAGGTGCTCTTTTATCTTTTGCGCATGTATCTATTCAACAATACCATCTATATTCTCTAGAATGTATAATAAGGCTTTGTCTCCAGAAGAAAGAGTATCTAACCTCTCCACTGGATTTTAAAATTTGCGCAAATCCATTGTCAATTGCAAGAGGCCTTGATTTTTAAGTTGTTTGGTGTCTGGACTGCTGAGTCTCAATTAAAATGTTCTTTAAACTCTTGAGCATTGACTGGCATGAAGTTGTAGTTATTCTGACTCTTTAGCTCATAGACCTATTTTTTCCTTTCTGATTGCGATGATGATATGCTTGGAATGCTTGTATGGGAAAAATCTTCCGGAGCCATTGAGTGAAGTAGACGAGCTGAGAGGTATAGTTTACTGATGTACAACTACAAGGATTTGATCAAGGATAACTAGCATCAAGCTGCTTTCTCTCTGCAAGCAGAGCCTAACCTTCAAAATTTGAAAGCAAAATAGTTTTTCATTGATGAAAAATTAGGGTATTACAATGATTGGGTATTTAACCACCAATCTGAGAAGAAGGACATCAACATCCCTCATTACATCAGTGAAAAAGAATAACAAGAAACGGTACTCGAGGAACTATGAATCTCACACACCACTACCCACACGTGACTATTCAAGCTAACCCAGTAAGTCATAGTACTCAACTCAGTTAAGCGACTCGGTCCACAGTCTTGGGTACATGACAATGCCTCCCCCTTTAAATATCCTTGTCCTCAAGGATAAAGTCTAGAAACTGAGCTTGTATGTGGGTTGTGTCTTCCCAGGTAGCATCATCTGCGGTAGAGTTAGACCAGTGAATGAGTGTTTGAGGGACAATTTGGTTACCTCAGAGAGTGTTACGAGTGGCCAACACAGCTACTGGTTTGATAACAAAATGACCATGATCATCCACCACTGACATGAATGGAAGTGTAAAATCCTTGATCCCAATTTGTTTCTTAAGTTGAGACACATGGAAGACAGGGTGGATCCGAGACCCTACTGGCAATTGTAGTTTTGTAAGCCACTGCTCCAACTCATTTCAGTATTGTAAAGGGACCAAAGTATTTGGCAGAAAGCTTGAAATTCTTTCTGATGGCAACTGAGGACTGGAGATATGGTTGAAGTTTAAGAAAGACCATGTCTCTCACTGCAAATTCTCTATCCAAGCGCTTCTTATCTGCAAAAAAACTTCATTATATATTGTGCCTTCCCTAAATCATCTTTTAGGAGCTATAACATAATATCTCTCTGAAAAAGTGGGGGCCTAACAACCACACCCAATATTTCTCTTAGAAATCTGTATGGACAAATTCCAATATACTTTCTAGAGAATCAACTAGACAGTCAGACTTTTTTTTTTTTTTAAACTACCCATGGCGAATGCACACTGGGAGAAAATATATTAGATCAAAAAGAAAGAAAGAGGGGGACTAGGCCTTACCTCCAACAACGACGGAGCAAGAGAAACAAAAAAAAAAAAAAAAAAAAAAAAAGAGAAGGAAACAAACCAAGAGGAACCCAAAATTACATATTAATAAAACGATATAACGGCAAATCGAGCTATCCATGCTAAGAGCATGCCTAACAAAGTAAGGCGGATCAGTCCACCATTGGGAGGCCAACGAAGCTCCATGCTTTGCCGGTGCATCCCGACGATCGCATTTCCTTCACGGTATATATGCGAGCAATGGAATTGAATAGTGGAGATGAACTTCATACGTTGCACCAATTAGTGTAAATAGACCAAGGGACTAAATCATGATTCTTAATCGCTAGGAGAACATAAGTCGAGTCACACTCAGCCACAGCTTAGTAATGCCTTTTGATCGCGCCAATCTAAAGGCATAAATAGCACCCTGCAGTTCTCGCTTAACTGAATTTGAGCTTCCCAAACCTTGCGCTAAATAAACCTCTCGTCAAATTGTTGGAATCCCGAAAAACAACCCCACAACCTTTGAGCGACTGGATTGCCCAAATGAGCAGCCATCAGTATTGGCCTTCATCCAACCATTGGGTGGCGCCTTCCATTTGACTCGTAATTGCTTTAGGACATTTTGGAGTGTTTCTCTTAACTCCCAAAAAGTCAAGAATCGCCTTGTAGAGCCGTAGAACGAGCATCCCCCGTGTTCTTCTTTGGTTTCAAAAATCAGCATTTTCGATGTTTCACGAACTTGATTCGATTAGTGATGCAAGTGTTCAAACCTTAGTTTGTTTCGCAGGACCAAACCAGCGATGCGATTGATTACGCCCCCCTGCAGCGACTTTTCGTTTGTGTAGAACCTGCAAAAGCTCTAATCGAATCGAATATTGCGCTAGCATCCATGCGACATGCGATAGTTGAACACCCGCATTATCCAGCTCCACGTAGTATTAGCGAAACCAAAGAAAAAAAAAGATGATTATGAGTTTTACGATTCGAGTTGCGCAGAGATTGCAGTAGTTTCTTTGCATGAACCCCCCCGAAATTTCACATTATCATCTGTGGCGATCTGTTATGTAGAAGCTTCCACCGTACACGCCCTTCTCGGAGGAATTTTTACATTCCATAGGTCTCTAAAATACATCTTTTCGATGTTTTTGGTCTATGGAAATCATAAGCTTCACCCATTGCGATACTCCCGATTTCCGACCCGCCATATCTCGCTTATCCGTATTCGAGGAGTCGTTGGTGTTTCCATTATCACCGCTCTTTGCGTTGTGCTATCCAAATCAGGTATGTATGATGGAAATCTCCACTTCCCATCCAAGATGAAGTCTCGTGACAGTTGTAAAGGTTTGAATTGTCTAATTCCAAGTGCTCAAAGCAATAGAACACTCTAAAGTGCTACACCAAGTGTCATTCCGTAAATCAATACTACTCCCATCTCCCACCAGCCAGTGCCCGACCTTGAAGGATGATACCCCACTGCGAATTGTAGCCATGCCAAACCGAAGATTTCTTGTAAGCAGCTCCTTTGAAACGATCGCGAACGAAGTTGCAAAAAGGCGATTGCACCGTCATTATTTTCCAAGTCATCTTCATGAGAGTCGCCTTGTTTAGACTTGTCAAGCATTTGATCCCTAAACCACCTCATTAACCGGAAGGCAGATTTTATCCCAAGCAATCGAGTTGTGATGTATCACGTTGATGTCGCTGGAGACCATACAAAGTTACGCATCCAATGCTCAAGAGTGTTAATGCAAGCGGTTGGCCATTTATAAATATGGAAGCCGCAAGGCAGCCGAACCGGTAATTATCGAGTTCACCAGCTCTACTCTACCCATTAGAGACAAGAGACTTACCCTTCCAATTTGCAAACTTAAGCTTAATTATGTCCAAAATTTCCTTGAGATGAGAGTGTTTAGGTTTACCTTGAAATATTGGGACCCCAGTGTATCGAAAGCAGCCGAACCCATTGGAATGCGATGCTTAGCGGCGATATGAGAGGCTCTAGAAAGTATATGCTTACTAGCATAAATTTTAGACTTCTCATTACTAATATTCGATTCGAATTTCTTCCATACTCCTCAAAGATGTCCATTAGAGCTTGGACGTCTTTCTTTGTACCTCTGCAAAAACCATGATATCGTCTCCAGATATAACGTGTGGGACGGAGCTGTCACTCCCTTGAGAAGGCATATGATGAACCAGACCTTTATCAAAGGCGTTAGCAATCGCACTCAAGACTTCTTCACCAAAGCGAGAATAAGATTGAGACAAGGGGTCCCCCCGGCGAACTCCTCTTTGCAGCCAAAATATCCCATCGCTTTGCCATTAATAACAGGCGAAAGCTTAGATGAGTTTAGGATTACCCTAATCCAATCTATAAACTTGTCACGAAGCCAAAACCAGTTAAAGAGTTGAAGGAAATTCCAGTCTAGAGTATCAAAAGCCTTTTTTATATCCAACTTCATAGCCAGTTACCACCAAAAGACTTGTAGTCAAGCATGTTTATGGCCTCGAAGTAATACCTATGCAATCAAAGATATTTCTATCTTTAAGAAAAGCATGCTGATCGGGGATATGAGTTTCGACGCTATAGGACTGAGACGAGTGAAAATGATCTTACCAATTATTTTTAAATGAAAGTTTCCTCAGGCTATAGGACGAAACTTCTCTATGACATCTGCTCCCGTCTCCTTTGGAATTAATATAATATGGCTAGGATTAGCGTTCGCATTAGCCATCCCGATTGAAAGAAAGACTCGCATTTAATTGATGACATCTAGACCCACAATATCCCAAAAGGAGGTAAAGAATAACCCGCCGAAGCCATCCATTGGAGAGCCATTAGCATTCATATTAGTCACCGCATCTTTAACCTCCAGATCATTAGGCATAGCCGTTATGATTATTATCAGTTTGGGTATGATTCGACTAATGTTTCTAGCAATAAAATCGAAGCAATCGAATCAGTATTGCAAGCGTAGAGATTCGAAAGTAGGAGAGCACATGGTCGAGATTTCTGGTGATGACCGAAGATTATCCGCCATCCGCTTTGAGATGAGTAAGCTTATTCGTAGAGATCTTATTTTCGCATAAGTGTGAAAAAAAATTGTGCACGATCACCATCTTTGACCCAATTGAGTCTAGACTTGTCTCTCCAGAAGTCTTACGTATTTTTAGAGCGTCCACCAAAGACATTGAAGTCGCTAACTCGGCAATGAAGGTCATCAGGAAAAACCATCCTCTGTAATTTGTTGTCAGTATCATATCTAGCGCTGTGTTACTGTGTTCACGTTAATCCGAATGTCTCCAAACACCTCCTTGTTCCATATTTTTAGAACACTTTTAGGTATTTTAATTTTTGAATTAGAATGAACATAGGGCAGCCAAAGAAATCCTACACTTAGCGTTGTAAATGACGTCTCTCGGTCCCGGATTTGTTCAACCAAGCACTCGAAATTTGAAAGAGGAAGCGAAAGTTGTATCCCTTTTCTAGCCTCAAACAGCAAAGGATAGTGATCCGACTTAAGTCTAGTGATTGTGCTACAAACCGAAGAATCCCAAGAAAGGAGCCAATGTTCGTTGCACAAAACTCTATCAAGACGAATCTCAATGATGGTGCTTCCTTTCCTACTATTAGTCCAAGTGAAAGCAGCCCCTTTTGTATCCAGATGGTGAAGATCATTAGAATCCGAGAAGGCCAAAAAATCATCACATGAAGCTTTTAACGAGGCGGACCACTCGACTTTTCATGAGCCTAAGACAAGCATTAAAGTCACCAATGATGCACCAAGAGCCTTGTCTCGTTAGCCATTAGAATAGATTGACTCCATCCACATGTCTCTGCGAACTAAGTAGTTTGTTGAAGCATAAACACAGTGATGTAAAACTTGAAACCCCATCATTGCTTCACAAACCATAAAGCGCTTCGAGTTAGAAATAACATTGATCCTAGTCTGACTTGTATAAAGACACCAAAGATTCGACCATTTGCCTCGCCTCTATCATTAACTTTGACCAGTTTGAGATTTAGATTATCCCAAAAGTTGTTAGGAACCGAACGATGATCAATCCAGGGTTCAGCAATAAAAACTACATCGGAGAATACTTACGTGAGTGATTAGCAAAAGCTAATTGCGTGTCTGCGTTTCCGAAACCACGCAAGTTCCAAAGAAAGAACTCTCATTGAGAAGGATTAGCGAGAATTCCTTGGTCGCATTGACCAAGGTTTAGGTTGAGACCGATCTGCTCTTTCTTTCTTTTTCTATTTTTTTCTCGAGACTTTGTGATCACTTTTTCAAAGGGAGGTTGCAATGCATTCATTACATTGTCTCTTCAGCCACCATTGTATGTACAATCATCACGGTTGCCTTTACTCCCGCATCATTCAGTGATGGGAGGTTATGTTTACATCGTCCTTAGGAATAACCACATTGTCATTAGAGTTATCCATAATCGCCGCCTCATTTGTATCCAAGATCGAAGGAGTATCGCCAACATGATGCTTCATTGAGCATCGACTACCACCTAAGTCCCGAGTTTGAAGTGAAGTTCCCTCAACTAGCGTTGTATCTTTGGCGGGTGTTTGGGTGATTCTGCGAGGAGTGTTTATTTTCGAAACTACCGGAATGTTCAACACCGAATTATCCCTGTGTCCCCCTCCTTTTGATTCTTTTTTTGACGTTCTGTTTTACCTCCTTCTTTTCCGGACTCATTGTTTGACTGCTTGTTGTTCCTTCTTTTTTATTGCAAACCGTTTCCACATGACCAATTGTGTTGCGGTGTGTGAAAGATGGAGTTGTTTCATATTTTACGTAGGCCATAAAGGAATGACCCTCTCTTTCCACCCAGTATTTCATAAATCGGTTTGATTGATAAGTCAACTTCTACCAACACTCTAGCATATAAACCAAAACTCCTATTTAAAGTTGATTTATCTATGTATATCTGAGGATCTCCTATAGCACCACAAATCTCGAATAGAGTTTTAGATCTCCAATATTCATAGCTTAGATTAGTTATACGTACCCAAACTTGTGCTAAGGTTTGATTTTGTTTAGAAGGATTAAAATCGGTGTCCATTTTCGAAAATGAAAAATACCTAGTTTAATGTGACATACGCCGGTGAGCGAACGAAGGAAGCATCTTCATGAGTAAAATTGAAACAGAAGAAACCTTTTCCTAGTGGAGAAATGTGCCAAGGCTTTAGTTCCCATATTCATTTCAGGTTTGGAATGAATATCTGGTATGTTCATTGGAGCCGAACCCTTTGGTAGTACCAGTCTCCCAATTAAGCAAGTTCTGCAATCTTGCACACCCAAATGATATTCATCTTGTAAATCCGGATGGATACATTAGGACACGTGAAGCATGGCTTGGCTAGTGTTGTGGAATCAAATTTTTGCGATTGCAATGATGAGACTATATTCGCATAAGATTTTTTCTTCTCGGGATGAACAAACATAATCATCTACACCCGATTTTCCAAAGCTTTTTCTGTTTCGGGTGGAGACACGACCGGGAGTTTGGGTGCGTAGGGGTTAAGATCAGGATTCTCCATTTGAATCATCGATTTGAAGCTTATCCTAATGCCTGAACATCGATTATAGCTTTAAAATCTGAGATCCAATCTGAAAATGTTGAATCGGTTTCACCTGAGTTGAACGGTTTTTCGCCCGATCTATCGCCTAGAGAGAGAATAACTAGACAGTCAGACTCAATATAGATAAAAGTATATCAAAGAATTTATATCTATCTCACTTTATTTGAACTTTACTCAAGCAAATAGAAATTTGCGAGTCCTTATCAAATACAAGGAGATAACTTGGATGGTACCAAAGACCAATATCCAAGTGTCAATCAATTTAAATCAACAACCAAAAGGTCGGATATTCTAATTGATTGAACAATGCACAACCTGTATTATTTTAATTATATAACAAATATAAATGCAGAAAAGAAATAACACAGACACCAGAATGTTGTTAACGAGGAAACCGCAAATGCATAAAAACTCCTGGACCTAGTCCATATTAATCATACACTGTATTAAGCCGCTACAGAAACTAGCCTACTCCAAACTAACTTCGGTCTGGACTGTAGTTGAACCCCAATCAATATCATACTGATCCAAGGTATGGTTATGCTCGTACTTTTATGATCCCAGTAGGATACTACGTACTTGATTCCCTTAGCTGATCTCACCCACAACTAAGAGTTGCTACGACCTAAATTCGAAGACTTTAATAAACAAATATGTATCACACAGAAAAGTCTACGGTAATAGATAAATCCGTCTCCCACAAATATACCTACGAGTTTTGTTCTGTCTTTGGATAAATCAAGGTGAACATGAACTAATTGATAAACCAGACTTATATTCCCGATGAACAACTCAGTATCATCAATCACCTCATAATAGTCTTAATCGACGCAGCGAAAAAAGATATTCTAGAATCACAAACGATGAGACGAAGATGTTTGTGACTAGTTTTTATCTTGCCTATCGAGATAAAAATCTCAAGACAATTATTACAATTGTAATCGTACGATAGAAACAGCAAGATCATATCACACAACTACAAGAAAAGTAGTATCAGTCTAGCTTTATAATCCCAATGAAGTCTTTAAGTCTTTAACCTAGTTTATAAGAAGAAACCAAAGGTTAAAGGAGAATTGACTCTAGATTAGCACAACTAGTATCACACAGAATGTGTGGGGATTAGGTTTCCCAGTTGCTAGAGTTATCCCTTATATAGTCTTTCAAATCAGGGTTTGCAATCAATGTTAGCTTGGTAACAAAGCATTCAATATTCACCGTTAGATGAAAACCTGATTAGATTCAAGCTAATATTTATCAAACGTTAGATCGAAAACATAACTTGTTATAAACACATGAAATGCACGTTTCTAGGATTGTGTAACCGTACCCAAACTTGTACATTAGTTAGTTCAACAATAGTTAACCAAATGGTTAACCATATGATAACTTTCATATCAACCATATTCTTCTTCACCATAACTAGTTCAAATGACTCAAATGAACTAGTTAGAGGTTGTTCAATTGCAAGGAAATCTCATGTACTACACAAGACATAATTGAAGCAAAAACGATTTTATTCACTCGAATCGGTTCATGAACTATATAGCCATGGTTTTCAATTGCATTCCTTAGTTTATAAAGATACGTTCACAAACATCGGTTTTAGACATAACCTACTCAAGTTCACGGACTGGGTTCGCGGACTTAAGTTCCCGGATGGAGTTCACAAACTCTATCAGAAATTCTCGGGTCGAGAACTTCCGCCAGTTCGCGGACTTAGCTCACGCACTTCTCCGGTTCTCTTGATCAACAAAGTTCGCAAACTTTGGTTCAAGGAATAAGGAGTTCTACATATATGTGTTTCCACAACAATGCTTATATATCCTCCAATGGTTATATAGTCTAAACTCTCATTTCAATTATTGAAACATTCTCAGAGGACGTTATATAGTTGTTATTCACAAACCATTTTTCGTGAGAGAAATTTTCAAAGTGATTGAAACTTAACATGACTTTCGTCACTAGGTAAAGATGAACTTGGCTAAAGAGAAAGCTTTACCAACACATATTTCGAGAAATAGATAGGCGAGGTAAACTCAGCTCGAAATAAAAAATGTGTATATAGCATGACGAATTTTGTCTCAAGATAGGAGATAAATATACTTTTGAGTGATTGATAAGTTCAAGTCTCCACATACCTTTTAGTAGATGAAGATCCACCAGTTCCTTGAGTAGTCCTTCGTCTTGTATGATGATTTCCATGGAGTTCTTGAGCTCAACTACACTTTCTATCCTAGTCCAAGACCTTAGCTATAGTAAACTAGAAATCAAGACTTATAGTTTTGACTTTTGATCACTAACATTGAAAAACATGCTTGAGATAGCAACGCATGCGAGTTCGACCGAGCAATACTCTAACAATCTCCCCCTTTGTCAATTTTAGTGACAAAACTATCAATACATATGGAATACAAATATATATATATAAAAAAAAAACTTTGTAGCTCCTATTCCACATGTCCAATCTTCAACATTACTCGAAATCTTCGTCACTTCCAAGTACTCCAATGATCCCAAAGGTTGTAAGTTTAGCATAATCGTTGTTGAAAATCCATAGCTATAATAACGAGAAAACAAGAGTTCTCAATCATTGTTATACAGTGTCATAGTATCATTACAGAGCGTCAAAGTCCAATTGCATCACAACTTTAACAACAATACTATGGTGATATGTCACTCCCCCTTAGTCAATACTCCATCTCACATGAAAACCACTCCCCCTTACTTAATGATCTGAAAACCATATGTATTTGTAGTCTGAACTACATATTAATTCTCCTCCTTTTTGTCAATAAAATTGGCAAAGGTACAAGAACGGGATCCTAATGAAATTTCCAAAAGAAACGTTTCATGACCAAAATTAAGCGTATATCATCTTATTTAGATGCAATCATCATGCCGAAGCTAAATGCATTCATCAAGGAGTCTATAAAGATACAAGATAACCCCAATAATATTCCACAGCCGCACTCCCCACAAAGATTTGGCGATTAACCACAAGTTCAATTAAGAACTCTCCCCCATAATATGCCATTCCCGAAAGAACAACAAGAGCGACTTAATTTCAAAAGAAAAGAAGGATTTCTTTGGACATAACAAATCACATACAAGTATGATTTTGAATCCAAAAAATATTCAATTGAATTAACCATAAGAGAACCCATAATTAATTTAACCAAATATGCTCAACACAAGTAAACTTATGGAGACTTAAAAATACTCAATTAGATTAATCACAAGAGAACCCATAATTAATCTAATGAGAATACACAACTAAACTAATCAAAAAAGTAATCAATTTAATCGTTCATACTCGACATAAGAAAATATATGGAGCAATGACTAAGTTAATCATGAAAATAATCAACCCAGTCAAAAATGCTCAAACATAAGAAAACTTACGAAGTCATAACTAAATAACCAAACAAGATGATTAATTTAGTTCAATATGCTCAACATAAAGTATCTTACGGAACAAAAACAAAGCTAATCATAAAAATAATCAACTTTGGTTGTTTAGTTCTCAACATAAGACACATTACAGATGCTCACAGTAATACAAAAAACGTGGATCAGGGAAGATCAATTACTGCGGAATACACAAGGATTCATTCTATTTTCCATCACCATTTGCAAAATGACATATAATAGACATAATCCTTGAAAACAAAATATTTTAACCTATCTTCCATCAAAAATTAAGCGTATATCATCTTATTTAAATTGCCACTATAGGTGATAAATGGAGCTGTTATTGGTACCAGTAGTGTTGTGGACTGAGTTTGGAAGATGAGAAGATAATTCGAAAAGGGAGAAGAATAGAACTCGAATGACAGAGACGGATAACTAAAGCTTGGCTTTGCTGTTACAGTTGGGGTCGATGATAAACACATTTATGTGTCTATATTAGTCTCAATTCTCTGTAAGGTTAGTACCCATTTTCATACTTATTATGGTGTTTTGTAGGTATTTTTGGAGAAATAAGCTTTTGCGGCGAAATTGGCTCGAAAAGTGTTTTTATGCTCGCGGGAGGAAATTACTAAAGGCACCCCTCGAATGGATAAGGGGCACTCAATTACTAAGGGACACTCAATTGCTATTTACACCCCAACTATTAAAGGTACCCGAGTGCTGGAACAGGGCACTCCATTTTCACGGTTTAAAAACAGAAAAATGGCGGGAAAGAATGTTGGCTTGTTGCGTACTTCTGGATTGATTTTTGGATTGGATTAATTCGGATTTGGTCTCAGATATGGACTGGGCTAAGTCTGTTTGGTAAAATATAAGACTAGTATGTCTTACAGTTCGGAAAAAAAAGGAAGTTTGTATTCCTTCTTCACAAAACATAGGCGAAGAAATAAACACGGGTTTGTTTGGGATAGTTTTGGAAGTTCCGTGAGGATTCCGACAAGAATATTTCCTCCATTAGATTCTGTGCTATCTGTTGACGGATTCTGAAAAAAATCATAGACGCGTGAGAAGAAAGAAACTACAGAAGGAAAGTCCGTAATTTTGCTTGGAAGAAAAGAGAAGAGATTTTCGGGATTTAATCTCCCTGTTGTGTATAAAAGGGTCTGTTCGAGTCCTATAGAGAGGAGTCGAGAGTTTTGGGGTGAAGGCATAGGCTAAGGGACGAAGAATAAAAGCTGCAGAAAGTGTTCCTGCTGCTGCTGCACTTTTGGGAAGAAGAAGAACATCAAGAACATAAGACATCTGAAGTTAGTCGCAAATCATCATCGATATCAACAATGAAGGTTGACAATGATAGATATAGTAACGGTGACACTTCTTTATTATCGTTTCCTTAACAGTGTATTGCAATACTTATACTCGTTGCAAATCCGCTGTAATATTATTATTCTTCAATAAAACACCTTTTTGAGTCATGAATCAATCTTTTGAGTGTGTTTTGAGCATGAGGAGCTAAACCCCAACACTGGGATGACGCAGGAAGCCAATTTCACAATTTTTTGGTAATTATAATTGATTCTTATGACTTTTTGCATTGATTTTTAATCGATTTATGATTTTTATTGATTATTTGTGATTTTGTTTGATAGTGTATGCTTAGTATAAGAACTCTTGATGCACTATGCTTATGATTTACATCTAATGCTTTATAAAATCTACTTTTGGCAAAGAAATAGAGTCGATAAAAGAGCTAAAATTGTTATGAATCATTGTATGAACCAATTGATTGTGAAGTTTGGTGGAATCCTAAGTCCCAGTCTCTCGAATTATTGATATCATCCTTGTTTTATTTGCTACTTTTAGTATTTTATTTAAGTAAGTCCTAAAATCAACAACTTCCCAAGTCCGAGAATCAAACCCTTTACTTACCACTTGTAAAACTACATCAGTTTTTGGCGTCGTCGACACGGACTTGTATTTAGGTTTAGGTTTTAGGTTTTGCATTTATTTATTTTAGGTTTCGTATTTTTTTTTTTTTTTGTTCTATTTTACGTCTTCGGTATTTTTTTTTTGTTGTGCAGGTTTTGCTTGAAACGGAAGGTGAAAAGTGGACTTTCCATAAGAGGAGAAAGCCGAAGTTTTATTTTTAAGGACTTTTATTTTTGGTAGTTTTTATTTATTTTTGGAATTATAATTTTTCTTTTATTTGTTTGTGTTTATTTTTAATACTTTATTTATAAAAAAACACTGCACACACCAATTGCATTTTTTTCCGGCACCGATTTTAGGAAAACAAGTGGTTTAGTACGGTGAACCCTCTGTGCGTTATCATCCGAAACACCACAAACCTCAGCCTCGTAGCTTTGGGTATATTTTGCTGTAGGTAACCCAAGCTTACCTAAATTAGTGAGCCCAGCATTTGCATTTGCATGTGCACAATTTTTGGTTGAATTCTTGTATGCCAGAACGTAAGAGAGACGCTCTAGGACGGTTTATGCGTGAAAAACCTAGAAGTGATATTTTAGGAAACAAGAATCTTGACTACCTTAATCTAGAAAGTCCTATTTTTGGACGTTCTTCTCACGGTGAGGAAAATATCCTTAATACTTCTATTTTTGCCGAAATGGTTAAGGAAAATGATAATGAGGTCCCAGTAAAAACCCTTAGGGATCGTTTGAATCCTTCTAAAGTGTTGCATGAGCCATGTGTAGTTCTACCATCTTCTACAGTCCAGTTTGATATTAGACCTGAGACTATTGGCATGCTTCGTAAGTTTAGGGGGTTAGAGAATGAAAACCCGTATACCCACATAAGAGACTTTGAAATGATTTGTGACACAATGAACTATCCAAATGTATCCAAGGATGTGCTTAGGTTACGTTTGTTTCACTTCTCTCTCTATGAGAAAGCCAAAGAGTGGTATCATTTTATTCCTTCTAAAACAATTACCACCTGGGATGGTCTTGTAGAGGCATTTGTTAAGAAATTCTACCCACACCATAAGACTGCAGCTGTTTGGGAGTCTATCCAAACCTTTAAGCAGAAATTAGGTGAAAAACTTCATGATTATGTAGAAAGGTTTAGTGAATTGTTATACCAGTGTCCACATCACGGATTTGAAAAAGCCCACATGGCCCAAATTTTATATGAGGGCCTTGATAATGAAACCCGTATGCAGGTAGAAACAATTAGTGGTGGAGAATTTACCCATCAAGACCTAGATGATTGTTATGATGAGTTCATAGAGTTAGCTGAGAAAACTAGGCAATGGGATTCAATGAGAGAACCATAAATACTTAGAAATCCTATCCATAGGATCGATAGAGTTAATTATGGGTCAGATATTCTTAGGCGTCTAGAGGCCTTAGAAATGAATCAAGGGTCACACCATGGTAGATACGAAGAGCAGGCCAATGCTCTTTATAACAACTCTAGGTTTGAAAACCATCAAAGATTTGATCCATATTCCGATACCTATAACCCTGGTTGGAGAAACCACCCGAATTTCTCTTGGTCTAAGGTCCAAAGTCAGGGTCAGTCTAGTATTTCTCAGACTCTCCCAATTTTTGGGTATACTAAGAACCATTTAGGGCCATATCAGTATCAGAACCTGTCGAATAAGAAGATCATGAGTTTAGAAGAGTCTCTATCCATCTTATCTCATAACAATGCAGAGTTTAAGGAAACGGTTGAGAAAGGTTTAAACGAAAACTCTCAGGCTATTTTAGAGCTAAAAAATCAGGTTAGTATGATTGCAAAAATTTTGAGCGAAAGAGAAAAGGAAAAGTCCCCCAATCAACCACTACCCACCCATAGGAATTCATGAAGTATCCTTTAGAGAGAAAGAGTTCTAGTTCCCAGGATGAGACCCAGAAGGAGCCACTAGCTGAAGAGACCGATAAAATTTCTAGTGATGCCAACACGGTTCCCGATATGTCTCATTTTGTGCCTAGAGCCCCATATCCACAGTTGTTAGTTCCAACCAAGAGAGAGTCGACTTTCAACGAAATAATGGAGATTTTTAAGAAGGTAAACATTAACATCCCTTTATTAGAAGCAATTAGGCAAATGCCTGCGTATGCCAAATTCCTTAAGGATATTTGTACACGAAAGCGTAAGCTTAATGTCCATAAGAAATACTTTTTAGCTGGTCAGGTAAGTTCAATCCTTCTGAACCAAACAACCCCTAAGTATAAAGACCCTGGATGCCCCACCATATCTTGTACAATTAGTAATCACATGATTGATAAGGCATTACTTGACTTAGGAGCTAGTGTTAACTTACTCCCGTACCATGTGTACACCCACCTAGGTCTTGGTGAGTTGAAACCGACTAAAATGACCCTACAGTTAGCTGATAGGTCTATCAAAGTACCTCGTGGTGTCATAGAGGATGTACTGATTGAGGTTGATAAATTTATTTATCCAGTGGATTTTGTTGTTCTAGACACTCAACCTGTTCAGGATCCTAATGCCCAAATACCGGTGATTTTAGGTCGCCCATTTTTAGCCATGTCTAATGCTATCATCAACTGTAGGACATGGATTATGAACATATCCTTTGGTAATATGACCACTGAGATAAATGTATTTAATGTTACTAGATAACCTTCTGATGGTTTAGAGGAAGTGAATATGATTAGCACTTTAGTTCAGGATAATAGGTATGGCACTTTATTGGATGATTCTTTGGATGAATTTGATGAGATTCTCTTAATTCAGTTAGGTGACCAAAATGTTGAACTAGAAGAAGCTCTCGAGTACTTTAAAGACTCTACAGACCCTGAAATTCAAGCCATAGTGCTAGGCCTTACGGAGAGTAGTGTTGACCCTAAGTTTGGTGGTAATGATCTAGAAGAAGCTCTTGAGTATTTTAAAGACTCCGAGGATCCAGAAATTCAAGCAATAGTTAGAGGTTTGTCTGAGAATACTGATTACCCTAAGTTTGGGGGTAGCGATGGTCAAGTATCCCCATTAGAAGTCCCTAACTTGGGAGTCGAGCCTAGTGTACATGAGGTATTACTTGAGTCACTTCCGACTCCATAACCTGACCCTAATGATACTGTCCAGGAGGAAATCAAACTATTAAAGACCTATTGTTCGGATAAATTTATTTATCAAGACACCCATATAAAGCCCAAGTGGGCGCCGCAGATAAATCCGGTTGTCTTGGAAGAATTTTTAAATCAGGTTGTGTTATATCTTATTATTTATCTAATCCGATGCATTTGTCTTCTAATTGTGGTAGTTTTATTTGGTTTTGTTGATCCACAGTTGTTCCGGCTGTTGCTATATGATTCGAGGTGATTAATTATTATTTTTTATGTCTGGCTGAAGACGTTAAACTTAGCACTTCTTGGTAGGTAACCCATGCTCTAGCAGCACAGTAATATCTTTCCTTAACTCTTTTGCTTCAAATGGTAACAGTTTCTCCTTGTTCATGCTTTTAATTTTATCTTTAGAACATTGAGGACAATGTTAGATTTAAGTTTTGGGGTACGGGAGAAACTTTTTGTTAGTTGCAATAAATAAACTCTAGATCCTAGAAATTTATGCTTATTAAGGATGGCACTAACCAATCTAAGTGGATTGAAGCATTTTGGTTATATGAGTTGAGGAACCAATCTGATTAGATGGAAACATCTAAAGAGTCTATTCATAAAAGCACAGAGCTCAGGTGTTAGAAATAACATGGTAGTTTCGCCATATCTCGTTGAGTCCTTTTCACTTCTGTTTTTATTTTGTTTTCTTTTTAAAATATGTTTCTCTAAGTGATTAGGAGGGGCTCATGATTCAAGTTCTTACCACTGCTAGGGTGAAATAGAGTGATTGAGTTACTAAGAAAAAGAAAAAGAAAGAAAAAAAAGACCAGATCAATTAGACCAAACGGAATTCTAGTTGCAGGAATTCCCATACTACACCCTATTCAAGAATTTATCAATATTTATGACATAATTTGAAGATTAAAGACACTTTTTCATTAATTTGATCTTAAGGAATTACAGAAATCAAGAACACAGAACACTTGATGAAAGATTTTCTCTCTCCTAAAAACTTTCCTAGCACTCAAAAGTTCATCATCCTCTCTGGAACTATTCATCCCCTTTATATAGGTATTTACATAGTGGATTACAGCTCATGAAAGCTCATTTACAGCTAAGATACCCTTAAATTTCGAATCTGAGTAACTGCGATAAATCGCAGTTAGCACCGCCTTTGTCTTTCGCAGGTTTTATTGATATATCGCCGACATGTCACACTTTCTTCGTGTTTCCGTCGTTTTCAATCATTACGTCACTGTTTAAGTCATCTTTGGATATCTCGCAGGATATCATTGTTCATTCGCAGAACAGTCATTTATTATCGATGTATCACAGTACTGTTGTTTATTTCGCAGGAATATTGTTGTGACAATATTCTGATCCTACATCTTGCCTCTTCTCATATCTTTTCTGCGAAGAAGATAAAAATCATGAGAATTTAAGTTTTTTAATTTGCCGCAACTCCTTATCTTTTACCCGACAAAGTTCCCTACTTTACGCTTTTACTACCGACACGCGTCAATCTTCACCAATTAATCCAGTTACCCATCCTTCATCTATAAATAATGTCTCACTCGAGAATATTTCTTTCTTCTTTCACTTTCTTTTTTTCTTCAACTTTTCCTTTTTCCTGTCTGCAACTTTTTCTCTCATGGTATCCTTCCTGCTGCTGCTCTAATGGAGACTCAAAGGTATGTTCTTATCTTGAATCTTATTTTGTTCATGTTATGTTATCTTTACCGCCCCATTTTCTTTATATTCCCCATATTTTATCATCTTTTTTCAGTAACACCACTTCTCAGATTAAAGTTACTATCAAAAACCCTAACCCTAAGGGTTCTCAGAAAAGGCGTGTTGGGAAGACGAAAAGATCTGAGGATGATAAGGTAGTAAGAAACATCTATTCCTTTGAAATAACAATATTGTTGCCTCTGTTTCTTATCTACATTATTATTCGCAGAATGAAGGGAATATTCCTAAACCTCTTAAGCGTTCTCGTCAAGTTAAAGCTCTTTCAGATGAAGTGGATATTCTTGAATTTTTACCTGCAAAACCTGTTTCGCCGCAAGATAAATCTTCTTCTTCTCCTTGCATGAATTTCAATACCCCTATTACTTCTTCATCGACCCCTAATAAAGTTATTGATACTAATATCCCTATCTCTGATAATCCCAACATTTTAAAAACTGCGATGGATGAATCTATGATAATTGGAAATAAATCTGCGATGGATGAAACTGCGATGAATGAAACGACAGTCAATGAGGCTGCGGTGAATGAAACGACAATCAATGAGGCTGCGGTGAATGAAGTCTTAGATAATGAAACTGTGGTAAACGAAGCTACAATGAAAG
Organism: Papaver bracteatum; assembly: GCA_023529315.1. NCBI lineage: Eukaryota > Viridiplantae > Streptophyta > Magnoliopsida > Ranunculales > Papaveraceae > Papaver > Papaver bracteatum. The sequence goes on from JAJJWX010001634.1 coordinate 98,591, forward strand.
AATTTGCGGTGGATGATGTTGTGGTGAATGAAACTGTAACTGCGACCAATCAAATTCCTTCTTTCATTCTTACTATCGCCAAGACTTCTTCCTCTACTTATCTTCCTTCTTCCCAAGAAATAGCAACAGGGGTTGAAGCTGCTTTTCAAATATTATCTGAAGTTTTAAACGATGCTATGAAATCTTCTTCAGATCCTGCGAGACAGGATGTTTATATGATTCTAAGCAAGCATCTTGGGTCTTGCGGTTCTTCATCTTCGTTAACTGCCTTAGAATATGAGGTTGAAACTTTGAAGAAGAACCTTCAAGAAAAAACCTTGGAGTGTGAACTTCTCAATCATAAGCTTCACAATTCTGAATTAGACTGTGAAATTCTTCGCATCATAAATGATGATCTGAAAGGTATAACTTTCTTGCTTCTGTTTTTGCCTCTGTAAATATTTACTTTTTTATGTACTCAATTTTCCTTTATTTATTTGTTGATGCATATTTAGCTTCAAAACATAACCAATTAATGAAGATACTTGAGTTGGAAACAATCGCTGATGAGGCCCGAATTGGGAAAGAATCTTGGAAGAATCAATTTGATAAATTGAATGTTCTTCACACATACTCAATTGACGAGATAAATAATCTTAAGAATGAGAATCACCAGCTAATTCATGAACGAGATCAACTAATTCATGAACGAGATCGTCTAAATAATGAAGCCACCCAACTTTTATATTCGCTAAATCAAACTAACTTGAGAGTGGAGTCTTTATCAGATGAAAACAGAGTTTTATCCCAAGAGAAACGTAGTTTTGTGGATACAATAAAGATTTATTCGCAGCAATTAGACAATCTACAAAAGTTGTGTAAGAATCAAGAGCAATCCCTTCGTGCATTGAAAGATGAACTTAAAAAGATAACTGAATCATCTGCTGCTGAACAAGAGAAGCTTATAAAGGGTAGATTAGCTCTAAGTGTAAAAGTCAACAATCTCAAAGATGATTGTACTCGACTGAAGGAAGAAAATGTTTATCTTCGCAATTGTGAAAAGAGTATAAAATCTCGTCTAAAAGGTAAGGTTGGGGATAATTTTGATGATGCCATGAACCGATGGAAGAGTTGCTTCTTTAATATAATTCACACTTTATCTTCACAAAAGGAAGGTAGTCATTTTGACTTCCTCATCTATTAATTACTTTATTGTATTTTCTCATCTTATTTTTCGCGAAAATTCCATCTAATATGCCATTTTTCTCTCGCAGATTCTGAGAAGCATTTTCAAGCTTCAATTTCTGATCTGTCTATGAGGTTAGCCAAACTTTGCAAAAAGAATACCGCGCTTTCCAATTCTCATAACAGAGCATTGAGAAGATTTGACTATCTTGAGTATTTCAAAGATATAGAGATCGGAAATAGGGAAAAGAACTGTCTCCGCAAGGCTCATTTATGCGCTGAGGTTTTCATAAATAATGTTCTATTCTCTCATTCCTTACCTCCTATGAAGATCAAACCCTTGGAGATAGATGATGACGAAGTTCCTCATCCCATAGATGAAGATCTAAATTATTCTAGCAATGAAGAAGATTTTTCTGAAGATGAACAAAGTCCACTTGAGGGCGAAGGAAATCCTCTTAATGAAGCAGAAGAACAAAATCCTCCTCATGAAGAACAAAATCCTCCTTATGAAGAACAAAATCCTCCTCAGGAAACAATCGCTGGTGATGGAAAAACTCAAACTGAAAAAGTTGATGCTGGTGAAGATTAATAGTGGTGAACAAGAATAATGAAATTAGAGAAGAATATTCTTATCATGTACTTTTGCAAAGTATTTCTTATTCTTCTCCATGTTCTGCGAATGATTGTAATTTCCGAATCTTTATTAAACTCTTATTAATTCTGAATCCAATCTTTTATTAATTCTGAATCCAATCTTCATAAACTCTTGTAACTTGATTATCTTTTTTTTTTTTTTTTTTTATTATTTTGATTCTTCTCAAGGAAGATAATGAAGTATTGTTTTATATTCCCCATATTTGCTCCTCATAATCTTTCTTGTGAAGTATTTTATTTGTTGTCCTTGTAAGAAATCCCATACTTGCCTCTTTTTATCAATCTGCAATATGATAAATGAATTATCGCAAATATGTCTGCGAAGAATTTATTACGTGCTTGGCAGATATAGCTTTTCTTGTGGTCTTATTTTGCCTTCCTAGTTAAAGGTCTTATTATGCCACTTTTATGCGACAAGATCGCAGGACATTCTTACTTTTATATGTAATAATCCATTGATCTTGCCTTATCATTTAATTTTAATTTCTGCGACAATATGATAAATCTAAGCCATCTTGTGAGATTAATCTCTCTTTGCTTTTCAAGACTTATGACATTGTCGTCTTTGCGATGAAACCGCAACACGTCTTTACGATTTATATCCTCTTATTATTAATTTCATTTATCTCATCTTTTGACTTTATCACAAAAACCCATTGATCTCATCTTAACATTTTTCTTTAGGCTTTTTGGCCAGTCACGCAGCAATATGACGGGCCTAAATATTCTTGCGAATATAAAGTCCCATGACATTGTTGTCTCTGTCACGCGACAATATGACGGGCCTAAATATTCTTGCGAATATAAAGCCCCATGACATTGCCGTCTTTTTTGATACACAGCTCCCTAATGAAGGGTATCGCCCTTATCTCTCCCCCCGGTTTCCCCTTCAAGGATTATACATCGGCCATACAAGACTAGCACTTTCCCATCCGGTTCTGCCAACAACTAGTTTTTTCGCATCCTTGTCATTTATGCCTTATATGGCTTATAGTTACAAGACTGCACCCTAAGTGGGGTTTTCTTCGGGCTGAACACATCGTAAGCCAAGACTTTCCATGGATGGCCAGGGTAGGTTCATCCATCCCGGGCATCCACAGCTCAACCGTGTACCTCGGCGCCTTGATCATACGTTGCATTCCTTAGGAGAAACTCTCGGGCGCCCAACCAGGGTATAACCTTATATAGTTGGGAATCCAAGTTATCTCTCCCGGATGGATTTTCTATAATCCCAAATCTCCATGACTAGGTTCCAGCAGCAGTATAGCCTTTCCCATAGCCATGAAAAGAGATCCCCCCCTTATGACGCACTTTAAGGACATTGCCTCTTACGGAATAGAATCCGCGAACTAAGGTGTACGCCATAAAAGTTTGTCCCGTTCTTATATATTTTTAGGCGATTTGCGCCCGTCTTATGCATTTTCATTAAAAAAATTAATAATCTCGCAATTTATTGCGGAAAATAGCTTTTATATTCAGCCAACTTTGTTCTTGCAGAACATCTCTTTTATTCTCTCGCAATTTCTTGCATGTAATCCATTCATTCTAGTCTTTCCAACCTTTATTGATAATATATTCTTAGATATTGCCTATTCCATGGCCTACCAAGTCTTTGACCCATGTCTCTTCCTTCTGGATCCATTAATTTATATGCTCCAGTTCCAACTATTTATTTGATTATATATGGCCCATCCCATTTTTTCGCTAATTTTCCTCCATTTTCTCGCTGATATTCTGGTGTTTCTCGCAGAACTAAATCTCCAACTTGGAATTCACGTTTCTTTACTCGTTTATTATATTCACGAGCTAATCTTCGATGGTAGTTTTCCATATGTTGTAGCGCCTTTTCTCTCTTCTCTTCTACCTCATCAAGTTTGTCTAGGATCATACCAGCACTAAGATTCTTTTCCCAAGCTTCTCTTTTTGTTGTAGGAATAGCAACTTCGTTGGTAATCTTTGCCTCAACCCCATATGTTAAACAAAAAGGTGATACCCCAGTTGCTTCTCTTCGTGTTGTATTATAAGCCCAAACTGCATTATGGACTTGTTGACACCATATTCTATGATGCCCTTCTAACTTCTTTTTGAGAATATCTGCAATTGTTTTGTTAGTTGCTTCAGCTTGACCATTATCCTGTGGATATAAAGGAGTTGATTTTCCACACTTTATCTTGAATGCATTAAGTAACATCTCTATATTTTGTCCTTCAAATTTCTTTCCATTATCTGACACTAATTGCGCTGGAATTCCGAATCTGCAAATGATATTTTCAAATATAAATATGAAAATGTCCTTATCACGAATATGATGTACTGCCTTAACTTCCGCCCATTTTGTGAAGTAATCTGTTGCGACAATTAAGTATCTCTTTTTCCCCTGTTCTGGTACAAATGGTCCCACAATATCTAAACCCCACTTTCCAAATGGCCAAACATTTTTGAAGATGTTAATGTTTCACCTGGCGCATGTATTCTTTTTGCGAATCGCTGACATTCCTCGCAACTTCTTGATAAATTCTTCGCATCTTCATGCATATATGGCCAATAATAACCTTGCATTTTAGTTATGTATGCTAAAGATCTGCCGCCGCTGTGATTACCAGCATCCCCACTATGTAGCATTTTCAATATTTTCTTTCCTTCTTCTTGTGTCAAACATCTGAGGGAAGGCCCATTTAAAGATTTTCGATATAATACCCCATCTCTTAACTCATAATTTGTTGCTCTACTTTTTAATTTATGTGCTTCCAATCTGTTCCTTGGTATCTCCCCCCTTGATATATATGCATGAATTTCCGTATGCCAATCTGCAATAATTCGGCTTGATTCTTCGCCATTGTTTTCTACTACCATTGCTTTAGCTTCCTCTTCTTCTTCTTTATTAATTGATGGTGCTATGAGTGTTTGTATTTTTATATTTATCGCAGTTGGATCTACCATCATACTTGATATAAACGCAAAAGCATCTGCAAGCCTATTATCTCTTCTTGAAATATGCCTCCATTTGAGTTTTGGAATTTTCGCAGATAATTCTTCAACAAGTTTCTTATATTTTTTCAAAGATATATCATTAGTTGCATATTCCCCTTCAATTTGGAGAATAATCAATTGTGAATCACTTGTAACTCTTGCATTCTCCACCTTCATTTCTATCGCAAATCTTAAAGCATGTACTACAGCCTCGTATTCTGTCTCATTATTGGTAGATTTGAATTCCAGTCGGAATGCAAATGCCATTTTTGCACCTTCTGGAGAAATAAAAACGAATCCCACTCCATTTCCTTCTCCATTGGATGATCCATCTACTAATATCTCCCACCTATTTGGTTCTGTTAAAAGATCTCTAGGATCCCCATATTCTTCTTCTATATCCATCATGTCTTCTACAGCTTCATCATCCTCCAAAGGAAATTCTGCGAGAAATTCTGCGACAATTTGAGATTTTGGCGAAGATAAAATTGCATATTGGATCTCAAAATGCCCCACTTGTGCATTCCATCTTTCGATTCTGCATGATCTTTTTGAATTTTTCATTACTGACTCGATTGGTACTTTTGTTAGTACTTTGATTTTATGCGCTTGGAAATATATGCGAAGTTTAGAAGATGCATAAACTAATGCCAAAATTAGATTTTCAATCTTTGAATAATTTATCTCTGCAGCATTGAATGTTTTGCTGATGTAGTAAATAGGTTTTTCAACTCCTGCATCATTTCGCAAAAGTACTGCGCTTAAAGCATGTGGAGTTGTCGCAAGATATATCAACAATTCTTCTCCTGGTTCAGCCTTCTGCAATATGGATATATTCATCAAATATTCCTTAACTCCTTGAAAAGCTTTCTCACATTCGTCTGTCCATTTAAATTTTGTTCCCTTCTTTAGTATATTGAATAAATGCTTGCATTTATCTGATGACCGCGAAATAAATCTTCCTAGTGAGGCTAAAAGTCCATTCAATTTTTGCACATCTTTTACTGTTGCTGGAGTTGGCATATCTCGAACTGCTTGCACCTTTTCAGGGTCAATTTGTATTCCCTCTTTTGATACAATATATCCCAAGAATTTCCCAGATGACACTCTGAAAGTACATTTCTCAGGATTTACTTTGATATTAAAAAGTCGCATCTGATCAAAAATTTCCCTTAGGTCCTGCACATGATTTTTAGCTTCTTTGCTTTTTACCAACATATCATCCACATATACCTCTAAAGTTTTATGTATCCATTTTGCGAACACTTTTTCTACCATTCTTTGGTATGTTGCTCCTGCATTTCGTAACCCAAAAGGCATCTTTGTGTAGCAATATAATCCTCTGGGAGCAAATAATACAGTGTGTTCTTGATCTTCTTCTGCCAACGGGATTTGATTATAGCCCTTGTATCCATCTAACGAAGATATTCGATCATTTCCTGCGGCAGATTCCACCATCTGTGGGATATCTGGTAAGGGAAAACTATCTTTGGGACATGCTTTATTTAAATCAGTAAAATCGATGCAAATTCTTATCCCATTGTTTTTCTTGGGAACTACTACCATATTGGCGATCCATTCTAGATATTTCGCTTGCCTTATAATTCCTGCATCAAGCATCTTTTGTAATTCTTCTTCTATCTTGGCATGATAAGTAGTTGCAATATTTCTTATTATTTATTTGATTGGTCTCATATTTTTGTTAATCTCCAATCTATGGCACGCAACAAATGGATCTATTCTAGGCATCTCATCCATATTCCATGCAAAAATATCTTTGTATTCTCGCAGAAGGTTTACAGTTTGCTCTTCTTCCTCCACGTCCATCTTAGTTCCAATTTTCAGCATCTTTGGGTCTTCTTCACTTCCAACATTTACTTCTTTTGTTGGTTCTGCTGCAGTATAACTAGCTTCATGTTCTCCCATTGGTGTTGGTGACTTTATTATCTTCGCTGGTTCATCATTTTATTGCGATACATCGCCAAATATTCCTTTTCCTTCTTCTGATTTTATCATGTAAATCTTGAATTCTTCTTCTTTCTTTTCTTCTCTCCTCACTTTTCTGCGCTGTTTTCGCAACTGAATTTCATTTTCACAATTCCTTACTTTATTTTGGAAACATAACGCTGCATAACCTGCATCTCCTCTAATTTCGCCAATTCCACTAGCCATAGGGAACTTTAAACACTGATGTAAAGTTGATGATACACCCTTGATTGCGTGTATCCATGGTATTCCCAACAACATGTTATAAGGTGATTTTATATCCACCAAGCACAAAGTGACCTGCGTCTCTATTTTCCCCAGCGGAATTCGCACTACAATTTCAACCTTAGGTTTTGTTAGAGATTTTCCAAATCCATGAATATGATATGTTGGACTAAGCATTTCTTCATCTTTGTATCCCATTTTCTTGAATGTGTGGTAAAACATTATATCCACGGAACTTCCTGCGTCCACCAACGTCCTATTCACAACCCACTCTTCTGTAGATCTTATTGATTTCTCTTTTCTTGCTGGTACAAGAGATACTGTGATCACCGGTGGAGATGTATGACTTAAATTCTCTTTCGGAATTTCTGCTGCCGTGAATGTGATCTTCTGCTTTTCCCAATATTTTAACGGTGATGCCTCATCTACCGTCATGATTTTCTTTCCTTCAAAATCTCGCTTGTGTATCCTTCCTCTAATATCTTCATGGAACTTATCTATCATCATCTTTTTTATTACATCACACTCCAATTTATTTTGATTATCTTTGACTTCAACCATTTTTTCTTCCATCCAATTTCTTGATATTCTTCTAATTCTTGAATAATTTCTTTCTTTTACCTAATTTTTACTATGATTTTCAACTCTTCAATCCCTGTTTCTGGGCGCCAAAATGTAGTTGCAGGAATTCCCACACTACACCCTATTCAAGAATTTATCAATATTTATGACATAATTTGAAGATTAAAGACACTTTTTCATTAATTTGATCTTAAGGAATTACAGAAATCAAGAACACAGAACACTTGATGAAAGATTTTATCTCTCCTAAAAACTTTCCTAGCACTCAAAAGTTCATCATCCTCTCTGGAACTATTCATCCCCTTTATATAGGTATTTACATAGTGGATTACAGCTCATGATAGCTCATTTACAGCTAAGATCCCCTTCAATTTCGTATATGAGTAACTACGATAAATCGCAGTTAGCACCGCCTTTGTCTTTCGCAGGTTTTATTGATATATCGCAGACATGTCACACTTTCTTCGTGTTTCCGTCATTTTCAATCATTACGTCACTGTTTAAGTCATCTTTGGATGTCTCGCAGGATATCATTATTCATTCGCAGAACAGTCATTTATTACCGATGTATCATAGTATTGTTGTTTATTTCGCAGGAATATTGTTGTGACAATATTCTGATCCTACAGGAATAAAGTAAAAATAAAAAGAAAATTAACACTTGGGAATATCAATATGTGTGTGTTTTCCCTGTCTCCGTCGCCTAAACAAGCGTGGAACGCAGGATCCATGGGAACTATCATGTAATCTGCTGACAAGAAGCATGCGCTTGGATCCAAAAGATCAAATCATGCAGTTAAAAAAAAATGTTAATGTTCAGTGAATAAATCGATCGTTGGTTCCCTTGTATATGCCAGACAAGTTGATCTAGTATTAGGATTATCGACCAGTGGTTATCTTAGTCCATTAGGATAGGTTCATTTTGGCAGTGGCCTTCAGACAGATATGAGAAACACCGTTCACCTAGTCAACATCTAAACCATCTATCTTTTTTCTATATCCATCTCTTAATCTTTCCATGTAATTTGTTGACTCCGGATATTGATGTCCATAGTGCGACTATATGAGTAGAGCTATGTCACTTATATATGAATTTTAGTAAGCTTGAGTGCAAACTCGTGTACAACAATTGGAATTTCGCATCAGGGTACTTCCTCCTGTAATCAATAAGTATGCCAACCAAGGAGATTCTTTAGTGCATTCCAAGGTTCTGCGTAAATAGCTAGGGTCTGGAGTAAAGGTTTTGTGGGTATATCTCTGGTAAGCCCTCCCGAGACTATAACTCGGCCACTAGGGCCACCTAGGGGTTTAAAGGCTTGTTTCATACGCTAAATGCAACCGACGATGCCTGCGACAGTGAGTTAGGATTTTATTTCATTTGCTCGGGACTAGAAAATAATAAGTTTGGGGGTATTTGATAGACGCATTTATGTGTCTATATTAGTCTCAATTCTCTGTAAGGTTAGTACCCATTTTCGTACTTATTATGGTGTTTTGTGTATTTGTAGGTATTTTTGGAGAAATAAGCTTTTGCGGCGAAATTGGCTCGAAAAGTGTTTTTATGCTCGCGGGAGGAAATTACTAAAGGCACCCCTCGAATGGATAAGGGGCACTCAATTACTAAGGGACACTCAATTGCTATTACCCCAACTATTAAAGGCACCCGAGTGCTGGATCAGGGCACTCCATTTTCACGGTTTAAAAACAGAAAAATGGCGGGAAAGAATGTTGGCTTGCTGCGTACTTCTGGATTGATTTTTGGATTGGATTAATTCGGATTTGGTCTCAGATATGGACTGGGCTAAGTTTGTTCGGTAAAATATAAGACTAGTATGTCTTACAGTTCGGAAAAAAAGGAAGTTTGTATTCCTTCTTCACAAAATAGAGGCGAAGAAATAAGCACGGGTTTGTTTGGGATAGTTTTGGAAGTTCCGTGAGGATTCCGGCAAGAATATTTCCTCCGTTAGATTATGTGCTATCTGTGGAAGGATTTTGAAAAAAATCAGAGACGCGTGAGAAGAAAGAAACTACAGAAGGAAAGTCCGTAATTTTGCTTGGAAGAAAAGAGAAGAGATTTTCGGGATTTAATCTCCCTGTTGTGTATAAAATGGTATGTTCGAGTCCTATAGAGAGGAGTCGAGAGTTTTGGGGTGAAGGCATAGGCTAAGGGACGAAGAATAAAAGCTGCAGAAATTGTTCCTGCTGCTGCTGCACTTTCAGGAAGAAGAAGAATATCAAGAACATAAGACATTTGAAGTCAGTCGCAAATCACTGTCGCATATCAACAGCAGAAGCGACAGTCGCATAGCTATAGTAACGGTGACACTTCTTTATTATCGTTTCCTTAACAGTGTATTGCAACACTTATACTCGTTGCAAATCCGCTGTAATATTATTATTCTTCAATAAAACACCTTTTTGAGTCATGAATCAATCTTTTGAGTGTGTTTTGAGCATGAGGAGCTAAACCCCAACACTGGGATGATGGATGAAGCCAAGTTCACAATTGTTTGGTAATTATAATTGATTCTTATGACTTTTTGCATTGATTTTTAATCGATTTATGATTTTTATTGATTATTTGTGATTTTGTTTGATAGTGTATGCTTAGTCTAAGAACTCTTGATGCACTATGCTTATGATTTACATCTAATGCTTTATAAAATCTACTTTTGGCAAATAAATAGAGTCGATAAAAGAGCTAAAATTGTTATGAATCATTGTATGAACCAATTGATTGTGAAGTTTGGTGGAATCCTAAGTCCCAGTCTCTCGAATTATTGATATCATCCTTGTTTTATTTGCTACTTTTAGTATTTTATTTAAGTAAGTCCTAAAATCAACAACTTCCCAAGTCCGAGAATCAAACCCTTTACTTACCACTTGTAAAACTACATCAGCCGATGGAAAATATGGAAGTATATTGTTTTTGCTGGCAATGACAAAAGAAGATAAAGCTGATGTTGGGTTTCAGTTGAGAACTCGATAAGGAAGAGGCTGTTTTTTGCATAAGTTATGGAAGATGATTAATATTGGCTTGCTGTGGTGTTGGTCGAGCAGCAAGGTGGAGATTCATGTGACGCTGGTAGCTCGAATTTGGTGTTGCTACTATTATCAAGGATTGAAGCTGCAGTGGCAATGAACGATGGAGTTTCCACCATTGATGGGAGATGATATGGGTTTGTCTCTAAAGAGAGATTGGCAGATGATCATGAAGGAGAGTTCGAATGAAGTTGGACGCAATTGTGGTAGTTGACTGTGTAGTTTGCTTCTAGTGAGTCGATGGAGTTTTCCGTGGTTATGAAGAAGGAAAGAAACGAAAACTTACAGGAGAAATTACATCTAGGAAAACCCAACCGTGTTTGAAAACAAGAAAATTGTGAAAAGTTATAGGAGAACAATCGGACGGGAAATCCCATCTGTAATAAGTGAAGAAGAAATAGGTTTTCAGTTCCATATGATTGACAGGCCAATTTTGATAGTTGGGATGGGCTTTACTATTCATTATCGAGCCCATGAAGACTATGTGGACGTTATTTTGGTTGCTTTACACGAATTTGGCTAGGTTTTGGTGGAATTTTGGCAACTTTTTTGCATCTGATTTCGACCGGGATTCGTGCACGGGCACAACTACAACTTGGGTACTATATAAGAGACTCTTCTAATCTCATATATACATCTACATCTCATAATACACTTTTGTTCTTCATTAATATTTTAGGGTTTACCCCTTTTGGGGGAAATCGGGTAATTGTGTAATGATGAGAAGCTAAACTATTGTTGGTTAAGGGTGAATTCAATGTTCTAGCGTGAAGCTCTATTATTATACAAGTTTGTTCGGAGTTTTAATCATCTTATCGTTTGTTTTCACTACATCTAAAGTTTATGAGTGATTCTTAGATTGATTTGGGATGCATACTAGATTAGTCTATTAATTGTTTTATTGCTAGTATTGGGTTAGGATATCCGTGTAATTGTTGAATAATCCTTACACAAGTAGAGAACGTGAGACCTTGCATAGGGATTCTGTGGAGCAATCGTGTGTGAAGACAACACTAGTAATTGGACCTTGCGCTAAGAGTCTAACTGTTGGGATCGACCTAAGTTCACATAAATTAAAGCTTCCGCTTGGTTACACCTTGAGTGCGCTACTACTTGGTGGTTCGGTTTGATAGAATTTCATATGCAAGCGCCTCGGTATGAAGTTACAGAAGGAACTTTGGGGATAGCACTGCGCCAGCTTCTCTCCTACGGTTGGTGATGAATAATTCTAACGAAGATAGATAAGTATACTATTAAGTCAACGTTTGGTAACGGCGAAGGACTCCTTGATCATCCCTTTTATCTTATTCTCTTTTTATTATCTTTTTATTTAATTCATAAACCAATCCCCTTTTGTTTTATCTTATTTTTCTGAACTAAATAACCTATCAATTACACAGCTCTCTGTGGGAATGATCTCTTACTACCACTATATTAACAGTTAATTAGTGGGAAATATCTTGATTAATTTGTTGTGGTTACGACACGCATCAAATTTTGGCGCCGCTGCCGGGGAGCGGTTGCTAATTGATTTGTTATTTGTTTAGCTTGTTTTTTTTTTTAGATTTTTGCTTTTATTTTTTATTTAGTTCTTGTGAGTCTTCATGTTTCCTTACGGAAATAACATGTACGGATCACAAGACCAATCAACATATAACAGTGGTAATCAATATAGATTTCAATCTCATTCATATCACAACTACCAACCATACCCTACGGAGCCTTATGGATACTCTCATACATATCAACAACCTTATGACGGGTATGTAAGTGAGAAATTACAAGGATGGAAGGATATTTATACTTCTAATCAGTTGTTTTCTAGTAATGTGCATATGCCAAAGAGTTTGGAACTAAATACGACCGAATCAAGATATACTCCTATTTATCGTGTTTTTCCTTCACTTAAAGAAGAGATATTGTCTAGAAACTCTATTGAGCATAATGGTGGAAAGCGTGTTAATGTCAGAAAACTTTTTAAGCAACACAAGAATCTAGAAGAAGCCGGTGCATCACAAAAGACTCTTGATGAAATTAACAAGGTCATAGAATTGGAACTTGAATGCCGCTTCGATATGGAAGATTATGAGGAAGATTCTGATGGTGAGGAACCTTTTGAAAGTCCTTGAAATAATGGTAATGTTATACCAACTCTGGATCATCATAACGATCACTCGCCTATTCAAAAGGAGGAGAACGGATATGACATAACCGTTGTTATCAATGGTGTAACGTACAAAAGTGAAGATTTTAGGATTTGTACCGATGAACTAGACTTTTTGGGAGAGGATTCTGATTCTGATAACGAGGTTGTTGATGAGATGATGATTGAGAATGAAACCAAATTGATTGAAGTTGTGGAAGACCCAATTGATCTAGTCGATGATGCTGAGATTTTGGTTGAAGCGGAAATTAAGAGTTTGATAGAGGACCATGATATACTTGAGGTAAATAATTCAATGAAGTTAATTAAGAATGATGAGGATCTCGAACAAGGTTTGTCTAATCCTTTGCATAATTTTATATCTATTGATCCTTTTCATCCAATTGAAGTAGCTTCTCAAAGAGTTATTAACCCGACTTTTGGGAAAATACCTCACTTAGGATTGGAGTTATGTGCTTCCAAAGTTTTAACGGATTATTTTGCTTCTAAGTATCCACTACTTGATGTGTTTGATTCTAGAATTATGCAGGTTCACCAAGCTGAAGAACCTTTTGAAGTTCCCAAATTCTATGTTCTTTATCCACTTCCGAGTGTGGGGGAAACTTCAATAAAGTGATAGCTTCAATATTTATATCTTGTGCTAATATTTTTGTGAAGCTGTTATTAGAATTGCAGATTGTTATTTGGGAGGACTACAAGATTTTCAGATTATTGGTTTACGGACGATAATAAGAATATCAGACTGAGGACGTTAAACCAAGCGCTAAATGGGAGGCAACCCATAGGTTTTGTATCTTAAACCCTTTTATTTTTTTGTTTTTATTATTTTCATATAATATTTGCATCCACATGTTTAATTTCATTGAGTCTGTAATCTATCTTAGAAGAGAATTATGACGAATACCTTTTCGTCAGAAAAATTCAGAATGCGTGTAGTTCAGTCCAGAGACCATAACTGTTAGACCCTTTATCGAAACACTGTGAACTTTTAACAATATGTAGAAAACACGTAGATGAACAACTTTTGTGAAATGGATTTTTTCCAAATTCCTTACAAATTTGTACAGGTTTTGCGTTTTATCTGCTGATATGTCAGAATTCAGATTTTTTAGTTTTACACATTGAGGACAATGTGAAGTTTAAGTGTGGGGGAGTGTTTTGCATATAGAGTTTTTAGCCTTTTTGAGTCAAAAGTTTCAAAAATTTTGTATATATTTGCATAAAACCTCCGACTTGTAGAGATTTTAGACTCACTAGCATACTTCTAGGTATGTTTACATAGAGAATTCTGACCGACATAACTGAACTTGGAATTGTTAGGGAACTACGTTCGGATTTCTTACGAATTGGAGTGTTAAATAATGGATTTAATCATGCCGGCGATGCAAATTAGGAGCAGAGAGATATGCATTATTAGAGTTGTCATTCAATCATTAGTGGAGACTACCTATTTTCAAATCAACAGAGGCACCAGGCCAAATTTTCTTTGTAGCTGACTAAATAGCTTTCTTTTGAGTGCGTGTCACCGTACGTTAATTCAGGGTAGAATGGTGAGCTACCCAACTTCACACCATTTTCAGCACTATTTTTGATCTCTTGAGTGCTAATTTTGTCAATCATGAGGGTGACGTCTATAGATGAAAACCACCTTCTTGTTGTGTGATTTGCAGTTAGCACCATTCTCTCTCTCGCCAATGACAGATCCATAGAAACACACATCATCATCAACAAAAGGAGCGATATCAAAATCTACAAGGAAATTTGAAGACGTTTGAGGTTTACAAGCAACAATACAAGAAAGAGAAAAATTTCATATCCAAGTAAAGCAACATACAATGAGCAAATTTTTATATACATGTTGAAGACTTACATATAAGGAGCGAAATTCTATATCCAAGTTGAAGGCTTATTTACAAGAGCGAAGAAAATCAAAAGATGAGAGTTATTGAAGTTTATGATACGAGACAATACAAGTTGCGAAGATTCAAGTGGTAAATACTTCTTTTGTGGCCATGTTAATTTTAATTTCATTATTATTTTTGTAGTTGCAATCTTTTTTTTCAAAAATATACAAAAATATACAAAAGAAAAAAAAATTGCATTTTAGTTGTTATTTGTTCAATAAGGCCATGGGGAATAAAAATGTATAAAGAAGTTTCAAGCAACAAGGAATTTGATGAAAATAGTAGCAAATTGTCTAAGTTTTACGAAGTTCAAGAGTTTATCATCAGCAGTTGAAGACCGAAGACGAAGACCAAGATGATGAAGAAGACGAGCTGAAGACTACATTTCTATTGAATGTTGTGAGAGTGGTGCTTTCATCATTGCAATCAGATGTGAAGGTGGTAAGTACTCCCATCCTTGCTATAGTGGTTGATTTCCTTTCTTAGAGATTATCAGAAAATATCTTTTATTTCCCACGATCTTGTGGGGTCTCCAGAAATAATTCGGAAGGTTTTCTTCCCATCATTCAACTTGTGTAGGATTTCTCTCTTCATTCCTACCTGCACACATGTGAAACCCATAAAAAATCCATCTTATTGAGTGCAATTGTCATAAAATCCTTTTAAGTAAGGCAGAAGTCGAGGCGAAATGCTTATTGATCGCTCTCAAACACGCGTTATTTCATTATGATGTGGTTATTTCTCACTCAAGATTTAAGAATGAATATGTTCTTTGGTATTTCTAACTTCTTATTACTAGCATGCAGAAATTTTATGTCCTCATAGCTCTTTGGATGCTTGGGAAGCTGGAACGCTTTGAAGTTGGAGTAGGTTTTGTGGGTATATCTCTCGTAAGCCCTCACGAGACTATAACTCGTCCACTAGGGACACCTAGGGGTTTAAAGGCCTGTTATTCATGCTAAGAGTAACCGTATCCTCGACGACATGGAGTTGTTCTATTTTAGATAGTTTGCTCGAGGACTAGCTAAAGCCAAGTGTGGGGGAATTTGTTAAGTGAATATTTTGCACATATTTTGTGTCGAATCCATGCTAGTAATTGCTTAGTTTCTTGCAAATTATTGTATATTACGTTTTTTTTTCTCTTATTTGTGTTTTGCTAGGTGAATCATCCAAAAGAAGGGAATTTGCACTTTATAGTACAATAAAAGAAGTTAGCCGCAAGCGGAGAAGGGCCAAAGACCAAGGGGAGCTCGTTCATATCTAGAATTCCTTGCTATCACCTTGAAGAGGACGAAAAGATGAAGCAAACGGTGAAAGAATGGAGTCATTCCGATGTCGTACGAAGAGTTATTGGCGAGACGAGAAGTAGAGCTTGTCGGTGCCCCAGAACTGAGAGTTTAAGAAGAATGATGCGGAAAACTGAACTGTCAGTCTTGCAAGACTGACAGCTGAAAGGCTATTGTTAAAGGCACCTGTAGGGTTTGATTAGGACACACCACCTTCTTCTTCAACACGTTTCACAATCAGCAGAAACAGAAAAGATAAAAATTGCTGGCGATTCTCGGTGGTTGCATGGAGCTCTAGAAAGTGACTTCTGAAGACGATAATGAAGCTTGGTATTAATTCCATTTGCATGAGAGGGTGAAAGGACTGTCGAATGTTGCTAGGCGATGAAAGAGAAGAACTAGGCAGTTGAAAGAATGGAGAATGGCAGTGAGTTGACGTTGTATCTTGATAACTGCAATGAAAATGATAGTGAGTACTTGCTGGGTTTTATTCGCTGTTAGCTGTGATGGTTGGCAGAAGTTAGCAGATAAGGCAATGACAATGAATATGGGAGTTTTCTGGTGATGTTGCCTCCATTAAAGACGAGCTCGGGTCTGCCATGGAAGCCGGGAGGATGGAGCTAAGCTGCAGAGAAGTTTGAGTTGTTGCTATTGTTGATCGTGCATGGAAGTGTATGGTGATCGATGAAATGGACAGAGAAGATTAATGGGTTTGTGGTGATTGATAAAGCTCGATTGCAGGAATAGAGCTGCTGCCACTATCGGTGACAAATGGAGCTGTTATTGGTACCAGTAGTGTTGTGGACTGAGTCTGGAAGCTGAGAAGATAACTCGAAGAGGGAGATGAATGGGACTCGAATGACAGAGATGGATAACTAAAGCTTGGCTTTGCTGTTATAGTTGGGGTCGACAGAAAATATGGAAGTATATTGTTGCTGCTGGCAATGACAAAAGAAGATGAAGCTGTTGTTGGGTTTCAGTTGAGAACTCGAGAAGGAAGAGGCTGTTGTTTGCATAAGTTATGGAAGATGATTAATATTGGCTTGATGTGGTGTTGGTCGAGCAGCATGGAGGAGATTCATGTGACGCTGGTAGCTGGACTTTGGTGTTGCTGCTATTATCAAGGATGAAGCTACAGTGTCAATGAACGATGGAGTTTCTACCATTGATGGGAGATGATATGGGTTTGTCTCGAAAGAGAGATTGGCAGATGATCATGAAGGAGAGTTCGAATAAAGTTGGACGGGAATTGTGGTAGTTGACTGTGTAGTTTGCTTCCAGTGAGTCGATGGAGTTTTTCGTGGTTATGAAGAAGGAAAAAAATGAAAACTTACAGGAGAACTTGCGTGTAGGAAAACCCAGCCGTGTTTGAAAAGAAGAAAATTGTGAAAAGTTACAGGAGAACAATCGGACGGGAAATCCCATCCGTAATAAGTGAAGAAGAAATAGGTTGTCAGTTCCATAGGACTGACATGCCAATTTTGATAGTTGGGTTGGGCTTTACTGTACATTACCAAGCCCATGAAGACTATGTGGACGTTAGTTTGGTTGCTTTACACGAATTTGGCTAGGTTTTGGTGGAATTTTGGCAAGTTTGGCATCTGATTTTGACCGGGATTCTTGCACGGGCGCAACTACAACTTGGGTATTATATAAGAGACTCTTCTAATCTCATATATACCTCTACATCTCATAATACACTTTTGTTCTTCATAAATATTTTAGGGTTTACCCCTTTTGGGGGAAAGCGGGTAATTGTGTAATGATGAGAAGCTAAACTATTGTTGGTTAAGGATGAATTCAATGTTCTAGCGTGAAGCTCTATTATTATACAAGTTTGTTCGGAGTTTTAATCATCTTATCGTTTGTTTTCACTACATCTAAAGTTTATGAGTGATTCTTAGATTGATTTGGGATGCATACTAGATTAGTATATTAATTGTTTTATTGCTAGTATTGGGTTAGGATATCAGTGTAATTGTTGAATAATCCTTACACAAGTAGAGAACGCGAGACCTTGCAGAGGGATTCTGTATAGCAATCGTGTGTGAAGACAACACTAGTAAGTGGACCTTGCGCTAAGAGTCTAACTGCTGGGATAAACCTAAGTTCACATAACTTAAAGCTTACGTTGGGTTACACCTTGAGTGCGCTACTACAAACACAGAATTGTAAGGTCTTGAACGTGTTTGCCTGCTCTGATACCAATTTAAAAAGCGGGGGTATAACAACCACACCCAATATTTCGATTAGCAATCTGTATCGACAAACGCCAATATAATTTCTAGAGAATAAACTAGACAGTCAGACTCAATCAATAGAAAATATATCAAAAAGTTTATATCTCTCTCACTTGATTTGATCTTTACTCAAGCATACAGAAATCTGCGAGTCTTTATCAAATACAAGGAGATAACTTGGATGGTACCAAAGACCAATATCCAAGTGTCAATCAATTTAAATCAACAACCAACAAGGTCAGATATTCTAATTGATTGAACAATGCACAACCTATATTATTTCAATTATATAACAAAATATATTGCGGAAAAGAAATAACAAAGACACCAGAATTTTGTTAACGAGGAAATCGCAAATACAAAAAAAACCCCGGGACCTAGTCCAGATTAAACATACACTGTATTAAGCCGCTACAGACACTAGCCTACTCCAAGCTAACTTCGGTCTGGATTGTAGTTGAACCCCAATCAATCTCACACTAATCCAAGGTACAATTATGCTCCTACGTCTATGATCCCAGCAGGATACTAAGTACTTGATTCCCTTTGCTGATTTCACCCACAACTAAGAGTCGCTACGACCCAAAGTCGAAGACTTTAATAAACCAATCTGTATCACACATAAAAGTCTACGGTAATAGATAAATTCGTCTCCCACGAATATACCTACGAGTTTTGTTCCATCTTTTGATAAATAAGGGTGAACCGGAACCAATCAATAAAACCAGACTTATATTCCCGAAGAGCAACTCAGTTTTATTAATCACCTCACAATAATCTTAATAGACACAGCGAAAAAATATATTGTGGAATCACAAACGATGAGACGAAGATGTTTGTGACTACTTTTATATCTTGCCTATCGGGGATATAAATCTCAAGCCAATTATTACAATTATACTCGTACGATAGAAACAGCAGGACCAGATCACACAACTACGATAAAAGTAGTATCGGTCTGGCTTCACAATCCCAATGAAGTCTTTAAGTCGTTAAACTGGTTTAGAAGAAGAAACCAAAGGTTAAAGGAGAATCGACTCTAGCCATGCAACTAGTATCACACATAAGGTGTGGGTATTAGGTTTCCCAGTTGATAGAGTTCTCCCATATATAGTCTTTCCAATCGGGGTTTGCAATCAGCGTTAGCTTAGTAACAAAGCATTCAATATTCACCGTTATATGAAAACCTGATTAGATTCAAGCTAATATTTATCAACCGTTAGATCGAAAACATAGCTTGTTACACACACATGCAATGCACATTTCTAGGATTGTGTAACCGTACCCAAACTTGTACATTAGTTGGTTCAACAATAGTTAACCAAATGGTTAGCTATATGATAACTTCCATATCAACCATATTCTTCTTCACCATAACTAGTCCAAATGACTCAAATGAACTAGTTAGAGAGTTGTTTAATTTATTAGATCTTTATGTACTACACAAGACACAATTGAAGCAAAAATGATTTGATTCTCTCGAATCAGTTCTTGAACTATATAGCCACGGTTTGCAATAGCATTCCTTAGTTTATAGGGATGAGTTCACAAACATCGTTTTTAGACATAGCCTACTCAAGTTCGCGGACTGGGTTCGCGTACTTAAGTTCCTGGAAGGAGTTCACAAACTCTAGCAAAAATTCTCGGGTCGAGAACTTCCGCCAGTTCGTGGATTGAGTTCGCGGACTGAAGCTCACGTACTTCTAGTTTCAGTTGATCAACAAAGTTCGCAAACTTTGGTTCAAGTAATAAGGACTTATACATATATGTGTTTCCACAATAATGCTTATATCCTCCAATGGTTATATTGTCTAAACTCTCATTTCAATCATTGAAACATTCTCAGAGGACGTTATATAGTTGTTAATCACAAACCATTTTTTGTCAGAGCAATTTTCAAAGTGATTGAAACTTAACATGACTTTCGTCACTAAGTAAAGATTAACTTGGCTAAAGCAAAATCTTTACCAGCACATATTTCGAGAAATAGATAAGTGAGATATACTCAGCTCGAAATACCACATGTGTATAATCTTAGTCTATATAGCAAAATGACTTTTGTCTCAAGATAAGAGATAGAGTAGATATAATTTTGAGTGATAGATAAGTTCAAGTCTCCACATACATTTTAGTCGATGAAGATCCACTGGTTCCTTGAGTAGTCCTTCGTCTTGTATGATGATTTCCATAGAGTTCTTGAGCTCAACTACACTTACTATCCTAGTCCGAGACCTTATCTATAGTATACTAGAAATCAAGACTTATAGTTTTGATCACTAATATTGACAAACATGCTTGAGATAGCAACGCATGCGAGTTCGACCGAGCAATGCTCTAATAATCTCCCTCTTTGTCAATTTTAGTGACAAAACTATCAATACATATGGCATACAAAAAATATATAAATAAACTTTTGTAGCTCCTATTCCACATGTCTAATCTTCAATATTACCTGAAATCTTCGTCACTTCCAAGTACTCCAATGATCCCAAATGTTGTAAGTTTAGCATCATCGTTGTTGAAAATCCATAGCTATAACAACGACAAAACAAGAGTTCTCAATCATTGTTATACAGTGTCATAGTATCATTACACAGTGTCAAAGTCCAATTGCATCACAACTTTAACAACAATACTATGGTGATATGTCACTCCCACTTAGTCAATACTCCATCTCCCATGGAAACCACTCACCCTTACATAATGATACGAAAACCATATGTATTTGTAGTGTGAACTACATATTAATTCTCCCCCTTTTTGTCAATAAAATTGGCAAAGGTACAAGAACGGGATCCTAATGAAATTTCCGTAAGAGACGCTTCATGACCAAAGGTAAGTATATATCATCTTTATTTAGATGCAATCATAAAGCCGAAGCTAAATGCATTCATCAAGGAGTCTATAAAGATACAACAGCTGCACTCCCCACAAAGATTTGTCAATTAAGCACAAGTTCAAAAGAACTCTCCCCCATATAATGTCATTCCCCAAGAAACAACAAGAGCGACCTTAATTTCGAAAGAAAAGAAGGATTTCTTTGGACTCAACAAATCACATACAAGTATGAATTTGAAATCCAAAAAGAAATATTCAATCAAATTAACCGTAAGCGAACCATGATTAATTTGTATGCTCAACACAAGTAAACTTATGGAGGCTTAGAAATTAATTAGATTAATTACTAAACTCATAATTAATCTAATCAAAGTACACAACTAAACTAATCACAAAATTAATCAATTTAATTGGCCATGCTCAACACAAAACATCTCATGGAACAACAACTATGTCAAAACAATAACTCAGTTGATAAATCTCAACACAAGTCACCTTATGGAACAACACAGTATTTACACAAAAAATTGTGGATCGTCGAGATCGACCTTATACCATGGAATAATCAAGGATTCATTCTATTTCTCATCACCATTTGCACAATGACATATAATAGACATAATCCTTGAATCACAAAACATTTTAACCTATCTTACATTAATAATTGACAATATAGGCTTAACTTTTGTGTTTGTCAAAAGTCAATTTATTCTTTTATCAATACTTGCATATCAATTCACGAACAACTTTACTTTTGACAAAGTATGGGACAATTAAGTTCATGGACGTAAACACACATATCCCATAATAATATTGCAATATATAAAACCAGAAAGATTAATACTGCAAAAATCATCTTCCAAACAAGTTTAGAATTTAAACCAATAAAACTAAAAACAAGAAGATGAAAACTTTGGACATAGTTATGTGTAATCACAATAATAGCTATTCCAAACACTAGTTATTCTTCTAAACAAAACACGAAAAATAGAAGATTTGCTAGGCAATAAGACATTTGAATAATTTTTTATCGTCCTCGAATTCCTTGTCGTCAACAACCATTGGAACATAAGGTTCATTAAGGTAGGAGTTTATATCAATAAACCTTCTTGGTTGTTGTTGTCAAACCAGGGCCTTCTGAATCTCATGAGTCTTATACACAAAATCCTTTATTTGTTGAATCTCCTTTTGCATCTCCTTCAACACTTCAAGAACATCAGAAAACTTCTGAGAATTTGAAGGAACGGCTCTTAGATTCCTCGCATTCCTTCTCTTCCTTTTCAATGTTGGAGGCAATTGAGATTTTTATTTTTCCTTCATGATTGATGGCTTAATAATCACATTACCATCTTTTCAATCAGACGACATCGTATTTGGAGTTTCCATGAACGTATGGGTTTGTGAGAGGAAATCACAATTAACTCAACAAGTAGTCTTGAGATAAAAATAGGTTTTAGAGAAATAAAAGGGAATGTAGGGTTTGAAACCTTTAAACAGGTTCGTACATGACCAACTCTCAACCCTACGAAGAGTAGAATTATTGATAGTATCCTTTCTTTTGTTTGATAAACAAGAAGAAGGAAAAACAAAAACAAAACTTTTCCTAAAGCCTGAAGGATACAAAATCATTGTCTCTTTTGATCAGGCACATGAGACAATATTTCAAAAATAACACAATCAAGTTGTGTTGTGGTGAACAATAATCTGTCCACCATTTTCCTCTTGAGAGGAATCCACAGACCTTTGTCTATCAAAACGACTTGACCATACTTTCTTTTCAACTGGTCTAGTCATATCCTTGGAAACTAACTTCTTAGACGAAGATAAAATCCTACATACCTCAGCGGTCTTTTTAGCAAGTTTGAGCTTCCATGCTAAATGATTTTCTCTTCGTTGAAGTTTGTTGACGTGCCTTTGTTTATGTTTGAACTTGTAACACTTTGAAAGTTCATGACCCTTTAATGAACAATATGAACACGTCAAACTTGCATAAAAATCAGGCTTCTGAGATATGCAGGCAGCTAGGCACATAGTGGGACCTGAAAAATTATGAACAGAGTTTCCAAAGGATGGGTCAACTTTATCTTCCAGAATAGTTGGATTATCTTCTGAAAGAATATCAAGATTAATGTATGTATTGCTACAATTATCAAAATTAATATTTTCAACAAGAAGTGCAATACATGATTTCTCGTCTTCATTAGAATCATAGTTGTCAGACATTTCATCAAGAGTTGCAGCAAGACCTTTGTTCCCAGTGTATTTCCTCTGATTTGGACACTCGTTTGCTAAATGACCAAATCCCTTACACTTAAAGCACTGAGGCATATCCTCATCATCAGTTTCATCAATATCCCTATTTTTAGGAGGAACACGATTATGAGGTTTAACTGATGCCTTAGGCTTATCTCTGGAGAACCGTTTACTTCTCTTCAATAGAAGATCCCTAAACTGTCTTGTGATCATGGAGACCGATTTGTCAAGATATTCATCTGATGAATCTGTCTCAGAGTGATCATCTTCAGAGATATACACTTTTTTTACTTTTATAAAGTAGTTTAGTGTCTTTTAGTGCTTTGAACGCAATATCCTTAGATTTAGATGAATGTTCATGATCAAAGATCTTAAGCTTTCCAACCAGCGTATTTCTGGAGAGATTATCAAGGTTATTTCCCTCAATGATGGCATGCTTCTTAGAATCGTATCTAGATGGAAACGATCTGAGAATTTTCATCACAATGTCCTTTTCAGGAATATTCTTACCCAATGCAAAAGATGCATTAACAATTTCAGACACTTTGTGATTAAACTCATCAAATGTTTCTTCATCTGCCATACAAAGGTTTTCCCAATCGGAATTAAAGTTTTGAAGCCTAGCTTCCTTTTAACTGGTATTACCTTCGAATACGGTTTCTAAGATATCCCAAGCTTCTTTAGACTTAGCGCAGTTTGACACATGGTGCTGAAGACTTGGGGGTAATGGCATGTATGATCGCATTCAAACCGTCGGAATTTTGCTTTGCAGCAAGTATCTCGGCAGGGCTGTATTCACCAATATTCTTGGGAACGTTTACATCTCCAAATGCCACAATGGGAGGATCATAGCCATTAACAACATATACCCATGATTTAAAATCACGTGCTTGAAGAAAAGTCCGCATAGCAATTTTCCACCATAAGTAATTAGATCCATCGAAGACTGGTGGTACGTCAATAGAGATAGCACCTCTGTCCATAGAGTCAGATCGCTACAAACACAGACTTGTAAGGTCTTAAAAGTGTTTGCTGCTCTCCGATACCAATTGAAAATGCAGGGGTCTAACAACCACACCCAATATTTCAATTATAAATCTATATGGACAAACTCCAATATACTTTCTAGAGAATCAACTAGACAGTCAGACTCAATCAATAGAAAATATATCAAAAAGTTTATATCTCTCTCACTTGATTTGATCTTTACTCAAGCAAACAGAAATCTGCGAGTCTTTATCAAATACAAGGAGATAACTTGGATGGTACCAAAGACCAATATCCAAGTGTCAATCAATTTAAATCAACAACCAACAAGGTTGGATATTCTAATTGATTGAACAACGCACAACCTGTATTATTTCAATTATATAACAAAATATAATGCGGAAAAGAAATAACACAGACACCAGAATTTTGTTAACGAGGAAATCGCAAATACAGAAAACCCCCGGGACCTAGTCCAGATTAAACATACACTATATTAAGCCGCTACAGACACTAGCCTACTCCAAGCTAACTTCAGTCTGGACTATAGTTGAAACCCCAGTCAATCTCACACTGATCCAAGGTACAGTTATGCTCCTACGTCACTAATACCAACAGGATACTACGTACTTGATTCCCTTAGCTAATCTCACCCACAACTAAGAGTTGATACGACCCAAAGTCGAAGACTTTAATAAACCAATCTCTATCACACAGAAAAGTCTACGGTAATAGATAAATACATCTCCCACGAATATACCTACGAGTTTTGTTTTGTCTTTTGATAATTTAAGGTGAACATGAACCAATCAATAAAACCAAACTTATATTTTCGAAGAACAGCTCAATTTTATTAATCACCTCACAATAATCTTAATCGACGCAGCGTAAAAAGATATTGTGGAATCATAAACGATGAGATGAATATGTTTGTGACTACTTTTATATCTTGCCTATCAGAGATAGAAATCTCAAGCCAATTATTATAATTGTACTCGTACGATACAAACATCAAGACGGATTACACAACTACGATAAAAGTAGTATCGGTCAGGCTTCACAATCCCAATGAAGTCTTTAAGTCATTAACCTGGTTTAGAAGAAGAAACCAAAGGTTAAAGGAGAATCGACTCTAGCTATGCAACTAGTATAACACGTAAGGTGTGGGGATTAGGTTTCCCAGTTTCTAGAGTTCTCCCTTATATAGTTTTTCAAATCAGGGTTTGCAATCAATGTTAGATTAGTAACAAAGCATTCAATATTCACCGTTAGATGAAAACATGATTAGATTCAAGCTAATATTTATCAACTGTTAGATCAAAAACATAACTTGTTACACACACATGCAATGCACGTTTCTAGGCTTGTGTAACCATACCCAAACTTGTACATTAGTTGGTTCAACAATAGTTAACAAAATGGTTAGCCATATAATAACTTTCATATCAACCATATTCTTCTTCACCATAACTAGTTCAAATGAACTAGTTAGAGAGTTGTTCGATTGCTTAGATATTTATGTACTACACAAGACACTATTGAAGCAAAAACGATTTGTTTCACTCGAATCGGTTCATGAACTATATAGCCACGGTTTGCAGTAGCATTCCTTAGTTTATAGAAATGAGTTCACAAACATCGTTTTTAGACATAACCTACTCAAGGTCATGATTAGACATAACCTTCTTAGATATTAAGATTATAACCTAATTGAAGCATCAAACCTAGATTATCGATTCTGAAAATCATAATTACATGAAATGCTAATAACAAACCCAACCTCTCTGATATTATACAAATGTCAAATCTCTCGAGTGATATGAATATATTAATGTGATATTTTACATAATAAAAATGGAATACATATATATATATATATATATAAGATTCACAATATCTCTAATATCGCTAAAAGCATTAAGCTACGAAAACGGATATCTTCACGCGCACCATTGCTTCTTATTACTGAAACTGAAGTGAGAACGAATGAGCACATCATCCCAAAGGGGTGCCCAATGAAAACATATAACTTTCAAGTAATCGCTAACATGCTTCACAGTTCTAAAACAATATAAACTGAAAGAAATCAAATAAACTAATCATACAACAATTTATGCATCACGAAGCAAGTGTTATCCTAACCTCGCCAAACTCAATGGAAAAGACGATGCGAGAGCAACCCTAATCAATAATAATAACATCATCCATATAGAGAGCCCATACAAACCATGATTCAGAATATTACTATCAAGATCAGAAAGTTAGTCAAACAAGTATAATATGCACACGAGTGATTTCCCCAAAATAAAATAGTATATATAATAACGAAACGGGGAAGAAGCCGCCCCTGCTAGGTAATATTATAACGGGGAAGAAGCTTCCCTGCTATATATTATTTATATACTATCTCAATGGGGAAGAAGCCGCCCTACTAATATATTGAAACGGGGAAGAAGCCGCCCTACTAAGTAATATTAAAACTGGGAAGAAGCCGTCATACTTAACTTAGCAAGGAGCCGTGGGGAATCACAGACACTTCTTATGGGGAAATCATACAATTCATATTACACGCACATTAAGACACATACAAGCATTTACATAGATAGTAAAACACACAAACATGGAAAAAAGTATTAAAGACTCATCATGCTCGTAATAGAAAGAATGCTCAATGATTACAAGAAGGTTACTGAGTTCCCACTTGTTTTGATGACAAGCCTCACCTACCTCGAGATCCATAATCCCACTGGTTCATTCTTTAGATCGATCGTTGTTAATAACGATTAACTGTTAATAACGATTAACTGTTAATCACACAAGAACTCTAAATATTATCCAAAAGGCTCATAACACATTTGCATACATATCTCTAGTTATAGACTAAGTGAACTATCTAATGATTCTAACCCCATTTATGATACTACACATTTTCATTATCTATCTTTAGTACATATTGAGGTTTATTAATTCAATTAGATTGGTTCTACAGTCTATTAGGTATGTCCTAAGAATATTTACAACTTTGTAGAAGGAACCAAAGGTCAATTCGGACCATAAGGGGTCCAAAATATCGAACTAAGAATACATGGTACTAAGCCCAATCCCATTGGGCCTAAACTGGCATGGCACATTAATCTAAGGCCTGGTCCAACAGAGTCAACAGATGGTCTCTGACGGTTAGGGGTCAAACTAACAGTCAACGTCTAAGGTCGGGTCAACAGTCCAGGTCAAAGGTCAAGTCAACGGTTGATAGGTCAATAATTCAAATAGAAATCGGTCAAGGTAAACTCGGTCAAACCGAAGCAATTCAGGTTAACAGGGTTAACTCAACTCAGTCAGATAAACTAAGTCAGACACAAGCAGTCAGACATCTGACTGACAAGAAAATTAATTCAAAGTTAAAGAACAAATCAGTTACATACATTATTCTATCTAGACACAGTTCTATAGGCTACAACTAACTTCCATCTCCTATTCTAACAATCTTCCAACAACAATATCATTAACCACTAGTAGCACAGTTGAGTTCAATTGAATAAACACATCAACCAAGTATCTGCCATATCAATTTGATCTTCATTAACCGACTTCATAATATAATCATAGCCAGCTTTACCTGCAAACTATTTCATTTCAAACACTGCATGTACCTTCATTTCTACCACCACCATAGATTCTAGACTTAATCATTTCAACATCACCAGTTCATACAACTCCAACATACTCAATTACAGCCACCTGCAGAAGCATCTCATGACTCAACACCATTACATTCTTACCACCAGGTTCATTTCTAAGACCTCCACCTGAAGTAGCACTTGATTTAGCTTGTTCAAGCCACTGAGATCAATTCCTATTTATCAGTTCAACACAATAAACACCAACAAAACATTTATGATCTACATCTGCAATTTCATTTCCAATTCATTGACTTCAAGTCTTCATACCCCGCATTTGTTATACATCCTCACTTCTTGAGTTCAGTTCAAGTTCAATATTGACATCTCAACAACTCATGAATTGCTATATAACTTAACTCAAACGATCTAGCTAAACATCATCACCGACAATTCAACCCAGAAATTCATAACTAAAACTTCAATACCAGCCACATACCATTTCTCAGTTCATACATATATTCCCTGCAACATCAACTCTACCAATGACTCAACTCCCCCATCTCTACCAGCAACATCTATATCTTACTAAAGATCTAAATTCTCTAGCTCATGAAACCTAATTCCAAATTGGGAAGAACATGGAAAAACCCTAATTTACTTTGAAATCAAATTAAACTTCATATAACCATTTAGACTTCAATCAAACACAAACCCATATACTAATTCAATCAAATAACAACAATCCCAAAAAGGAAATCGAGTTAATTGAAACCCTAAATTACCTGGTTCTGTGATTCTTCAATAAGAACAGCTTCAGAACTTTAATTAAACACCAACATATTCGATCTTCATCTAATAGAAACTCAAAACCCCTCTTAATCTCTCTTCCAACTCAAGAACAGAATCCTAATTGATTCAACAACATCCCTCCTTCTTCTCCCGAACTTAAATAACATCAACAACACCACCAATAATCAAATCCTAATGTTTACCCTAAGTTTCTCTTCGATTCGACCCCAGAATCATCTCACAAGGCCACCATAGAAAACGAGCAGAGGAGAAGAGAAGAAGAAGAAGAAAGAATGAATGAATAAGAATGAGGTGGGATTGAGTTTATCTCGATGGGTTTTAATGATAATACCAAGGAATTACCAAGGCGCCCATAAAATGGATAAGGGAAGCCATGCGGTTTAGATGTTATTTTTCTCCTCATACTAATCCAGTGATATCTTCTTCGTCCGGTGTCTGAATGACACGTTCGAGTAGTATATTTCGCATAACTTTTCTAGATATATCTAGTTCTACTAGTTTCGTATCTAGATCATTGTTAGATTAATTTCTAACAATTAACGTTCTTCTCTAATTAATCGATTCAATATCGGCTTAGTCGTCTCATGACTGGTCTAATAGCATTGACGATCTTGAGGGTCCTTACATTAGAAGACTGGGTTCGTGGACTTTAGTTCCTGGAAGGAGTTCACAAACTCCAGCAGAAATTCTCGGGTCGAGAACTTCCACCAGTTCGCGGACTGAAGCTCACGCACTTCCAGTTTCACTTGATCAACAAAGTTAACAAACTTTGGTTCAAGCAATAAGGACTTATACATATATGCGTTTCCATAACAATGATTATATCCTCCAATGGTTATATTATCTAAACTCTCATTTCAATCACAAACTATTTTTCGTCAGAGCAATTTGCAAAGTAATTGAAACTTAACATGACTTTCATCACTAGGTAAAGATGAACTTGGCTAAAGCAAAAGCTTTACCAACATATATTTCAAGAAATACATAAGCGAGATATACTCATCTCGAAATACCACATGTGTATAATCTTAGTCTATATAGCAAAACGACTTTTGTCTCAAGATAGGATATAAAGTAGATAGACTTTTGAGTGACAGATAAGTTCAAGTCTCCACATACATTTTAGTCGATGAAGATCCACCAGTTCCTTGAGTATTCCTTCGTCTTGTATGATGATTACCATAGAGTTTTGGATCTCAACTACACTTTTTATCCTAGTCCGAGACCTTATCTATAGTAGACTAGAAATCAAGACTTATAGTTTTGATCACTAACATTGACAAACATGCTTGAGATATCAACGCATGCGAGTTCAACCGAGCAATGCTCTAACACTTTCTCTTTCAAGTAACTTTCAACAGAAGCAATTGAAGTAGTATCCATAATGGGAAAGATGAGATGAGGAGGCTGATAATCATACAAAGCCTGAAAATGTGACTTCTCTAGACTAGAGTGGTAGTTTGTGTTGGACCACCATTCTGCAAGATCTAACCACTATGTCCATTGATTGGGGTTAAAGCTAGTCATACATATGAGATATTGTTCCACACAGGCATTGGTTCTCTCAGTCTGTCCATCTTCTTGAATAAAGCTTGCCAAAAATGACTGACAAAAATCTTGTCTCTGTTACTAACTATGGAGCTTGGTAAGCAATGTAGCTTGAAAATGTTGTTGATAAATTCTTTGGAAATTGACATAGCTATGAAGGGGTGACTCAGTGGAATGAAGTGGCTATATTTTGTAAGCCTATCAACAATTACTAATATGATACTCTTCTTATTGGACAGGGGAAGTCCTTCAATGAAATCCATGGAGATATCCCGCCATA
This sequence comes from Papaver bracteatum, assembly GCA_023529315.1. Taxonomy (NCBI): domain Eukaryota; kingdom Viridiplantae; phylum Streptophyta; class Magnoliopsida; order Ranunculales; family Papaveraceae; genus Papaver; species Papaver bracteatum. Next base: position 129,147 of record JAJJWX010001634.1, read on the forward strand.
CTTTTTCTAGTATTGGTAGAGGCTATAAAATTCCACTAGGGAAATAATTGGTGCCTTTGTTGCATTGACATACCTCACAAGTAGCCACAAATTGCATGATATCATGTTTTATTTTTGGCTATAAGAAATAAAATTTTGTTCTATGATAAGTACCTATTATGCCTGAGTGTCCACCAATATCAGAAGAATGTAAAGACTGAAGAATGGATTGTCTGATTTCATTACCTGAACCAATATATAGTCTTCCCTTGAATCTTAGTATTCCTTGTGAATAGTAAAACTTAGACTGATTTGGAGAGACAAGGAGTGATGCAATGTGATGTTGAGCCACAGAATCATCTTCATAACTGGATATGATATCTTATGTCCACTGATGAGTGCTCAAGGATATTGCATTGCAGTCTGCATAGATTGTTGGTAGCCTGGACAGTGCATTAGCAACCACATTGTCTTGACCCTTCTTGTATTTAATGACATAATCAAAGCCCATCAACTCAACTATCCACTTTTGTTGTAAGGTAGTAGAAAGCCTTTGGTACATTAGATATTGTAAGCTCTGGTGGTCAGTGTTGATAATGAATTTACTATGATAAAGGTAATATCTCCATTTTTGTACTGCCTTGACAATTGCTAAAAATTCTCTTTCATAGGTTGATAATGCCAAATCTTTAGGACCCAAATCTTTACTGAAAAAAGAAAGTGGCATGCCTTCTTGCATGAGTATTGCACCCAATCCTCTATCACATGCATTAGTTTCTAGTATAAATTGCTTTGTAAAGTCAGGTAGTGCCAATATTGGAGCCATTGTCATTGCAGTTTTGAGTGCCTTGAAAGCTTCATGAGCTGAGAGAGACCAATGAAATGCATCTTTCTTAAGCATATCAGTAATGGGTTTAGAGATGGTACCATAACCTTTTATAAATCTTCTATAATAACCTGTGCGTCCCAAGAATCCTCTCAATTATCTCAAGTTTGTAGGGAGTGGCCAAGTTTGCATAGCATATATTTTTTCAGGGTTAGAAGCTACTCCATCTGCAGAAATGAGATGTCCCAAATATTCCAGTTGAGGCTGAGCAAAGACACATTTATATAGTTTAGCATATAAGGAATGTTATCTGAGGAGTGTAAATATCTGGTGTAGGTGCATAACATGTTCCTCCAAAGAAGAGTTGTAAACCAAGATATCATCAAAAAATACCAAAACAAATTTCCTGAGAAATGGTTGAAATATGTCATTCATCAAGGCCTGAAATGTAGCAGGAGCATTTGTAAGGTCAAAGGGCATGACTCTGAACTCATAATGGCCATGGTAAGTTCTAAAAGCTTTTTTGAATATATCAGTACCAAAGACCCTTATTTGGTGGTAGCCAGATCTTAAGTCAATTTTGGTGAAGATAACAGCTCCTTTTAGCTCATCCAGCAACTCATCAATCAAGGGAATGGGAATTTATCTTTAACAATCAACTTATTGAGCTTTCTGTAATCAATACAGAACCTCCATGTACCATCTTTCTTCTTTACAAGTAGAATAGGAGAAGCAAAAAGGGCTATTACTATGTTGAATACGGCCTGCAGAAATCATCTCTTGAACCATTTGTTCCACTACAGATTTATGGATATAAGGAAATTAATAGGGTCTCTGTGAGGTGGGTATAAAATCTGGTTAGAGAGGAATTTTATGGTCCAAATTTATGTGTGGAGGAAGTGTAGAAGGTGCTACAAAAATATCAGAGAAGGAATCCAAAACCTCTTGTACTGGAGTAGGTATGGGAGTAGAAGGCGTGGTAGAAATAACAAATTTTGACCAATTAATGTTGGTATGTTACTTTTGATAAATTTTCTCAAGGAAGATCCAGAAATGATGTTAAGAGAGGGTTTAGAAGGACTTCCATGAAGTATGATGTAGATACCAAGATGCATAAAGGAAATCTTCAGTTGAGCAAAATTGAAGATGATGTCTCCCAATTGTTGTAACCAATCTGCTCCCAATACCATATCAAAACCCCCTAATCTCAAGACCCTTAAGTTAAAAGAAAATTTATAGCCATGCAGATCCCAATGTAGGTATTGACATATGCCTTTACTTATTAGACTATCCCAATTTGCAACAGTAACTAACATGAATGCATGGTGAATCAATGAAACTGTGTGTACTGTCAGTGTCAACTAGGACCATGATGAGGTGCTTATATAAGTGACCTGTAATTCTGATGGTATCATGAACAATATTCATGTTAAAGCACGTATAAATATCTTAACAGGGGAATCAGTAGTGGAAGGAGAAGCAACAGTGGAGTCATCAGTGCTCAGTTGATCTTGTTCTTCTGCTTCTTCATCAGCAAATAACATAAAAAGTTGTTGAGTTTTGCACTTATGGCCCTGCCTATAAAACTCATCACAATTATAACATAATCCCTTATCTTTTATCACCTGCATTTGAGTATGAGTAAGTCTTTTAATTGGTGGAAAGGAATTGTCTGGAGAAGTTTTTGTTGGGGTGGTAGGGTATGTCATAATAAGAGTAGTGGATGAATTTTGTAGTCTAGTGTAAGATGAGGTAGAAGAAAAAAATGGTTTTATAGATGAAGGTGGATGGACAACATATAATGGTGTGGGTTTAAAACATCTAGAGAATGATTTCATAGGCTTTGGATGATGGTGCATTGAAGCATGTTGCAACCTTGCTAAGAAAAAAGCCTCAGAAGTAGTTTCAGGTTTGAACATCTTAACAATATTGCGTATATCATCTTTCAAACCACTAATGAAATTGAGGGTGTAAAATATTTCTGGTAAATAAGGATTGTTAGCAACCATGAAACCTTTGTAATGCTCTCATTTATCGTAGTAATCCTCTACAGTTGTAGTTTGAGCTAATTTGTTAAAATTACCCACATAATCATCTTGTGAAATATCCTCAAAAAGAATGCATAAATCTCTAACAAAAGTATCCTACTGAATAGATTCCTTACCTTGTTGGTAGTTTATAAACCATGGATCTATCTGAGAGTGAAAGTGCATGGCGTCCATATCTACACGATCCTCATCATGAAATTTATGAAATGCAAAATAATGTTCAGACTTAAGAGCCCAACCTCGAGGGTTGGAACCATTAAATCTCGGAAAATCAACTTTGGGTGTGCAAGAGAACTTACTATTGTTGTTAGGATTTAAGGTCTTGATGATCTGAAGAAGATCATTTAAATAATTATCATGTTCGTCTTGAGATTCACCAGAGGAATTTGGATCTGGTGTTTGATGATTGTTCTGCGACAGTTACTGAAGTCTCCGGGGAAGTAAGTTCAGCTTTGATTTCGTTAATGGAAGTGGTGTTATCATCAACAGAAGTAGTGAGTTCTTGAATTTTTTATCGATTAGCCATGGCGACATGTTCCAAGAAAGGAGTCTAATACCAATTGTGGTGTACTGATGTATAACTACAAGGATTTGATCAAGGATAACTAGCAACAAGTTGCTTTCTCTCTATAAGCAGAGCCTAACCTTCAAAATTTGAAAGCAAAATAGTTTTTCATTAATGAAAAATTAGGGTCTTATAATGATTGGGCATTTAACAACCAATCTGAGAATAAAGACATCAACGGCCCTCATTACATTAGTGAAAAAGAAGAACAACAAACGGTACTCGAGGAAATATAAATCTCACACACCACTGACCACACATGACTATTCTAGCTAACCCAGTGAGTCGTAGTACTCAACTCAGTTAATCGACTCGGTCCACAGTCTTGGGTACATGACAAGAGGCATTCCATTACCGATGTGCTGCTATCAAGTCTTCAAGGAATTCGTTCCAAGCGACATCCTTTGATTCATCTTCTGAATCTTGGATTGTAGTATGGAATGGGATGCGATGAGCAATACCTAGTTACACTGTTTGGCTACTAGAGCTGTACTTTTTGAGCCGGCTTGGGAATACAATGCGTTCTTGCAAGGATTTGTAGATGCGTGCTCGATCCGATGGCATAGCCGGATATGTGAAAAATCTTTGCGGCGTACTTTTGGAGTCTTTAATGCACGTGTACGGCTTCATGTTGATAAATTCCAGTGGCTCATAAAGCTTTGACAGTGATGATATTGATATCAGAAATAACCTGGTTGAGGGACGTGAAGGCATCATGTGCTGGCAGTCCCCGGGTGTAATTATCCTAAGCTTATTTTCTCCTGAAAGATGTACATCCATTGCATTTGTTGGTAAAGTGGTTGACGAATTGATGAAGGAAGCAATATTTGGGATTCGTTATTTGTTGATCAATGGGAAGGAGTCGCGCTTGATAGATATGTATTGTATCAAAACTTCTGGCATCCCATGCACCCATTCCATAGGAAATTATAAATCTAGAAACATCGAATCTAATTTTGTCGGCGATGTGGTTATTGATGCGCAGCTTCGTGCGGGCCTTGGGTAGGCGGCACTAATTTCTGATTAGGTGATGTGGCGGGTATGATGCGGTTGGTATGTGTGTCTTGCTGAGGCGCATCGACTTTCCTCTTTGATCCTTCATTGATAACAATACTTATGGATGGTTGAACCAAATATTGCTTATTGGTCAGGCATCTTCCAGACAAGGAGGTGATGATATCCTTACGCTGCATCTTTGAAAGTGGTGACCTTGTCATGGTTATGGATTCTTGGTCGATTGTATCTTCTGAGTTGAAAAGGTTCTTGACAGTGAAGAGATTCCGTGTTTATCCTTAGTTCCCAAGTGTGATTTATATGGTTCTATCTTATATGGTCGATGGGTTGACCATGGTAAAGATATCACCATCTCGTATCCATATTGGTGACTCTATTACTTCCTCTATGGGAAACTAAAATATGCAAAAGTTTGGATTACCTTTGTCCGGAGTGGTTGTTGCTATGATGAAGCTCTGACTGGTATCAACAAATGAGCAGCAACTGTGATCAGAAGAGGCAGCATTTTCGGTTGAACAAAATAGGTTGGTTGGATATTGGAGGGATACAGTCATGATCCTTGACAGGGAAGAGTGGTGACTACGGGCATAAATCTTGGAAGGGATGATTAATGTTGTCTATGGCCATGGATATTGGAAGGAAGGAGCGGCAGTTGCGACCATGAACCTTGGACGACCACGACCATGAGCATTGACAGGCTTTGATAGATTGTTATGGCCCAAAGGAAGTGTTTCTTCCTTTCATATAACTCACATATGTGAGTTTATTCCTTCTTTTATTTCCCTTTTTTTATTTTCACTCATCATTGGCGACTCTATTACTTCCTCTATGGGAAACTAAAATATGCAAAAGTTTGGATTACCTTTGTCGGAGTGGTTGTTGCTATGATCTGTTGGTATCAACAAATCATATAATTTTCGGTTGAACAAAATAGGTTGGTTGGATTGGAGGGTGATCCTTATTACGGGCTAAATCTTGGAAGGGATGATTAAGCAGCTCCTCCATGATTCCATGCGTGCGGAAGCTCGCCTATTGTTGCTTGCCTGATATAACACGGCTAAGGGCAACAAATATATCTTGACGCTGCGCCTTGGAGAAATAAAGAATCTCACATAAATTCTTCATCATGGATTGTACGGTTTTGTGGATGGAGTCCCCAGAAATCATGCATCTTCTGACTGGAAGAGGGTCTCTGTGAACTCCTTCAGTGCCTAGTTGAAGTTCTCCCGGACCCACATTTTTTTGAAAATTTGCTTCAATTTGCTGTATTCATTATTGGGTTATTGACGAACGATAATATTTGGGATTTGCCATTTCTTCCTCAGTTGGTGGGCGCCTAACGGAAGGTAGTTTGACGGCATCATCTTGAATCCATGCTTACATTAGTTCAATTACTTCCACAATTGGAAATTAGAAGTTTGGAGAAGCCTCTCCAGTTTCTTATTGTTATGCAGGAGTCTTAGACGCGGCCTTCCGATATGCCGGTGCCGCATGTTTGGGTTGTTGTTCGCCTCGATTTTGGAGAAATTATTCTAGATCCTAAAGTGTGATGAAATTGGATCGCTGATTTCTTTCTAATGGGCGTTCAGGACAATGCGAGCCTCTTCATATATAAAGGCGCATCCCGTTGAAGTGTTTGAGCCGGGCATGTTAAAAGTACTCCTTGTCAGCTCCATCAGGGGTTAACGTGGCTCTTGCGGTAGTCGGTCCATTAGTGTCCCAAGGAAAATAAGTACCTCTTTCTGAGTTGTATCCATGTCTGTCTGAGGCTTGGAGAGAACTTCTTGTCTTCTCATCAAATCAAAAATGGTAATAAAAGGTTGGCTTCCTCTGGCTCCTCCATCCTCTCGTCCTAACGGATGAGTGACAGTAGCTCTGATAGCGATTGGGGGCTTTACGCTCGAAGAAACATTGGGAAGGGCGGCAGCGGCTCGGGATCTAGTGATGGAGGTTTCACGCCAGAGGGAATGTTTCTTGCGCTTCTAGTATTGGTGGTAGAGGATTCTTTATGGGTGAAAACTACTTCTGCTGGTTTTGGTAATTTGGGATGTGTGGATGAGAAATGAATCTAAACCCTAAACAAATGCACTGCGCGGTGAGTGCTTTTGATTCGAGAGATCAATCTATACAATTATGGCCTAAACCAAGAAATGGTCGTTCCAGACTTGTTTCGGTCACAAGTGAAGGAGATGGGGTTGATCTTAGGGAGGAAAGCGAAGAAGGTGTTGATATTTTGAAGGCGTAGGCTTGCTTATGACTTGTAACAAAAAGGTGAGCAGGCTTACGATTAATGCAAGCAGGCTCTGGGTGTTTGAATACATGTTGTATTAACACTTGGTCTATGTATTGCGTTCTTGTTTGTAAATAGGGAGGAGAACCTATTTATACAAGTCATTTGAGCCTTACTCAAGTCTCTAGTAGGAAGTGGAGTGATGGAGTAGTGGAGTGGAGCGTTAGTGTCACACGACCAGTCTTGCCCACTTCTCCCATCATCACTAACCGTCCATATCTTCTTGACACGTTCTTGTGATGGCGCGTTGCAAGCTGTAAACCACCAGACCAATACCCCAGTATGTATCCCCCAGTTTGTGACATGATTGATGTCTCGAGTGTAAGTGTGGACCGTGGGACCCACAGAAGGCAGCATGTAATGCTAGGCTAAATAACTAAGTTATTTAAGAAGTCGACACTCATAAAGTATCATGCGTATTCTATGCATGTCATGCATCGAATGTATTTGGCATATATGAAGCATCGTTGTTGAGCATCATGCCCTTCCTACTTCACATGAGGGTTTGGAGGCTGCGTTAGCAAATCCTCTCTTGGTCGACCACATGGTGTGGTAGAGTGGCAGACTGTTATCATGGTGATACTTCACTGGTTGCCTAACTCTTATCCTTGGCCGTCCGTCCGAGCTGGCGAAGTTAGACGGACGAGATGACTTGCGACCCACATCTGCGACCCTCGTATTAGGGTTTAGGAGGTGCGCGAGTGTACTCCTTCAGCTTGGTCGAATCCAAGCATGGGAGGTGTTTCATTGAGAACCGATCAGGCATGTGTGTATACGACATGATGATGTCCATGTCCATGCTTCACTGTCCCACGAAGTCTTGATCTAGGTCACTCGAATTTACCGGTGAAGTTGAGTGGCTGAGATCGATTTGCGACAGAAATCATATGCCGCAAAGAATTCTTAAAGGGGCGCGGTATGCCACCTTCAAGGCGTGCGTTTCGAGATGACCAAGCTTGGTCGGTCTCGGCCGTTTGGTCCGGCATGTAGGTGGTAGGCTGATATTCACGCCTATACCTGACTGTCCCATGGAAACGTGATCTAAGCCACTCAATTTTTCTGGCGAAGTTGAGTGGTCGAGATCATTTTGTGATCTGGGAAGCGTGACCACGCTAGTTTGGGCGCACAAATCAAGGCGCATGACCAAGGCTGGCTTTGGTCGACCGGTCGGACATGAAACTGGGCCCACGATTGTCATGTTAGCATGCTCGGCCTTCCCCGATGTTTCATCTTTGCCTTCCATTCAAGCCTGCGAAGATGGACGCTTGAGATGATTTTGCGACACATAGATGATGCCGCAAACCCTAATTTAGGGTTTTGCCGGCCGTGCGTCATGCTTGGTTTGGCGTGCATGATTTTGGACAACCAATCACGGTTGGTCCTTACCGATTGGTCATGTGCGTAGGCGGGCCCACAGTGATCGTGTTGACATGCTCTGGGCCCTTTGAATCTACATCTACACCCTCCATATATGCATGCGAAGATGGATGGTTGAGATCGTTTTGTGACACATGTAACACGCCGCAAACCCTAATTTAGGGTTTTTTGTCCATTCCACTTTGTTTGGACGGTTTGGCAAGCTATGCCGCCCCTTTTGGGAGGCCGATCGCGCAGGGTCCGCGTTTGGTCGGCAGTGAATGTTCCAATACCTGCTTGGGGGTGTTGGATTTGATCTGGACCATCTAATCATGCTGGTGAAGTTGGATGACCGTAATCGTTTCTAGACTGTTATGGACAGTCTAGGTGCTCAATCGGGCTAGTACAACACACCGAGAGTTACAGCTTGTACGGGCATTTCGTGCATGCCTCACTGTTGGTACTTGGATATTCATGCTACTCTGCTGTGAGTAACAATCATTCATCATGCCGCACCAACAATGAGATTTCTACTAGGAACATCACATGAAATACAAGGCGTTCTATGCATTAATCAATAATGCTAAAAATTCACAGAATATTCGAGGGATTGTTGCTACATGCTCCATTCTATGTGAATTAATAAAGCGAAGGAGTATTCATCACTTATAAAATAATCTCATCCTCTGCAAGATGATTACACAAAAAATCGGTTTTACAACTTTAGCCCTAAACTAAAATCCTCCATCAACATTAAGTCCCCTACCTAGCATATAATGGTTACACTATTGTGGGGTAGGCATAAGATGGCGACATATATAACATAAGAGGGCGAGATGAGGGGAGCTTACCCGGAAAGCCTTGATCGTCCCCTATTAACCACGCATGTGAACATGTTGTTGCAATCATGGAGTCCTGGTGGGACCAGTTTCCTTCCTTGGGTGTTTAAAACAAAAGAGGAATCCAATCAAAAGAGGAATCCTTGTCCCATTCGGATTCTTCCAATTTTTATTTATAAAAGGGACCGACTACTTTTCTTTTTTTCACGAAATTTTTTGTTTGGCAGCTCCCGTCCGTGGCCATCACTGCTCCCGTTGACGCCGCCGTTGTTGTTGCCGGAACTGCTACCGCCGCCGGACTTTTCCGCTGCCATTGATCGATGTCGATGTTGCTAACGCTTTCCGATGTTGTCTCGACGTCATTCACTCGCCCGCGACAAGGTGAGTGCTTCACGATCTCCCCGATGCTTTTTTTTTTTTGAACGTAAACCCTAGTTTTAGGTAAACCTTTTACTCTTTTCCATTGTTGCATGTAAAACTTAGAGCCTTTGGTTGTAGTTTGAAAAACCATGAACAAGCCCGTTTACTCTTCGACCATAAACAAAACCGTGCATGCAACCTTAAACAAATATGGGACATGCCATACACGCCTAATTGAACGTGGGCCCCACCACATACACCTGATCGAGCATGACTTCGTCCAATGCCGGCTTGTCATGACCCAATGTCAGCTTACTTGACCGATATGAGATTAGTCTTGCTTGTGTGACCCAATACCTGCTCGGCCGAATCGCGGGCCCCACCCGTGGCTGATCGAACATGGACATGCCGCGTGCCTGCTTCACTCAAATGTGAACGTGGGGTGACGCACATATATTTTTTTTTTTAACGGCTGACATGCTTCTCCCTTATCACGAAGTAATGATTCTTTCCTTCTGCGCTTCATTGTAGTTGTTTGAAAATGAACGAAGAGGTTCTTGCTAAGATGTCATATGGGGATGTCTTTGTTGCAAAATTGGGAGATAACTCCAGAGACATGCTGAATATAGATGATGAACTATTCACCGTTCCCTTTCCGAGCGTTAGGAAACATCCTAGCCACAAGATAATACTGCTTTCGAACTCAGAAGGTGAAGAGATTGACGCGTCGTCTTCTCCAGCATTCGTAATGAGATTATGTCTTCCAAAAAATGAATATCCGCCTGTAGTTGCAGAAAATCCTACACTACACCCTTGATAAGAATTCACAGTAATTAACACATATTTGAAGATTAAAAATAATACTTTATTATTTGATTCTCATAAATGTTTACAAGAAATGGAAGAAATCAAGAATACAACCGCTCTCTTGAATTTTCTCTCTCCTCAAGACTTTCTCAACACTCAAAAATACATCATCCTCTTTCTGAATCTACTGGGTCTCTTTATATAGGGTAGTTACATAGTGGATAATAGCTAGGTTGTCCTTTAATTTCGGATCTGACCCGCGATATTATCGCAGTAGTTATAATGTCCATTCTCGCAAGCGTCGTACCCAAGGAAATCATGCTCTTCTCGTGTTTCTTCATTCATCAGCTATTATGTCACTCTTTAAATTATCTTGTGAAACTCGCAAAGTTTTGTTGAAGAACTCGCAGAGGTGTCGCTGTAAATCTCGCATGAGTGTTGTTGTGGCTATATTCTGATCCTACATCTTGCCCCTTCTCATGTCTTTTCTGCGAAGGAGGAAAGATCATGAGAATTAAAATGCCGCAGCTGTTCATCTTTTCGCTCTTTACTATTCTGACATATTTCTGCATCTATTGTCAGATTTATTACACGTGTTTTTTCTTCCATTCAACTTCTGAAACGTCCCTTTCAACCGTTCATGTCTCTTCCTTATATTAATTGCGCTTATCTTCTCGAGATTTTTTACCTTCTATATATATCCTCTTCACTCTTCTCTTTTCTTCTTTTTACTTCTTTCTTCATTCTCTCCGTAATTTCTCTGCAAATTCACTGTTCTTCCGTAAATTCCGGATCCGCTACTGTTACAATTTTTCTTTCAATCTTTCACTCTTTCAATCTTCATTCCCGTACTAAAAATGGTTGCAGCTGGTCGCAAATATATGATTGCTTTCGAGAAATTTCAAAGGAACTTCAAGACAAAGGTTTTACTTTATCCACCATTCCCAATCAAAACCCTAAGTCTGAATTTTCTGTTCCATTATTTTCTGATCTTCCATGTAATCGCGAGAAAATCATAGTCTCGCTAGGTCAGCTTGAAGCTGGTCTTCCCATTCCTCTCTATGATCATGAACTTACTTTATTCTATATATAAGATACTCTCTCACGCGAAGTTCTCGTGGGCGATATACCAGTTGAGTGGGGATTGTATTCGCTTAATGCTTGAATATGCTACTCGCGGTGCTGGTAAAGAATCTTGTTACCCTGATACTGCGAAGAATCCTAAATTCAAGGATATTCCAATTGTCCCCGCGGAGTATACTGTGGAAAACTTCTTCATAAATTATAATATAATTCCTATGAAGAAAGACAACACTTGCTAGGGTGTCCGCTTACAGAAGAAAGATGACATCGCTGAAGATAAAGTTCTTATGTTAGATATCGACTGGCATACGAGTAATAATCAGGTCCCTCACCACTATAGTGATGACAAATGGTTCGTTTTTCCATTATGCCTCGAGGGTCCCTACATCTCCGGTCCTCATGTATTGCCTACGAATCTCATAGAATATCAACCGTGGGTTTTCAAATGGCCTGAAAGGAATAAAGAGGTATGTTCCCTCAATTTTTTTGCATAATTATCATTATTATCTTCCTCATGTCTTCATACTCTCGCTGACTACTCCAATTTTTCCAGATTAACAGGCTGAAACTTAACTACCAGAAATTTGGGAAGCCTAGTACCTTTTTAGCCCTTAAATCTCTCACAGATGAAGTAAAAAATATTCCTTTATGATTCTTAACAATATATTATTGCCTATATTTCTTACCTTTATCTGTGTTCGCAGGTTATTGGAGAAATAGAACCTGTGAAGATTGTAAAAACTAAAGGGAAAGACAAAGATGCTTCTCGCAAGGAGAAATATATTATTCCTCACAAAGAGAAGTCTACTGCTCCTCGCAGAGAAATCTGGTGCTCCTCCCTCAAAGAAAAGAAAAACCCAATTATCTTATTCTTCAACTCCTCAACCTAATGCAAAAAATTCAAGTGATGATTCTGATAATAGCAATGATGATGATGATTTTGATGTCGATATCCCTTCTACAATGGAGTCCTCTCAATCTGATTCTTCCATGGCCCAACTATCTAACATTTTTGGCGATATTACTCATGGTATCGCAAATGATTACGGAAATGAAGCTCTTAATGGGGTATCCCAAGCTCTTTCCAAGATCTGCAATGCTCCCATACTGGTTCATAATGATTCCCTCCAAGGAATCTCTAGATCAATATCTCCCAGTCTCTTAAATTCTCTTGGTATACTGGTACATTTTCATTTCTTTACTATATTTATGTATTCATTTCCTCGCTAAGATTTAATTTACATTGTTCCATCGCAGACTGGAAGAGCTTCCTTTGCTGTTGCCTCAGACTTGGAGAGGAGATGCGCATTTTTTTACAAGAAGAATGTCGTTCTTCGCAAAAAGAATGTGGAATTGGAATCTGAGTCCGCTAGTCTTCGCGGGAAATTGGAATCTGGGTCTGATGACCTTCAAGAAAAGATCAAATAGTTGGAAACTGATCTTTCTTTCTCGCGAGATAAGGTCGCAAGCCTCCAAGCTGCGAATGATCAACTTTATGGTAAGAAATCTTTCCCTTTTTCTTTATCCTCGTATTCCTTTGCATCTTTTCTTATTTTCCTTCTTCACAGATGTTTACGACCTTTCTGAAGAAGCTGTATTCCTTCGTTCTTTCACAAACCCAATAGATGATGATATTCTTCTCAATCACCTTAATGAATCCTTAAGTAACTATTCAAATGAACAGATTAATTCACTTTCTGTAGATGATCTTAGATCCAAATTTCATCTTTTAGCAATTGATCACAGATCTAGTTTGAGAGCAGCTAATTCATCCAAGCGTCAATATTTTAAATCTAAAGAAGAAATCAAGATTTTAAGAGCCCAAAAAAGTGATCTTATAGATGAAATAGACCGCATCTGTAGGCAAGGAGCTCAAACTTTAGCGGATTTTCATAAAACCCTTCTTGAAGTCCAAATTGAAAGAGATAAACTTATCCGCGAGAGAGATGATCTTGTTGAAAGAGAAAACCAAATTCATTCCCGTCTTCTTATTAACAATGATGACGAATTCGCCTGGGCTGCAAAGATTCTTGACAATGCCAGAGTTAACTTAGGTGTAGATGTTAGTCTTCATGTTGAACAAGCGGCCTTAATTAAAGACATGATTTCTGAGAGAGAAGGTTGTTAATTGTTCTTCCTTTTTAATTTCTTGTCTTTTATAGTTTTTTGCGAAATTTCCAACTTGTTATTATATACTCGCATGAGCTGAGAAGATATATTCAATAAGAATTGGAGAGCTTGAAGCTGATAAGAATCAACTCGCAAAGACTCTTGCTGCTCGCAATGAGAAATATTCAAGATTGAAGTCCCAATTAAAGATTACAGCTACCAATTTTAGTAATC
>JAJJWX010001635.1:0-173003 GCA_023529315.1 Papaver bracteatum
AAACAAATTTAATCGCTGGTCCAAAAACATATTTTTGGACCAAATTTTTTACTCGCTCGTCCAGTACACATGCGGAAGTTATAAAGTGTATTTTCTAATTGGCCAAAACACCCTTTTAAGTCGGGTCTAATTCTGTTTTATCAGTTCGTTCGTTCATCACAAATTAGAGAGCTTTGGAAATGGCGATTGGTGGAAAAAACCCGAAGAATTCCAACTCTCGATTCAAACTAAAACAAGAAGAGGCAATAATGGTGAATCGTCATTTTTCAACTCCAACGAATTTCGATTCAAGTTTGAACGATTGGAAGGGTAAGTTGATTTAATTTATGTTATTTTCTTTAGTGTCTTCATCTGATGGTTTTTTTTAGGGTTCGTTTGGGTATCATCCTAATATAAGATCCAAATCTCTTGATTCCACATAAATAACAACCTTTGTTTCCTAATTTATTATGATTGGGTAGAATTTATTTTTTTGTACTTTTGTTTGGAATTTTAGAATCTGATACTTGAACCCACTTTTGATCTTGAATTGGTCATTTTCAAATTGATAATTTTCATTTGTAGAAACTTGTTAATATGATTTGGAATTGGTCTAGTTAGGAGTTACTATTGATTCGTTGAAATTGCGGATAATTAGAATGAGCATTTTAGGGCTAAAGAATTTAAGATTTACTGGTAATTTGGCATTGTTTTATGGATGGAAATATTCTGTTTCATATGCATAGTGTTCATGTTATATGGATGCTTAAATTGATTGATATAATGTTTCTGCCGAAACACTATGGTTATTTCATCCCGAAAGATTATACATTTGATCAAACATTTCCCTGCTTATGTCGTTTAGCGAAGATTGTATGTTAAATACCTAACAATCTCTATCACCAGTACATTGACCTCTTTAGTTTTTATTGAATGTTAATTAGCTAATCTTAGAGAATGTTTCATCCATCCTTTAGGTTTTGGAATAAGTGTTGATTTACTCCAATTAAAATGTTTTGGATTTGTGTTACGTAAGCAGTAGTACCACTGTTGTGGAACAAGGGATTGGTGGAAGTGTTGTAAGCAGTAGTACCACTCTTGTGGAAAAATAAGAAGACGGATGGTTATGATGTATGTAAAAAACATCCATCTTCTTGTAATCCCATAACAACATCCATCAGCAATGGTGTTGGGTGTCTAAAATCTTATTAGGAAATAACATTTTATTAGGAATCACTTGATATATAAATTTTGTACAAATGGTGTTGGGTGTCAAATTCCTATTAGTATACATTTTATTTATTAGGGATGTGTTCTCGTAATTTCTTGAGGTTGTGTGCCTTTCACAGAAATTTAACGACGTATTCTTGTGTAATCATCGGCTGGATTATGCGAAAACACGGTCATTTTCACTTGGTACATATCAATATATACTGTGTTTTGGATGGATAAATATCAATACGTACTGTTTTTTCTGTCGGTACATATCAAATATGTAATGTTGTAAATTCTTGTTATCTTCAGTACATGTGTATATGTACTGTTTTTTTCATCTATGTGGAAATTTATTTGTTTCTTATTTTCTATTTTGACAAATGTACATGTAAATATTTAGCACATAGAGTGTGTCAACACGTTCAATTGTTATTTTGTGTATTTGAAGCATATTTGTAGAAATATTCATCTATGTCTCATGTTTGCAGCTTTTAGTGTTAAGGAAAATCAGTTTGGTTGAGTTTTATCCTTCATAATTCTTGGACAGTGATGGGTAACTCATAAATCTTATGGTAATGCAGTAGCTCACTCAAGCATATGTACCGAGTTAGAATGAACTTTGTGTACATCCATTCCAATTACGTGAGTAATGTCCACCGTAAGTCAGTTATTTGAACCTTTTGTTTATATTTAACGTATTAGTACTATGTTTAGAAGAGCTTCCTGTCAAATCTCTTACAGAAATGGATGCACTCAGTGGTGCAATCTTGCTAGACTAATTGTAGTTACAATATTTTGCCACTAGGAATAGATGAGAGGCATAATAAAGCACTGAGCAAAGTTCCTTTTTTCCATTATCCAACAGTACATAGGTGATATACTGAAATTAACGTTTGTTGTGCATCTACAATAGTATCCATTATTGTCTAAGATCCCTAAGTTTATAAATCTATTATGATGTTTTTGTTTTGTCGATTGAGTACATATTTTGATGTATCAGAATGGAAATAAACTATGCTTTTATTGGACTGCAGGGAAATGTCTAACAAATATGCAGAAGAATAGGCGAGCATGGAGATAAAGGCACTATCTTTGAAAGGTTTTGGAACTACGTCTCCATATTATATAGAGTACATATTATGTTCTAAAAATTCAGTACATATTTTGTCTTCCTCAGTACATATGTATATGTACTCTGATAACTAGTAGGTTTTAACTAAGTACATATCGGTATGTACTAGGTTTTTACTTATGCAGAAGAAGAGGCGAGCATGGAGATAAAGGCACTATCTTTGAAAGGTTTTAGAACTACTCTCCATATTATATAGAGTACATATTATGTTCTGAAAATTCAGTACATATTTTGTTTTCCTCGGTACATATGTATCTTTACTCTGATAACTAGTGGTTTTTAACTAAGTACATATCAGTATGTACTAGGTTTTTACTTGTAGGGGTATTACTAAACCAGTTACAGATGAAATGTTCTCTTCAAGGAAGCAAAGAAGGTATTGATTTTCAGTGGTTAAGGTGAAGGAAAAACTTCTTCTCTGTAAGCCTCATATCGTCCCAAACATAGCTAGAACTTATTGTTCCCAAATGGGATTTGCACCAACAATTATATGCACTATGAATTTTCATACAGAATATATAACTCAAAATTGTTATGGCACATTTTACTCAGTACACATCGTTCTGTACTGGGTTTTCACGTAGGTGAATATCAATATGGAGTTACAATTTAGTGCATGTCGGTATATAGTGAGTAATGAATACTTTTGTGAATTATCAAGCCTTTTGGATCAAATAAAATATTTAAATGCACTAAGGTTTTAGTACACATTGGTATGTAGTATGTACTATAGGATCATACATTGGATTCTGAGCATATAAATATGGTTAGCTTCTTTAATCTATATGTTACACGCAGTGGATTTCACTCAGTACGTATGAATATGTACTATATTTTTTCTCAATGTCTCCGATCTGACAAAAGAAGAAATGGTCCCTAGCTGTTCATTATTCATTATTGTGTGCCATTTTTTATGCAGATGTTGTTGAGGCAAATTTTAAAGAGGGGATATCATCCCATTAGATTGTATAAAAGCTAAGGATCTTGTGGATGGAGCTGACAAAGATTCAAATGATCATGATGGAAATACAACTTACTTTGCTACTGGTACAACAAGTGATCTCAAAGACGACTCATTCAATAATTCTTATATTCTTATATTACATGTGTATATGTACTTTGATATCTACTAGGTTTTAACTAAGTACATATCACTATGCACTGGGTTTATACTTAGTATATATCAGTATGGACTAGGGTTTCCATTCTTATTTTCTTCAGTACATGTGTATACGTACTGCAATATTCTGTTTCCATTCTTGTGGTTTCTCTCTACCAATAAATATGCATACAAAATATCTAAATCCCCTTGATTGTGGTTTTAACTTTTCTTGTTAATTTTTGCTGACAGGTTCATGAGAAGTATGTTATCAGGGTTACTCATCATTTGCCTTGGTCTATTTAGACGGGGGTCGAGGGGGCAGCGCCCCCTCGTAAACAATGACAAATTGTTTATGGGAAAAAATTTGTTTGTATTTGAGTTTTATTACAAGTTCCTTTAATTTTTATATTTCCCAAAATCAATCTTCATCAGGTTAAGTATTTTGTTGATGACATATCACACACAGGGTAATGCGAACAACATAAGGCTTGTCAGCTGGATCATCTGGCGTAATACTTACCTGATGTGTATCATCAGCTGGAGAAACAGGTTCTACGTGCCAGTGAATTGTGTGCATCCATACTTGTCTTTGGCAGAGATAGCTCCAGAATAGGGTAAACCAGATTATCACACTCAAAAAGAATAAGAAGGCTCATCTGGAAGAATTTCATGCTAGTTATTATTGGTGGCATTATATATTTCTTAACAGAATAGACTTGGACATGTTGTACTTGTTATGTTTCCAGGGAGGATGTATTTTGTTAGTCGGCCCATCAGTTTTATTTCTTTTTTTCCATTTAGTGTAAAAATACACGTAACTTCTGAGTAAGAGTTGTTTTAAAACGATATCTTTTCCATGGTCTGGTTAAGGCTTTCATATCAGGGATAATTTTACGCCTTTTTCCCTCTTCATGGTGCAAATTGTCTGTATCATCTTTTGCTTTATTAATGAAAAACTGCTTATCATTGTTAACAACACATAGTTTATAGTATTACTGCCCTTTTGCTCTAAAAAAATACCGAGTATAAGTTCCAATTTTCTTATTGTGCATCATCTTTCACAGTACATGCAAATATGTACTGCCCGTATTCAATGCTTCTTACTCTTTTTCCAGTTTTCACACTGACAATATAAAACATCAATATAACACTACATATAACAGTTAAGAGAAAAAAACCAAAAAAAAGAAAAGAAAAATACAAACAATGCAACATAATCCATTATTTACATTATAAGATTTCAAATTTCCATACTAATATGTACTTCCAACTAAAACCTAACCCAATTACGTAGTACATACCAGTACATATGAATATCCACTGTTAGTAATGTTGGCCTACTTTAAAGTCTTCATGACTTGGATTCAAATTTATTTTTCTGATAAACTGTGAGTACCTACAACATCCCAGATACGACATGTTCCACCATTTGATGACATGTGCGAAAAACAGATACATCAACATATAAATTACAAAGCAACTTAGTATCAAACAAACAGTAATAACAGTACACATCAACAAGTACATATCAACAAATTGATAAGTTTATATCAATATCTAGTATTTACTGCTTCCACCCCTTACATATCATCATCTAGTGTAGGATCAACGAGTACATAATGATATGTTCTTGTACCTAATACTAAGGTAATCCAGTATCTCAATACAATGATATGTTCCAATACATATTTTTGCAAGGTATTATAAGTTGATATGTACCTAATACTAATGTAATCCAGGTATTCAACAGTACATGTTGATACGTACTACTAGTGTATTCTACTTGTATTTAAGCATAAAATACATATTGATATGTATTGCATCAACAAGTCCCTTTTTTCCTAAGTATATGTTGATATATACTCTAGGATCGTGTCAGGCATAAACTACTGTACATATCGACATGTACAGTACTAACGAACAAATTTTACCTAACGTACATATCAATATGTACTGTAGGATATATTCAAGAAGAACGATGCTAGGAGTTTATATGTACTGTATCAACTAATCACTCTTTCCCTAAGTACATATTTATAAAAAAAAATTACTCACCAAATCGAACTCCTAGTAATAGTTTTAACTTCTTCCATGAATCCTTGAAGATGCACAAACATTATTGCAATCAGTTTATATGTACTGCATCAACTAATCACTCTTTCCCTAAGTACATATTTATAAAAAAAAAAAATTACTCACCAAATCGAACTCCTAGCAATAGTTTTAACTTCTTCCATGAATCCTTGAAGATGCACAAACACTGTCAACTGGACTAAATATCCACTTCTCTGCATCTTCCCATTTCGATGGTAAAGCCCTTCCGTTGTTAATTGTAACAATGACGCACCCCCATTTTTTCTATTGCCATTCACAAGTATCAGAAATCAAATCAAAACATATCAATATGTACCTACTATATATCCAACAGAACATATCAATATGTAGCACATAGAAAATGTAATAACATAAACAGAACATATCAGTACATCACCATTACATATGAGTATGTAGCACATAGAAAATGTAATACCATAAACTAGACATATCAGTATGTAGCTCATAGAAAATGTAATACCATAAACAAAACATATCAGTATATCACCATTACATGTCAATATGTAATGGTGCTTATTCAAACTAGATATGTACTGCATGTACAAATCACATTTCCCCCAAGTACATACCAATATGTACTAACCAATTGGTAGAATCATATAACAAAACGAAATAAAATCCTAAAACTATATTCAAAATAGATCATATTTTACACATATTGGTATCAAAAATAAGAAATTTGGTATAAAAAATCAACAAAAATAGAAGTATAAAGTAGAAGTCTTACCTTTTACTTGGATTCTTTGTTGTTGGTTGTACAAAGTAAAATCAGGTGGCTTTTGTTCTTCGGTGCCCTAGAAATTTTCTCAATTTAGATTTTGTTTTTCGATTTGATTTTGTTTTTCGATTTGACTTAGGTTTTGATTCAGTTTTTCGATCTGGTTTTGGTGGATTTTGTTTTCTCTGAAGAAGATTGAAAAACTAAAAAAGAATAGAAGATTGAATGAAAACTAAAGATAGTTAGGGTTCTTGTTTGTCGATGAAAACAAGAAGAAAACTGAACTGACGTGTGGTTTCTTTTCTGTGTTTTTTTTGCCTGTGACTCTAACACGCATGTTGTTAAGATTAGCTTAGTAATTTTAGCTTTTTCAAATGTTTTTTGGACCAGCTATTAAATGTATTCTCCCGCTGACTACAAATTAACCTAGGTCGGATTTTTTTTTGGACTAAACAGGAAATTTCTCATTTTTCTATTTTTTCTTCCTTTTCCGACTTCTTATTCTCCACCCTCTTCTCTCTCTCTCGTCTCACTGCAAAAAGCCTAATCCTCATTCGATTCTTCTCCGCCTGTTTTTCTGTTTCTGTGAGATGGAGATCTGGATTCGGAGCTCGAATCAGTGAGGGTTTGTGTTGAATTTGTTGTGATTCAACTGGCATTGGTTTTAATTCGAGTTCTAGAGAGGAGATTGAAAAGGGTATGAACTGAATTAGGGTACTACAAGAATCACTTTATTTTTTAGGGAGAAGATGATGGAGATCGAGATTTGATTAAATCACTTTATTGTTTCTTGAGAATCTGGATCGAGAAATACAGGGAGAAGATGATGGAGATCGAGATTCGGAGATCGAATCAGTTTAGGTTTTGTGGTAAATTTGTTGTGATTCAACTGGTATTGGGTTTTAATTCGAGTTTTGGAGAGCAGATTGAAAAGGGTATGAGCTGAATTAGGGTTTTACAGGAATTGAGACGAGAAGTAGATGAGAAGAAGAGTTCAAGTATTTAATCTCTAAAATTCGATATACGAAGTAAAGTGTTTGATCAGAGATTAGATGAGAATCGAACAAAAGTTGTAGGGTTGTTGGGTTCAAATCTGAAGTAATAATGGGTTGGAAGTCAGAGTCAGAAATGGGCATTGTAGGTTGAGCTGAAATGATGCAGTGTCTATTGGTCTAAGCTTGTGTTAAATTTAGTAATGGTGATTTGAAATTGTCAATTGAGGTTCTGGCGAGAATAGTTGCAGCTGGATCTACAGGGAGTGATTGATTGGTGTTGCAGGTGTTTTGAGTTGAGCTGTACAGGAAGTTGAGATACAGTTACTGGTTTGGATGCTGTTGTTTTGAGCTATGAAGCTACTGGGTTGCAGTGGAAGATAGAGGGGTTTGGCTGTGTTGCAGTCAGGGAATGTGCAAAATGAATGTGATTGTAGGCAGAATGACAATGGCTTGAGCAAGGAGCTGCTTGCTGTTTCGAAGGTAACTTTTGAGATTTTGAAAGTGAGGTGAAACTGTACAAATAACCTTTCACATTTATAGTTTAATATGCTTTAGATATTTTCATGGTCTACCTACTGTTCTACTTATATAGGACATGAAACCCTGAAAATTACTTAGTTTGAGGTTTTGGTAATGACATGAAACCCTGAAAATTACTTAGTTTGAGGTTTTGGTAATGTTTTTAAAGGCCTAAACCATTCGTAAGACTAATATGGATATTGATCCTTAAGGGATAAGGTTGAACGAATAACATATTAGCTCTAGTAATATCAAGACTTAAAAATATGAACAGGTTTAGTGTGCACCAACATACAGGTGCCTTAGATCACTGACAGTGAATTTGTTTTGAATAGCACCAACCTTGGTCTGGATGTTCTTAATCCTACTTACCTCAGACTAAAATTCTTGAATTATGCTACGAAGTTCGTGGCTAAGTATCCGTGATACAGCTTATTGGTATTTCATGGTCAAAGGAAGTTCTCACCTCATGCTTCATCTGAAGTGCTATGCAATATACGCGATATAGTATGTCTACAATTGTTTCTTGTTTATTTAAAGTAGATTGTGCCGCCATACCCATTCTGAATCTGGAGTCTGAACTATTGTGCAATAGTAATATTCATGTACTTTGTTAAATCTTTCTTTATTTTCTACTCTATGAATATTACGTGGCATATTCTGATGTATTTTCTGCGGAACAAGCAGATGAATTGTGCTCATTTGGAGAATTGCCTGCATGAGGCAAGAGAGGAAGCCCATACTCATCTATGTGCGGCTGATAGGAGGGCTTTAGAGTATAGTACATTGCGTGCCTTTGCTGTTAAAATACGTGGCCTTTTTGAAAGATTGGATAGCTGCGTTACGCTTCAGGTGGAGTTGCTAGCTTTGTGGACTTAAAATAATGACATGACTGAAAATTTTAGAAGACAGTACATGAATTGCTTCAAACAAAAAAAAAAACATGAATCGGTGATGGCACTGGTGCAGTTGTACTTGGGAGAAAAAGATAAAATAATGCTTCAGGAATGGTTTTTAAAGATGAGATTTTCTTATCTATTGTGATGTTATCACCAGACGTGTAATATACCTCAAGTTATGGACTTAAATTTAGAACATTACGGTATCCATGAATGGCCTAAGGGATGCACTCATTTTAGCACCAGAACATAATCAATGGTGGTAACGGAGATGCTAAAAGGGCCTGAGCAATGCTTCCTATTTTCATTCAAAAACATATATAGTGAACCTTTTTTTTTCCTGATGAACTTAAACATGCCACTCCGTTTTCCAATATGGAATGTGCGCAACAGCACCCCTAATGTACAACATTATCTCGAAAGTATAGATTAAGTTGCTCTGAGCAACGTGCAAGATGTCATATACCATTGTTGTAATATTCTAGATATTTTACCATGGCCTAAGTTTTTTCGGCTGATCTCACTGCTGCAGTAAATTTTCTTTACAATTTCGATTGTGAGTGCAAAATTTAATTTTACGTCTCTCCGGTCGGCCGTCCACCGTGGCAGCGGTCATCTAGTATTTTTTTTTGATAACGGCCGATTTTATTCTTCCAACTAGTGAGGTGAGATCAGCCGAAAATCAACAAATTTGGAGTGGAACAAGCAGATGAACAAACAGTGTTTTCCCCAATGGTAAACTAGAGCAAAATCAACAAATTTGGTTTTCTAGGGGGCACTAGTATTTCTTTTAAATATAAAATATTTTGTAGGATAAAGATAAAATATAAAATATAATGTTTATGTGAGATAAAATAGGATGAAGTGAGATAAAATATAATAAAGTGAATAAAAAAGTATTAAAGAAATAGTTGGGAATCAGGAATTGTACTAGGCGTTCCTGGAATAACCGCGGGCGTTGGAAGAAAACTCTCTAGCGGTTGAAGATGGCTCGCGCGCTTTTGGCTCAAACGCCAACGCTTGTTCCACGATCGCCCAGACTTCCATCAAGCGCGCGCTACATCATCCAACTCAATGAACAAACCAACAAATTTGTTGGTTAGAACATCCATTTTACATGTTTGTTGAGTCCATAGTGGGAGCAAAATGAACAAACTTTGAGTTTGTTCATTCCAAAGGAACTGCTCTTAGGAGTTACATTACTAAGAATATAAATTCCCCGTGTTTTTGTTTCACTAGGAAAATTTCCGTAGTGAAACTTTTAACACTCTAGCTTCTTTTGTTATTTTGTGTACAGAAAACATGAAATTTCTATGATTAAACTTAAAATACACATTACTGAAAAATCTAAATAAGTTTTTGCATTTCAAGATAGTATTCTACACTGCCCAATGATACTGAGAAGATTGATCTCCATACACATCCGAGACGAGATTTTTGCAATCATTGACAAAACAACATAAGTTTATCTTCAGTTCCTTAATCCACTTGAGTGCTTCAAGAAATGCCTTGGCTTCTGCATCTAAGGGGGATGGCATGTTGCCCATCCTGATCATGTCCTAAGCTCATTTCTGCTGCCTGATTTATTAGCAAGAGAGATGGAAAAACCCATATAATGATTATGTTCTTTAAAAGAAGCATCAAGTTTCACAGTCCAATCAAAATCCCTATTACTTTCTTCCTCTGAAATATTCTGAATGAAACTAACCTTCTGAATTTGTCTGAAAGGGGAAATATGCTCACAAATTCCTGGTGAATTTTATTTATTAAAATAGTAGAATCAGGTTTAACACCTTTAAAAACAACATTATTTCTGTATTTTCAAATTTATAATACAAAACATAAGGGGTATTGATCATGGACATATGGATAACATTTTGAGAGACAAACATTTCATCCGACTATCTTAGTCTCATCCCAGCTAAAGACATCCGACGGATATAAAAGTTGTAACTTATTTTGTTATGAAATTAAACTGATTGGTTCCCTCGTAATTAGGGTCATAAACTTCATAATACAATTTCGATCTGTGGGAGGGAAGCTGAGAAGTGTGTGAGATCAATGATGATCAAGGATTGTGAATGTGTTGTATATTCTGCGTGAGGGAAATAAGTTCTGATGATTGATTTTACTCTGTTGAGAGTAATTACTCAGACGCTGAGTTCTTGTTTTCTGTTGTTAGAAGAATGTTCTCTTCTTTTAATCATGGGTTCAGAGACTTATTTATGTTGCAAAAGCAGTAGACACATTGATCCCAGTAAATTTGACGGTTGATGAAGTCAAAGAGTGGGAAAGTGGGAAATCGTGTTAAAACCAATTACTCATCTTGTGGAGACTTGGTTGATTGTCCACCAACTACTTCGTTAACTCCTTCAACCGCTTGCACGACTTAGTCACATTCTCATCTTGGGTGAACACACATGTCGTAGGCCACCAGATCAAAACCCTAGTTAATATCCCCCATGTGACACGATTGATGTCTCGTGATTGTGGAGTCTGCAAGGCAGACATGTATTTAGTCAGTAAGTTGACTTGATGAGACGATGAGTCTTTGTAGAACATGATTTAAGAATGTTATAGGATTCATGAATTAAAAATGCATGTTGAGACAGATATATAATTTTCGCATGAATGTTTATAGCTAAAGTGAGCTAATACCAAAGTCCCTTGAAGACTAGTTGGTGAAAGAATGATTAAATGATGGTTTAATCATTTATTAAAATAGTGCTCGTCTGAGCATTAGGTAATAAAACCAAACTATAGATAAGTGATGGACCGACCCTGGTGGTCATGGGACCGACTGACGATCATTTGATGAAAGCCCAAATTGTTTGGAAGAGTTTGAACCTACTGTGAGCAAGTTAGGTCAAATTATGAAAATATGTAGACCAGATTTCTGTAAGCCAAAGGGCTGACCTGGTCGGTCAAGATGGCATGCCCATGTCACCATAGTGTTTGTGTATCAGTCCTGAGAATTTTGATATTTTCTGGTGTGCATTTGAGCAACATTTGAGAAAATATGAAGAAATCGGGGTTTTGCTCAAACTGAGGAACTTCATAAAATGAAGGAAATAACAATAATAAAAAATAAGGGATTACAAGGTGTGGGACAGTCCACAACTAGGGCATGGCCGGCCGGCTAGTAAGAAAGAATGTTACCGTATTTTCGATTTACTCAAATGATGTCGTGTAACGATCCATGACTTGAATGAAGACCCAGGAGCATAATAAAGCATCGTCCAACGAGCATAAATTGGTGTGGCACCGCTGATTTAGGTTGTGGAACGCTCAACCTTAGTCGATTTAGCACTTACGGGCCTATTGCTTGAAAGAGAAAATCATCGTCCCACCAAGTTGTTGGGTATTTGAAGCACCAATATGTATCACCAACTGCAGTGGAATTGTTTTCGTCGATGTTCTGAATCCCCAAATGACTTGTGGAGGATTCAAATAAGTCTTCACGTTGAATCATCTTGATAGCTACATGAAATCTTCACTTGATGATTGAATTGATGAAGATCCATGTGGATGAATGAGAAATTTCGTCGTAATTCGTCATCAGAAAATTCAGAAGTTAGGTCTTCGCTGAAAATGTTGTAGAATCCTCATACGGTGTCAGTTTTTGACGATCTATCCCAGCTTTTCGATGCTCAGAGCTTTATCAATTAAGCATTTTGAGTTTTGAGCGCATTTAAGGGTTGAAATCGATGGAAAAGTAAACTTCTAGGAAGTCTTCAGAAATTTTTCAGCTGTCATGGGGTTTTATGTTTCAGCCACATCATTTTGCTTATTCACCCAATTGCTGTGAATTTTGGATATGTTGTAGAAGACATTAATATGAAGATAATGACATATGAGCAATCCCTATATTCTTCACCAATTGCTCCCAGCTTGTCTCTTTGTGCTGGGCAATGTAAAATCGTGTCAGGCGAGCTTGTTACAAAATACCCTTTTTGCGTCTTTAGGCCATTTGTTTGTGTCTTGAGTGCTTGATGAAGGATGTTGATGATGTTAATAACTTACATTCTGAATTTTTGGTTGCCCTATGAATTCCATATGTGAAGCACTCCAATTCATATAATTGTCACATTATGTGTGAAACGATGAAATAGAGGATGATGAAACTGATAATGGTGACATGAGCAATCTTGTGAACCAAAATGGTGATGCGATCGTCTTTGCATATCAGGTTCGTGATGATGTTTCTTTTGAATACATTTGAAGTAACTGAAGCCCGAGTTGATGTTGTTCCAGCATTTCTGCTCCATGAATATAAGAAACCTTCCTTTCTGAAGTGTACGAACATCCATACGCCTGAACGATCCTTCTTATGATAATTTTTTAGCTTGTTTATCCATGCTCTGAAAATTATAATTGTGCTAGAAGACCTTGAGATGATGAAGAAACGAGCAACATTTGACTGAACGATCAATCTGAATTGGGAATGACCACGACTGTATCTGGTCATGGTCTGCCAGTCCCCAGTATTTTGTGAAATCTCATTTTCGTTTTTTCTTCTTCTGTCAAGACCTAGATAGAGGACCTAGGTAGAAAAACTTGATGTAAAGACCTAGGTGGTCGAAGTTGGAGGTACCTTGATGAAGGAATTAGGGAAAGACCTGGTAGACATCGATGACTGTGAGTGTCATGAATCCCGTCCACTCTGAAAGCCATTAAAACTTCATACGACGCCAGAATTCGATGTTTGACCCCAACTTTCGAATATAAGAGACTGAGGAATCATACATAAAAATAATCCTTCAATTTGAAGATGTCTAGGGCACTCAATGACGCGTGCACATTCGTAACTTATAATCCCGTGTAAATTTTTAGATTCCATAAACCTGAGTGTGGAGGCCATATATTTCAGCTCGTATGTCCGATTGATGCTCCCTTTTGGTATGTTATAGTGGAGACATAAATGAACATATTTTGTCAAGGAAGTATTGTCCTATTAATCACTCATTGGTACGTTTTTGTAAACCCATGGCCTGAAGTGTGTTGTATCTCATTTGTAGAGGTGATGAGAACATCTTGTATAAGACTTTGGCTTGTGCCCGCCAGTCGTGCAAGGGAAGACTTTCATGTTAACATGTATTCATGTCTACACATCTTGATATGAATCATTAATGTTTGTAGAAGTCTGATCTATTGAGTAATACTTCAGAGAATGGATAGTTGATGAAGCCGGTACGAGATGTTGTTCCTGAGACTGTTGTTAATGTTATTGAGACCACGACTGATTTCACTTCAGAAATATTTGTTGGTGTTGAGACCGTGACTGGAGTTGCTCTAGAGATCCTTATTGATACTGAGACCATGGATAGAGTTGCTCCAGATACCAAAAAGACAGAACCATGATTATCGACATAGTCCTTGATCCTTCATCCAATGAACCGTGAAGTGGATTTTTTCAGGGAGTCAATGTCATTGCGGAAGATAGCAGCAGGAGTATCCATTCTGGATGTGACCGTGAAGAGAATAATTTCCTTAGCTGTGCAAGGTTTGTGATGTAGAGAGGTTTCGTTGATGACGTTTCATGGAATCACATCAGGTTTCCATGACTTGTTATGTAGAGCATATTTATTGAAATTGATCTGAATTTATGTTTTCAACAAAATCAAGTCCCTAAGTGCATCCAGAGGTGTTCACCGGTTCAGTAAAAAGATATACGTTGAAGGAGTTTGTGTCATCCATGGCATAATGATATTGCATCTGCTTCAGAAGGCTTTCCGTTGAGATAGTGAAGACTTAACGATTGTAGTTAAATTATACTTTGACCATATTGGCATTGAATCAGCGTGTCATCGTCGAGATATTTGTGCTGAAGCTAGAGGCGCCATTATCGAAGGTGTAGTCTTTGATTGGGAGTATAATTTAAAGGCTTCTGAAGAATATAACACTCAGAAATTAGAGGTTCTTGACTTTAGGATGGCCTCCGAGAAGTCTTAGATGCTTGAGCATTGAAGCGTCACGCCCCTTATGCGTCGAATATCTTAGAATTTATCATCTTGGCTCCGAGTATCTTCTGTTGGTTCAACTTTCGTTTTTCGATGAGATTCCATTTGTACAGGGATCAAAGCCTTCTGATTTTTTTGGCATATATGAACACTCGTGCAAGGGAGAATATCTAGGATACTGCTTGTTGTGATCATTCATTATTTCAGCAATGACAGTATCAGCGAGATGCTCGACTCAGAGAGGCTCCGCATCCAACAACTTGGTGAAATATTGCTGAGGTGAGGTTATCCATTCATATCATCTTGCAATATCTAAGTTGTTGGTGGAGTGAAGCCCTCGGACCAGAGCAACATGTTTGAAAATTGATAAAATGGACGCATGAAGGGGAATAAGACTTGCCTGAGTGTAGAACCTTTTGATGAAAGCATGTGCATTTTCCTCAGGTTTTTGTGTTAGCACCATCAAGGTTTTGACTTCCTTCAGATGCTCGAACGATGGAGTATCCTGTATTTCTTCCGAATCATAGCCTTCTTCAACAGAGAGATGTGCAATTGAAGGTGTTGGAGTTAACTTTTCAGCATGAATCCACGTACGTCTGAGGATCATATCATATCCTAGATCTTTTCGGATTATGTAAGATTTGGCTTCTATCCAGGTCGAGTTCACCTTCATCTTGAGAGTAATGTAGCCATAAGCATTTCTGGGCGTCCCTTCATGATCCATGATTTAGATTGGAGCATAAACAGCTTCTTGTCGAGTGATACCAACAGCTCTGAGAGTTTTTAACGGGATGACATTGACAGTAGTGCCAATATCAATCAACGGTCATTTGAATTCGTTTTCTTTGAGATGGACTGTGGTGAGAAGTCCCCAGTCATACATCTCCTTGCCTGTTACTGGAAGCTCATGGAGTGTTTTTTGATTCGTGTCATGTACCTAAGTACGATGACGGGATTGGGTTGATAAATTGAGGTAAACCTCTCTTAATCCCGGAGGATCAAGCTTTCTGGTTCACAAGGAACGCAACCTGAAGAACAAATGTTCTATTTGGATTAATAATTTAATTAGGGTTTTGTTACAGAGACTTGAGAATATATAACTCACACATTCTCTCAAATATCTAACGACTACTAACCCGCCACGTGGTTACATCTCAACCACTCGTTACAAGTAAACACTAATTAAGCTAACTACAGACTATAATAAGATATGGGCACTCCCATTCATTAGCAGGTACATGACATTCCACCCTTCTTGAAAATCCTTGTCCTCAAGGATGGGAGTGAAATAAATCATCTTGAGAGTTGGAGAGTCATCACTCTCAGCATATTCAGGAGAAAATCATGAGGGAACAGTAAGGATTATATTGTGCTGGAGAGCAATCCCTTCCACTGGTTGACAACATGGTGGTCTGTTGCTTGCTCTAACGTGCATCAGAAGCCAAATAGCCACAACACCAATGAATATCCTTGTGAGGCCCTTATATACTGCAATACCAAGCCCATCAATCATCTGATCTCGTCCCTGTGACATGCAATGCTTATACCTTGTCGCAACTTTTTCATTGTATCTGACCAGTGAACTCGACTTCCTTGAGCGTACTATTTCCCCATGGTAAACAGGTCCAATATCTTCATAATTCGCTGCTTGGTATGCACTCATGTAAACATCTCTTTCTCTATCAGTCTTGACCTTTTACAAACTGAGATGATGCAGCTGGTTCACCATTTCTTCAGCTCCCAGAATTGGACAAGGAAATAAGATCTTGAATACAGACTATTCTAGCCACTCGAGAGATGCAACAATATAGACCCTCGCCTCATATGTGAACATTATGACCAAAGTGACAGCAAAAACTTCAGTAAGAAATGACCTTAGAGCAACCCCATCTGAATTTTCAACCTGACCAGAAAAATGAACTTCAATATTTGTGAGATGAACTCGCACTAACGTCAAAAGGATGGATTCTATCCATCTATAATCACTTCTCAGTTGGTACCACAATCCCCACACATAACTTAAAATAAATCTCCCTCTATCAAACACGAATGAACTAGGAGACTCCAAAGATTTAGGAAAGATGATTGAAACCCTTGGTGGTAACGCTCTAGTGCTAAGAGATAGAGTTATGAAGAACATACGTAAACTGATTCCACACAAAAGGATCCACTCCCATGAACTGCAGTAGGGATCCACACCTCAAAGATAAACAATCTGACAAAAATGGCAGCAAAAATTATGATGAAAAGTGAACTTGGTGTAGACCCATGTGAGGTGTCTAGCTGATAATAAAAAATAGCAACAAAGAGATGAATATCCAAATTTTGTATCCATGTAGATAACCAACTGCATTCCCATTTCGTGGATATCAACAATTGTAATCGAGTGTCGGCTTCCACAGATGTGACATGAATTCTTGCTCGAGGAGAATTCCACAATTGTAGTACATTTGGCATCAGAGCCGTTCTTTCGTTCAAACAATGGGTTCCAATAACTTTACAATGAATGATTCTCTAATTCTATGGTTATGTTCTCTTGAACCATATTTCTTCTTCCCTTTCTATGATTTCGCCTAGTTCATCCCCTTTTCGTCTCAATTCATCCCTGCTCTTCTATGATCCTTCTATGTTTCTTCTTTAATTCCAGGATCTTGATACAAATATTAATAAGTACAATACAAATCGATAAACGCTTCCCTGACACGATATGATTCAACGCAACAAACATGTCCTTCCTTTGAGCCTTTGATAAGTACATCAATTCACATACATGCTCGATTAAGGATTGAACTGCTTCCTTGATGGGTGGTTCAGAAAGAGTAAAAGTTCTGACCGGGAGAGGGTCCCTATGTACTCCTTCAGTCCCTAAGTGAAGCTCTCTTGATTCGAATTTTTCTTTGAATATGCGCTTCAAAATCCTGCAGTCGCTTGTGGGATGATTGACGAATTTATGAAAACAACAGTAACGAGGATTCTCTATTTCCTCTTCAGTTGGTTCTTTTCTGATATATGGTAACTTGATTGCACCATCTTGGATCCAAACTTCCAGTAGTTCAATCATCTCTTCAATGGGAAAAGGAAGTCAGGTTCTGCTTGATCATTTTATGTGTGTTGGATTGGCTTTTGTGCGTCTCGAGTTTGGTTATCCTTCTTTGGTGCTTTCGGAGGAGCTGGAAAAGCATGCTTACGTTGTGCCTCGGCTTTCCATTTGTTTCCTTATGCAACAACATTTTTGGAAGGTTGGAGGTTGTACTGTTTGTTGATCAAACGCCTGCTACCTTGGATCTCTCGCAGTTCCTCAGCTTTTGTAGCTTTTTCTTTTTCCAGTAAAGCAGGTGCGGTAGTTGCTGATCGTTTGGTGATAAGCACGTAAGTGCTACATTTTATACCCATATTAATATTAGCTAGGACTCGATATCTTGACTAATAACACTATTTTAGTACTTTTGTAGAAAGTACAAGCGAATCCGATCGTACGAAGAATAACTAGCTAAATGAGAGCTAATTGGCGTTTGCGAAACCAAAAGTAGATGGAGCTAAATAGATGGAAGCATGGGCTGTCAAGTTAACCGATTACCTTAGTTGCGCCATTCAATTACACGGCCAGGGAACAGATTCTAGTGGATTTTTTTGTGCCCTCAAGTATCCATGCATGTGAAGCCACTAAAGAAATAACTAAGTGAGGGTGACGTGGCATACTCTTCACCGTATCTTGTCCCTGATGTCATACTACATCTTGTCTCTTTACCAAACAAAGAAATTTTCATTTTTTAATAAGAGGATGATATTTTTATTGCAAGCAGCTGGCAGCTAAATGAGATGGAGATTTTGTGGAAATATACAGATAATGAAGAAATCAAATCAAAGGCTTGAATGGGTGTTCTTTCAGATGAGAATGGAGATGGCATCAAACTGAAGGGAGTGAAACTGGTGGTACCAGTAGCTATATATACTTGGGCTGTATTAGTTGAACTTGTTGGGTATGTTGGCTGGATTATGGGTCTTGAGCAGCAAGTTCATGAATCGACAGAGTGAAGGCATGGAGTGTGTCATTCATTCAATTGGATTTTGTACGGGATTTTCCATTAAGAAGATATGGTTCGAGTAGCTGTAGTCGAACCGAGATAAAATTTCAGCTGACAAGAGAAGCCAAGGAGATGGATTATTCATTGGAGTTCGTTCCTTGTGTGTCGATGGAGCAAACAAAAGAGCTGCTGTTACCGAGATGAATGGAGATGGCAAGGACGAAGGTGGTATATTTCTGAAATGGGTAATTGTAAGTGACGATTGAGATGCCAGAGTTGAATATTGCCTGAGTTTATCAGGGCCGCTGAATGGATAGTTGGACGTGACTGAGAAGGTAGCAGTAGCGATAATGGAGATTGATCGAACTGCCGATACTCGAATAGTAGATGGCTGCAGAAGAAGAAGTTTGTGTTGATGAACGAGAACAAAGGAGTTTTTTTATCTATCTTGAGCTTGGCAGTAAGGATGCGGGGTTGATTGGAGAAACTCGTCAGTTGTTTGTCGAGGGTATTTGGCATTTGTTAACTTGGAAGGAACGAAGGAACAAAGATAGGAAGTTGCTGATGTGGTCGTAGCTGGCAGTGATGGATTTATGTTCTCAAGCTGGTGTTGGTAATGATGGATTTATTGAGAGCTGGACGGGAATGAAGATGGAGATCAAAATTCTAGGGAGAGATACAGGTGATGAAGATGAGTTTGTTCTCAGCTGGTTCTGGGTCATACTTGGCCTGAGTTGTATGCCGGAAGATAAACGAATGCCAGATTTTGTCGCCGTTCAAACAAGTGGTCTTTGATTAGATGGTTGTAGTGGATGCATGTAATTGGAGATTGGCTGATGGAAAGTGGTGTTGTGCTTCACCTTGGGCCGGAGTTGGATTTGGAGTATTGGATTGGGCCTCGGCTATTCGCTAGGTCTGATTTTTGGACTTCTGGCAACATCGGTATTTATACTTCAACAGAGAAACCAGAAATGGGATGTCGACGGCCAGAAAGCAGGAAGAACATCCGCGCCTACAGAGTGGAGAAACGGAAATAATGAGTTTTGTATTTTTTTTCGATTTGATTTGATATTCATTAATATTTTTATGGATTTTGAGAAAGCCATGTCTTGCTAGTTTTGTAACTAGGGTTCTTATGGTTGAAGCTACTTAGGGTTTTAGGCTACTTTTAATTGAATTGAATTGAATTATGAAGCAATAGACCATTATGATTTGAATTGATTAATTTTTTATTATTTTTTATCGATTTGAAAATGCGGGGGACAACCTCACCAAATATATTGATTAGCAATCTACATGGACTAACTTGAATATACTTTTAAGGGAATCAACTAGACAGTCAGACTCAATCTTAATAAAATGTATATCAAGGAGTTAATATCTTTATCTCTCGATTTGATTTATACCCAAACAAATAGAAATCTGTGAGTCTTTATCAAATACAAGAGATATAAACTTGGATGGTGCCAAAGACCAATATCCAAGGATCAATGAATTTCCAATCAACAACCAAAGGTTGGATTTCACAATTGATCGATCCAACGCACAACCTGTGATATTTCAATTATATTAAAAAATATAATGCAGAATAAAAATAACATAGACATCAGAATTTTTGTTAACGAGGAAACCGCAAATGTAGAAAAACCCCGGGACCTAGTCCAGATTGAAGACCACACTATATTAAGCCGCTACATACACTAGCCTACTACAAACTAACTTCGGTCTAGACTGTAGTTGAACCCTAATCAATATCATACTGATTCAAGGTACAGTTTTGCTCCTTACGTCTCTGATCCCAGCAGGATACTACGTACTTGATTCCCTTAGCTGATCTCACCCACAACTAAGAGTTTCTATGACCCAAAGTAGAATACTTTAATAAACAAATCTGTATCACACAGAAAAGTGTATGATAATAGATAAATCTGTCTCTCACAGATAAACCTATGAGTTTGTTCCGTCTTTTGATAGAAATCAAGGTGAACAGGAACTAATCGATAACCCGGACTTATATTCCCGAAGAACATCCTAGAATTATCAATCACCTCACAATAATCTTAATCGTATGGTAGCGAAACAAGATATTACGGAATCACAAACAATGATACGTACATATTTGTGATTTCTTTTTATCTTGCCCTATCAGAGATATAATCTCAAGCCAATTATTCAATTGAAATCATACGATAGAAAAAGGAAAGATCAGATCGCTCAACTACAAGAGAAGTAGTTTCGTCTGGCTTCACAATCCCAATGAAGTCTTTAAGTCGTTAACCTACAGGGTCTCAAGAAGAAACCTAAGGTTAAAGGAGAATCGACTCTAGCAAAACTAACTAGTATCACACAGGAGGTGTGGGGATTAGTTTTTCCAGTTGCTAGAGTCCCCCTTATATAGTTTTCAAATCAGGGTTTGCAATCTAAGTTACCTTGGGAACAAAGCATTCAATATTCACCGTTTGATGAAAAACCTGATTCAACCAAGCTAATATATTTTAACTGGTAGATCGAAACTTAGATTGTCACACATAAATGAAATGTATTTCATTTAGGTTTGATTACCCGTATTTAAACGTGTATATTTGGTTGGTTCACAAATAGTTAACCAATGGTTAGCCATATGAGCACTTTCATATTAACCGTATTCATCTTTCTCATAACTAGTTCAAATGACTTAAAAGAACTAGTTGAAGAGTTGTTCAATTTCTTAGGTCTTTATGCATAAACACAATTGAAACAAAATCGGTTATATTCGTTTGGATCAATTCATGAACAATATAGACACGGTTTGCAAATATTGCATTCCTTATAATTTATTGTTTTAAGTTCATGAACTACCGATTTGAGAAATAGCCATATTGGGTACGCGTACCTTAGCTACCGAATTTTGAGTTGGTTTTAGTTTCCAAACTCAGCAGAATTTTTCGGGGAGAAAAGTTCCGCCAGTACGCGTATCTAAGGTGACTGGTTTATGAGTTCGTAAAATCCAAACTCAGCAGAATTTTCCGGGAGGAAAGTTCCACCAGTACGCGTACCATACCTGTCTCATTCACCAATATAACATGCATACATATGCCCGCACTTGGTTTCTGGTACATGGATTTATACACTAATGTGCGAACACGCTATATATGCTTATATCCATAGGTGTTAATCTCAACTCTACATTTCAATCATTGAAACATTCTTCTATAATGTTATAACAATCGTTATTCACGACTATCGTCATCAAAGCTATTTTCAAGATTAAAACGTCATCATGACTTTCGTTACAGGTAAATATGAAAATGGTTAAAGCGAAAGCTTACCAACACATATTTCGAGAAAAAGATAGGCGAGTAAACTCGGCTCGAAATAGCAAATGTGTATGTATGAAAACTATCATACTTATACGAATTTTGTCTCAAGAGTATGAGATAATGTATACTTTTGAGTGATAGATGAGTTCAAGTCTCCACATACCTTTTAGTCGGATGAAGTTCCACTGGTTCCTTGAGTAGTTCTTCGTCTTTGTAAGATAATCACCATGGAGTCTGGAGCTTAACTATACTTAACTGTCCCAGACCGAGACTAAGCTATAAGTAGACTAGAAATCAAGACATTAGTTTTGATCACTAACATTGACAAATATGCTTGAGATAGCAATGCATGCGAGTTCGACCGAGCAATTATCTAACACGATTAATTGAAAAATGAGTTGTTGCATTGTCGGTTCTAAAAACCTATGCGCATAATTAATAGTCTTACAAATATTTTTGGTCTCATTATTTGATAGTCCATGCTTAGGTTAAATTTTTTGATGGGTTATGCTTAGAATAGTCAAATAATATTTGTGAATTAATAATTAGATTCGTATAATTTTCTCGCCGATGCAATTTGATGGTGCATGCTTGGAGTTATTCTTTTGATGCGCTATGCTTAGGGTATACCAGTGATATTTGCGACGCTATGCTTATAATAGGTGATGTCAATAGAACGGAAGATAAAAAATATTCATAATTATGTTTCATTTCAGTAATTGAATACAAATAGTAGAGGATTCAATAAAATCCTGGTTACCGACCTTCACATCTTGGGTTACATTTATTTATTTTTCTTTCATAGTTCCGTAAACTTCTGAAATATTGAATTTGATTGGTTAGTTTTTTATATTAGTTAGTAGTAGTATATTCACACTCCTCGTCCGAATGATCTGTACTTGCCAATGTTGAGAAAGCTCTGACTTTGACCCTTAATAATAAAATCGTTATAGATGATAATGGGTCAATTAGTCATGATATCATTATTCCGTTGAGCCCTTGTATCTCGGATCCATATAGTGATTTTATAAAAGCTAATATGAATGTTAAACATATTGATACCGTTGAATTGGAACCATATCAGCCTCGGAAATTATTTCATCGGACTTAGAACTAGATTTAGGGAGTACAATAACTGTTCAATTCTTTAAATAATCTTTACTAATTATCTGTGAATCTGATTTACTTCACATTACCACATATGTTTGGGCAGGTTCAAATTATGTACTAAATAAGATTGAATTTAGTTTTGGCTCTCTGGGTACTAATCATTCTTATTCCAGGTTCATCTTTTCAGCTTGTTAGAGCATTGCTCAATCGAACTTGCATGCGTTGCTATCTCAAGCATGTTTGTCAATATTAGTGATCAAAACTATATGTCTTGATTTCTAGTTTACTTATGACTAAGTCTCGGTCTAGGATAGTCAATTGTAGTTGAGCTCCAGACTCCATGGTGATCATCTTACAAAGATGAAGAACTACTCGAGGAACCAGTGGAACTTCATCCGACTAAAAGGTATGTGGAGGCTTGAACTTATCTATCACTCAAAAGTCTACTATATCTCCTACTCTTGAGACAAAATTCGTATAAGTATGATAGTTTTCATACATACACATTTGCTATTTTGAGCCGAGTTTACTCGTCTATCTTTTTCTCGAAGTATGTGTTGGTAAGCTTTCGCTTTAACCAATTTCATCTTTACCCGTGATGAAATTCATGATGACATTTCAATCTTGAAAATAGCTTTGATGATGATAGTCGTGATTAACGATTATTATAACATTATAGAAGAATGTTTCAATGACTGAAATGTGGAGTTGAGATTACCACCTATGGATATAATCATATATAGTGTGTTCGTACATTAGTGTATAAATCCATATTCCGGAAACCAAGTGCTTTCATATGTGTGCATGCGGTATTGGTGAAGGAGACAAGTTGGGTACGTGTACCCGTACGCGTACCAGTAGAAGTTTTCGAACCGAAAATTTCTGCTGAGTTTGTAAGTTTGAAAACTATTAAACTAGTTACCTTAGGTATGCACACTCGTACGCGTACGGAATTTTTCGAACAGAAAATTTTTCTGCTGAGTTTGTAAACTCAAATTCGGTAGCTAAGGTACGCATACCCGTACGCGTACCCAAGCTAGTTATTTCTCAAATCGGTAGTTCATGAACTTAAAACAATAATTTTTAAGGAATGCAATCTTTGCAAACTGTGGCTATATTATTCATGAATTGATTCAAATGAATCAAACCGATTTTGTTTCAGTTGTGTCTTTGCATAAATATCTAAGCAATTGAACAACTCTTCAACTAGTTCTTATGAGTCATTTGAACTAGTTATGAGAAAGATGAATACGGTTAATATATAAGTGCTCATATGGCAAACCATTGGTTAACTATTTGTGAAACAACCAAATATACATGTTTAAATACGGGTAATCAAACCTAAATGAAATACATTTCATTTGTGTGTGTGACAATCTAAGTTTCGATCTAACGGTTGAAAGATATTAGCTTGGATAAATCAGATTTTTCATCTAACGGTGAATATTGCATGCTTTGTTACCAAGGTAACTTAGATTGCAAACCCTGATTTGAAAACTATATAAGGGGAACTCTAGCAACTGGAAAAACTAATCCCCATACCTTCTGTGTGATACTAGTTGGTTTTGATAGAGTCGATTCTCCTTTAACAGTATGTTTCTTCTCGAGACCCTATCGGTTAACGACTTAAAGACTTCATTGGGATTGTGAATCCAGACGAAACTAATTCTCTTGTAGTTGAGCGATATGATCTTGCCATTTTCTATCATCCGAGTTCAATTGAATAATTGGCTTGAGATTATATCTCTGATTGGTCAAGATAAAAATAAATCACAAACATCTTCGTCTCATCGTTTGTGATTCCGCATTATCTAGTTTCGCTACCATAGATTATTGTGAGGTGATTGATAATTCTTGGCTGTTCTTTGGGAATATAAGTCCGGGTTATCAATTGGTTCTTGTTCACTTTGATTTCTATCAAAAAACGGAACAAAAACTCTTGGATATTTTTGTGGGGGACAGATTTATTCAAACCTATAGACTTTTCTGTGTGATACATATTTGTTTATTAAAGTCTTCGACTTTGGCATGTGACGATTCATATTTTACGAGCCATGATGAATATGTTTCCCGAAAGGCATCCACTAGATGAGCGTTCAGTGCCACGCATTTTATCATGACCTCTATGTAGAATAACATAATTGGGCGGTTCTCCGTAATATTGAGAGCATTAACGCCTTCAGGACATCGGTGATACTCACTGTTCCTTGACTACATGAGAGAGATCCACATCTACATAGAAGAACGATTGGGAGATTCTCCGTATAATTAAGAGAATAATTCCTTCAGGACGTCGGTGACACTCACTGTTCCCTGACTATGTGGAGAGACTGTATATAGATCCAGGAGGTTCTCTGTAAGATTGAGAGCATTAACGTCTTCATACTTCGTCAACACTCGTTGTTTCCTAATTATGCACCTTTCAAAACGGGTATGACGCTTTGGCAGGCTAATATCTCTTCTATAATAGATTAATTCTACCATGACATTCACCATTGAATTCCTAGAAGATATTCTATTTTATCTCATTACTCCGATTTCATGATCGAATCCACGGCTGATCTCATGGAATGATAATAGATAATCTCATTACTACGATTTCATGATCGAATCCACGACTGATCCCATGGAATGGTAATGGCTACTTTTATTACTCTGATTCTATGGTCGAATCCACGATTCCATGGAATAGTAATACTCGCTTTACTATTTCGAATCCATGGTCGAATCCACGGCTGATCCTATGGATTTATAATAAACAACTACACACTTTTATTACTCAGTTTCATGAATTATTCTCCACTGAATTTCATGAATTAGTAATAAATACTCAACAATCGGGCATATGGACAATCGCTGAATAAGCCCCATAAAATGGTGCAAGTGTACTCAACAATGATGCACGAACGATTACCCAAATGCACGAACTGGCATTCGAAAATACGGACAAATGAGGAATCCTACACAGAATAGGAGAGAAAATAATATTAAAATAATAAAATGGCGCATATGGGACCAGGCCCACCAGCCGGCCGGTCATGCCGCCATGGACGGTCCCCTACGCCTTTTTTCCTATATTTTATTATTTTCATGAACTCATGAAAACTCCTCTATTCTAGCAATTTTCCTTGTCTGAGCAAAACTCATGGTTTCTCCATATTTTCACGCTTTCATGAAAAATAATAAAAAATAGAGAAAGGTGTTGCGGGACCGGGGAACCTATCCGGCCAGCTATGGCCGGTCCCACACCTTACAATCCCTAGTTTTCCATAATTATTATTTTCCTCATCTCATGAAACTCCCCCGTTTGAGCAAAAATCATGATTTCTTTATATTTTCTCAAATATTGCTCAAACCATGAAAAAGCCGAAAATTCAAATGGTCACATGACCGACTAGGCTACTCATGCCAAATATTAGAATATCATTATTTAATATTTTCCAAATTTTGATCAAACGAGCAAAGTTCTACTTGCTCATTCGGGCAAAATCAAGAATTTCAGTCAAAGATCGAACTCTTCTGAAAATTCAAAATATTGCTCAAACGCACATCAGAAAATACCAAAACTCCCAAGACTGAGACACGTACATTATGGCGACACGAGCATGATTCCTTGACCGACTAACACCGGCCCTAAGGCTTGCAAGGATCCGGTCCCACGCATTCTTATAATTCTGACCTAGTTTTCTCAATTTCTCATATTGGGTCCAAAATTTTTCCAACCAACTTGGAATTTTCTCAATCGACCATCAACCGGTCCCACACCCCTAAGGGACGGTTTCATGCCTTCTTAGCCGGTCCCTCACTTCTCCATAAATTAGGTTTTATTACCTAAGGTTCAGGCGAGCACTATTTTAATAAATCATGAAACCGACATATAATCATCATTCTTTCACCAACCGGTCAACTAAGGACCTTGGTGCATGCTCACTCGAGCACTTGGGAACCACATGGTCGTCCATTATCCCATGTGGTCGGTCTCTCCCTCACTCATGATCTATTTTCAGCAATTCATCAATTGACGAACAATCGATCAAAAATTAGGGGTTCGAACAAACGCTTCACAAATCATCATTCTGAGCAAGTTCAAACACTAATAAATTTATGTTGATCTAGCAATCAACATCTGGATTAATTATATGATATTCGGTAGTTTACCAATATTTTAATTAATATTTTTTTGGGTCACGTCACCAATAAATAATTTGTCGAATTGATCAATACTTGCTCAGTTGCTCGAATATTGATCCAACTATCAATATTCAGTAATTCATCAGTAATTCGTCGAATTGAGCAATACTGGCTCAGTTGCTCGAATATTAATCCAACTATCAATATTCAGTAATTCTTCGAATTGAGCAATACTTGATCAGTTGCTCGAATATTGATCCAACTATCAATATTCAGTAATTCGTCGAATCGAGCAATACTTGCTCAATTTCAGTAATTCATCAGTAATTCATCGAATTGAGCAATACTGGCTCAGTTGCTCAAATATTGATCCAACTATCAATATTCAGTAATTCATCAGTAATTCATCGAATTGAGCAATATTTGCTCAGTTGCTCGAATATTGATCCAACTATCAATATTCATTAATTCATCAATAATTCGCTGAATCGACCAGTACTTACTCAAATAAAGGTGAAGTTATTGCATTAGGGAGTATACACCAGGGTGAATACGTACATTGTAAAAAGCTGAAGCCGAATGAGAGGAAGGTCTATGTCGAGGAAGTGTTTGACCAAGCAGCAGTTCTTTGGGATGCCCCTCAAGGAGATAGTTATTACTTCCTAAAATAGTTGCCACTGCTTATGTGGGTAATATGGGGCGAGGAGAGGCTGCAATCAGCAAGGAGTGAATCTTTTTAAGGGTCGGGTGAGAAATTATATTGGTATCCTACAAACTGTGGGTAATAACCACCTTATCATTTTATGACTAGCTGTGGAGCGGGTCAATTTTCTATTTTGCTCGAGGACTAGGAAAATATAAGTGTGGGGGTATTGATAAGCATGTAAGTGCTACATTTTATACCCATATTTATATTATCTAGGACTCTATATCTTGACTAATAACATTATTTTAATGCTTTTGTAAAAAGTACAAGCGAATGCGATCATCTGAA
The DNA here is from genome assembly GCA_023529315.1 of Papaver bracteatum. Classification (NCBI taxonomy): domain Eukaryota; kingdom Viridiplantae; phylum Streptophyta; class Magnoliopsida; order Ranunculales; family Papaveraceae; genus Papaver; species Papaver bracteatum. Next base: position 28,194 of record JAJJWX010001635.1, read on the forward strand.
GAATAGCTAGCTAAATGAGAGCTAATTGGTGTTTGCGAAACCAAAAGTAGGCGAAGTTGAATAAATGGAAGCGTGGGCTATCAAGTTAACCAATTGACTTAGTCGCACCATTCAATTACATGGCCAGGGAACGAATTCTAGTGGATTTCTTTGTGCCCTTAAGTATCCATGCATGTGAAGCCACTACAGAAATAACTAAGTGAGGGTGACGTGGCATACTCTTCACCGTATCTTATCCCTGATGTCATACTACATCTTGTCTCTTTACCAAACAAAGAAATCTTTATTTTTTATCAAGAGGATGATGTTTTTATTACAAGCAGCTGCCGGCTAAATGAGATGGAGATTTTGTGGAAATATATAGATAATGAAGAAATCAAATCGAAGGCTTAAACGGGTGTTCTTTCAGATGAGAATGGAGATGGCATCAAACTAAAAGGAGTGAAACTGGTAGTACCAGTAGCTATATATACTTGTGCTATATCATTTGAACTAGCTGGATATGTTGGATGGATTATGGGTCTTGAGCAGCAAGTTGATGAATCGACAGAGTGAAGGCATGGACTATGTCATTCATTCAATTGAGTTTTGTACGGGATTATCCATCGAGAAGATATGGTTCGAGCATCTGTAGTCGAAATGGGATAGAATTTTAGCTTAAAAGAAAAGCAAAGGGGATTATTCACTGGAGTTTATTCCTTGTGTGTCGATGGAGCAAACACAAGAGATGTTGTTGCCGAGATAAATGGAGATGGCAAGGACGAAGGTGGTATATTTCTGAAATGGGTAATTGTAGGTGATAATTGATCTGCTGGAGTTTAATATTAGATGAGTTTATCAGGGCCGCTGAATGGAGAGTTGGACGTGACTGAGAAGGTAGCAGTAGCGAGAATGGAGATGGATCGAACTGCCGATACTCGAATGGCAAATGGTTGCAGAAGAAAAAGTATGTGTTGATGAAGGAGAAAAAATGAGTTGTTTTATCTATCTTAAGCTTAGCAGTAAGGATGCGGGGTTGATTGGAGAAACTCGTCGACTGTTTTTCGAGGATATTTCAGGGGCGTAGCCACATGGAAGGCTGGGTGTGCACTTGCCCACCCAGCCCATCTGGTTTCCAAGCCCAATTTTTCGTATTTTAGTCCAATTTAGTCATTTTTACCCATTTTGCACCCCCTTAAATATCTACTAATTCATGGCTTGCCCACCCAATTCTTAAAATCTGGCTCTGCCCCTGGGGTATTTGGCAGTTGTTAACTTGGAATGAATGAAATAACAAAGATAAGAAGTTGTTGTTGTGGTCGTAGCTAGCAGTGATGGATTTATGTTCTCAAGATGGTGTTGGTAATGATGGATTTATGGAGAGTTAGACGGGAATGAATATGGAGATAAAAATTCCAGGGAGAGATACAGGTGATGAAGATGAGTTTTTTCTCAGTTGGTATTGGGTCATACTTGGCCTGAGTTGTATGCCGGAAGATAAACGAATACCAGATTTTGTCGCCGTTCACACAAGTGGTCTTTGATTAGATGGTTGTAGTGGATACATGCAATTGGAGATTGGCTGATGGAAAGTGGTGTTGTGCTTCACCTTGGGCCGAAATTGGATTTGGAGTATTGGATTGGGCCTCAGCTATTCGCTAGGTATGATTTTTGGACTTCTGGCAACATCAATATTTATACTTCAACATAAAAACCAGAAACGGGAGGTCGTCTGTGGAGGCCGACGGCCAGAGAGCAGGAAGATCAGCCGCGGCTACAGAGTGGAGAAAAAGATAGAAAGGGTTTTGTATTCTTTTCTGATTTGATATGATATTCATTAATATTTTTATGGCTTTTGAGAAAGCCATGTCTTTCTAATAGTTTTGTAACTAGGGTTCTTATGGTTGAAGCTACTTGGGGTTTTAGGCTACTTTTAATTGAATTGAATTGAATTATGAAGCAATAGACCATTATGATTTGAATTGATTAATTTTTGATTATTGTTTATTGATTAATTGAAAAATGAGTTGTTGCATTGCCGATTCTAGAAACCTATGCGCATAATTGATAGTCTTACAAATATTTTCGGTCTCATTGTTTGATAGTCCATGCTTGGGTTAAATTCTTTGATGGGTTATGCTTAGAATAGTCAAATAATATTTGTGAATTAATATTTAGTTTCGTATAATTTTCTCATTGATGCAATTTGATGGTGCATGCTTGGATTTATTCTTTTGATGCGTTATGCTTAAGGTATACTAGTGATATTTGCGACGCTATGCATATAATAGGTGATGTCAATAAGATAACAAATATTCATAATTATGTTTCATTTCAGTAATTGAATAAAAATAGTAGAGGATTCCATAAAATCCTGGTTATCGACCTTCACATCTTGGGTTGCATTTATTTATTTTGCTTTCATAGTTCCGTAAACTTCTGAAATATTGAATTTGATTGGTTAGTTTTTTATATTAGTTAGTAGTAGTATTTTCACACTCCTCGTGGGAACGACCTGTACTTTCCATTGTCTACTAGTTAGACATTGTGCACTTGCAATATATTTATTGTAAGTTTCCCAACCTACCACTTGGCCGCTTCATGAAGTTCTGAAAAGGTCTGGAACCAGAGATTTTCTAGAAAAGCTCTGTAAACCGGGATCATTCCATTGATGCACAGTCTATAAGTTGTTGCTCTATGACGTTTGGATCGTGGAAATCCAAGGCTTCAACTCTGAACCTTTTAACATAGTCATTTGGATGTTCATTGCTCCTTTGAAACATCCTTCCTAAATCAGAGAGAGTGACTTGCTCTGAAATGAAGAAATATTTTCTATAGAAAGCATTAATCATCTCTCCCCAACTCGTGATACTTCCTGGTGCGATGTTATTGTACCAAGTGTATGCTCTGCCTGTTAGAGACTTTGAAAATTCCTTCAAATGGACGACATGGTTGTGCTCATGTTCACCCAGTGATTCCATAAACCGAGAAATACGCTCTCGAGCATTTCCTGTTCCATCATAAAGCGTGAACTTTGGAGAGGTATAACCTTTTGGCAGAGAAATCCTTTGTGTAGCAGTAGGGTATGGAGGTTGGTGACGGTGATGGAGGATATTTTATCTTTTCCACGGTTCTCCAAGAGGCGTTCCAAGTCTTCACGAGTGATGAAACTGGACGGTTCCTTCGCCGGTGGGTTGTCTGTAGTTTTGTGGACTTCATCATCATCCACCACATGGATTGGAGAGATCTCAGTATCAGCAGCCGGAGATGTTTCTTTGGCTTATCCTTTATCCGAACCGTCCTAAGTTTTCTCTAACATTTTTTCTGTGAGAGTTTTGAGATAATTGCATAACTCCTTCTGTGTCATGGCCATGTCAGTCTGATTCTTAGCGAGAACTTCCGGAAACTTCATAATATCAGCTATGGTAGGAGGATTTTCTCTGATTTCTTTGGGAGACCGGCCAAAGAGAGGATAACTTATGAAGTTGGTTTGAGGAAGGGTGGTATCAGTAGCGTCATTATTGGAAGTGGGAGCCACTGGAGTACCACTACTATTATTGCTAGTGCTAGTATTATTTGGGTTAGGGTTTGTAATTGAACCTGACCTAAGATCAACCATCTTGATAAATCGAGATTGTAACCAAGAGATTAATATCCCACTGTGGTCGCCAATCTGTTGATGAGAGATAATGATTTAATGTTTTTTTAGGAAGTGAGGAGACGACCGTGCGGAGGAGATTCCTCGAACCGAGCAAATTGCTATAACCTTTTGCAAACATATGCACTAAAAAAAGGGAGTGCTTTGAATTCGAAAGATCAATCTGTAAGACTGCGGCCTAAACCAAGACAATAGCCATTCCAGAGTCAATTCAGTCATAAGATAGGATGGTTTGATCTGTAGGAGAGAAGCTGAGAAGTGTGTGAGATCAATAATGATCAAGGATTGTGAATGTGTTGTGTATTCTGCATGAGGGAAATAAGTTCTGATGATTGAATTTTCCCTGTTGAGAGTAATTACTCAGATGCTGAGTTCTCATTCTCTGTTGTTAGATGAATGTTCCCTTCTTTCAATCATGGGTTTAGAGACTTATTTATATTGCAAAAGCAGTAGACACAATGATCCTAGTAAGTGTGACGGTTGCTGAAGTCAAATAGTGAGAAAGTGGGAAATCGTGGGAAAACCAGTTACTCATCATGCAGATACTTGGTTGATTGTCCACCCACTACTTCGTTAACTCCTTCAATCGCTTGCACCACTTTGTCACATTCTGATCGTGGGTGAACACATGTGTCGTAGGCCGCCAGACCAAAACCCTAGTTAATATCCCCCATGTAACACGATTGATGTCTCGTGATTATGAAGTCTGCAAGGCAGACATGTATTTAGTCAGTCAGTTGACTTGATGAGACGATGAGTCTTTGTACAACATGATTTACGAATGTTCTAGGATTCACGAATTAAACATACCTGTTGAGACAGATGTATAATTTTCGAATGAATGTTTATAGCTAAAGTGAGCTAATACCAAAGTCCCTTGAAGACTTGTTGGTGAAAGGATGATTAAATGCTGGTTTAATAATTTATTAAAATAGTGCTCGTCTGAGCGTTAGGTAATAAAACCTAATCATGGAGAAGTGAGGGACCGACCAAGGGGTCATGGAACCAGCCTTGGTGGTCATGGGACCGACTGACGATCGTTTATTGAAAGTCCAAATTGTTTGGAAGAGTTTGAACCTAATATGAGCAAGTTAGGTCAAATCATAAAAATATGTAGACTGGATTTCTGTAATCCAAAGGTCTAACCCGGCCAGTCAAGATGGCATGCCCATGTCACCATAGTGTCCGTGTCTCAGTCTTGAGAATTTTGATATTTTCTGGTATGCATTTGAGCAACATTTGAGAAAATATGAAGAAATCAGGGTTTTGCTCAAACTGAGGAACTTCATAAAATGAAGGAAATAATAATAATAAAATAAGAGATTATAAGTTGTGGGACCGGACACGACTAGGGCATGGCCAGCCGGCTAGTAATCCCGGTCCCGCGATACCTTTCCTAATTTTATATTATTTCCATGATATGGAGGAAATCTCATGAAACTGAGGAGTTTGTTGAAACTAAGGAGTTTTCATGAGATGAAGGAAATAATAATGATAAAATAAGGAATTACAAGATGTAGGACCGGTCACGGCTAGGGCATAGTCGGCCGGCTAACGGCCCGGTCCCGCGACACCTTCCTAATTTTATATTATTTCCATGATGCAGAGGAAATCTCATGACACTGAGGAGTTTGTTAAAACTAAGGAGTTTTCATGAGATTAAGGAAATAATAATAATAAAATAATAAATTACAAGGCATGGGACCGTCCACGGCTAGGGCATGGTCGGCCGGCTAATAGGCCCGGTCCCGTGACACCTTTCCTAATTTTATATTATTTCCATAATGTGAAGGAAATCTCATGAAACTGAGGAGTTTGTTGAAACTAAGGAGTTTTCATGAGATTAAGGAAATAATAAAAATAAAATACGGAATTAAAAGGTGTGGGACCCGCTATGGCTAGGGCATGGTCGGCCGGCTAATAGGCCCGGTCCCGTGATATCTTTCCTAATTTTATATTATTTCCATGATGTGAAGGAAATCTCATGAAACTGAGGAGTTTGTTGAAACTAAGGAGTTTTCATGAGATTAAGAAAATAATAATAATAAAATAAGGAATTACAAGGTGTGGGACCCGCCATGGCTAAGGCATGCGGTCGGCCGGCTAATAGGCTCGGTGATAAGCACGTATGTGCTACATTTTATACCCATATTTATATTAACTAGGACTCGATATTTTGGCTAATTATACTATTTTAGTGCTTTTGTAGAAAGTACAAGCGAATTCGATTATCCAAAAGTAAACGGCTAAAATTACAAGCTTGAGCATGAATTACAAGAAGTCTGATTACCGAAGATTAACAACGCAGATATCCATATAGACGTTCGACAACGAGAGGCCCATGGCACTAAAGACAAGAAGCAGTGATGTCATTTTATGGTCACCTGCTTGGTTATGCTATTTCACGGCCTGGGAAGCCACTGAAGTGGAACATGGAATCGTTTTTTGTTTACTATAACACTGCTGGCATTAGAACTTAAGAGATGTGTGACGTGGGCTACTCTCCCACAACATGCGGAACATTTAAAGACATGCTCACTTCTTTCTTTATATCTGAGAAAAAGCAAGTCAGCTGAAGGAATGTTAAAGTGGCAGTGAGACAAGGCAGTGATGGATTTATTCCCTCAGTCTGGTGTTGGTGGTTGTCGATGACAGTTTCCGGAAGTGAACTGCATTGCTGGTGATGATTAGGGTTCTTGTTGGCTACAATATTTGTTGGCAATTGGTAGTTGGTTGTATGGGTCTATGTTGATTGTTAGAGCATTGTAGACGAGAATGGGAACTGAACTGTTGGCGGCAGTGATGACTTTTATGAGTGGTTAATACTGGTGATGCATTGGAATTTGAGTTGTAGATGAATGGGTTCGATAAAGGGAATTCTGTGGAGCTTTGTTTGAAGGAGATGGTTCTCAAAGGTTCAGAAAACCAGAAGTGGTGCTGGCTCGAGTCTGATAAGGAGTTGGATTGATTGCGCTGTGCTACCATTGAAGTGAAGATGGAGATGTTGATTACTGCAGCAGCGATGGACTGAAATTGGTGGTAACAAGAAGGCCTTGCAGCAGCAAAGTGGTCGTGTATGATAAATTATTACACGCAATGGTGGTACCTATCAGTCTTTAACAGCTTCATTAATTCGTTACAGGTTTGATGGATATGTTGTTGCAGCAAAGATATTCAGCTATTTGAATTTGAATACTCCGTTTAATGTCGAACACCGATATCAGGACATGGAAGAAACGTAAGCAGTAAATCAAACTAGTGCTAGCCGTTGCCGGAGTTGGAAGAAGTTTGAAAAGCAAGATGGTGGGTGTCTTGGCCTGAGTTTGAGAAGAATGGAAATTCGTCGTGGTTGGATGTAAACCGGGAAGAAGGTGCTGGTGTCGGCTGAGACCAAGCTGTTGTGGTCGATGCGTTGTATGTAGAGAAATCCGAGATGGCGAACGATGGTGCAGTGTTGCTGTTGTTTGCCTATTAGAGTATAGGATTGGTAATAATAAATTATATGGAAAGTTTTAGTATTTATGGTTATATTTAGTATTTGATATATTTTGTATGAAGTGATTTACAAGCATTATTCTTGCATACCAAGTTACCGTATCGCTATATATACCCTATGGGTTCTCAATGTAATCAATCTCATTCAATAATAAAATTCTCTTTTATCTTTATATCTTCTAGTTTTGACTTTGTTCGTCTTCTTTATCAAATACTAAACCCTAAATGCTCGTTCTTTATTTCAACCATCAGCTCATTCAATAATAAAATTCTCCTTTATCTTAATATCTCTAGTTCTGACTTGGTATCAGCGGGTTCGATCCGGACCTATTGCCCACATCGTTTTCTTTTCTAACCAGCGGCGGTAGTCTCCAATGCTACCGTCCGCTTGATCTTTCCTCCGCTGCAATATGATTAGTCTTTCTTCCGACTAGTTTCTTGTCTGAATTTGGAAATTAAATGAAAGTAAAACTGTCAAAAAAAAAAAAAAGGCGTATGTTAGTTTTCTTCCACCAAACCCTTAATTCCCCCGTCTTACTACTATTCTGTTCCCCTTTCTTTGTGCCTCTAAATCTTTCCATCACTGCCTCTTGCGTTTGTTTTCTCTCAATCTTAAACTAATTTCTTTTCACACCTTCGGTTTCCGTAATTTTTCTGTCCCATTAATTCTTCACTTTTCCATCTTTCCTTTCTCTGTCCGTATACATCAACTTTACCCATCTCTCTGCTTACTGTTCATATCACTATGTTTCCTTTTTGTTTAATTAATTAATATCCCACCAATTCTCTTCTTTCTTCTTATACCTATAGTCATTCCTTAACCAACACCCATCATATTCATTCTTCATCAACTTTTCTAATCCAAATTTTGCAGGGTATTATCTCTTTTCTCTTAGTGATGGTTCTTATATGCTCCATCAATGGTTCTGTTATTTTCGCAACTTTGGCGGTTCTTCTAATACTTCTCGGGGGTTTATTGGCACCGCATTTCATCAACAATTTTCAAGGCCAATCTCATGTGATTTGCAATCCCCATGAGATTGAGGGAGGGTATTAGAGTATAGGATTGGTAATAATAAATTATATGGAAAGTTTTAGTATTTAGGGTTATATTTAGTATTTGATATATTTTGTATGAAGTGATTTACAAGCATTATTCTTGCATACCAAGTTACGGCATCGCTATATATACCCTATGGGTTCTCAATGTAAAACATATCATTCAATAATATAATTCTCTTTTATCCTTATATCTTCTAGTTCTGACTTTGCCATATCAAGGCAGTGGAGATGTACGTTGAGTTTCTGCAATCGGTGGCCAAGACAGCTGACAAAGATAGAAGCGTTAATGGGTTGGCTGGACTTGTTCCACTCAGTGTTCTGTGCAGTCCATGGATTAGGTTTGACGAGGAACGAAACAACAACAGAGGTAAAAGACGTTGAAAAGATGCTATTGACGGACAGAAGACGGAGTTGGTGGTTAACAACAAAAGAAAAAGTCTTGGCAGCATTTCGATGGAATGGGAATGATTGGTGCTACAGTTGAAGTTGTTAGAGATTTTGCAGTCAGTTTCTTGCGGGAAAAAGAGTTCATAGCAGGTAAAGTTGTGTCTGCAGAATGAACGTTGGTGGTTGTTCTGTGTATTATGGCCGTAGAGAGGTGTTGTGTTGTGGGTTCGTTTAAGAGAATGGAGTTGAGATGGGCGAACACTTTCTCAACCAAACTAGTGGTATGGTGATGCTGTTGTGGTGCGAAGACAGAGCTTTGATGGAGGAGATGGAAGAAATTATGAAGTTCAGTTAGCTGTTACTAAATTACTATGAAGATTCAGCTCGAGTTGGATTTGGTTCTTACCGATAATGAGTTTTGGAAGGAGTTGGTGGCCAGAAGGTGTTGCACCTGGATATGAAGTTCTAAAAGTGGCAGTGATACTGGACTGGGCCTTGACAATATCTCTTTAGGTTTCATTTGGACTTCACGGAGCATTTACAAATACTTCAAGTAGGGCTGAGCAAAAAAACCGGAACCGCGGATTTCATCCTCAACCGTCCGCAAAATTGCGGATTTGACCCAAACCGCAAGACGTATGGATCGGACACGGGTGGGATTCTTAAATCCGCACATTTTAGCGGTTTGGGTGCGGTTGGTTTTGGAAATCCGCGGATTCACCCGCACCGCAAGGTAATAAGAGAACTTAATAAAATTACTAAGGATAAAGCCTAGTTAATAAAGCCCGCTGAGTATGTGTTAATAAGAGGTTTTAGGCCGGCCCAATCATTCTCATTTCTCATTCATTCTTACACATAAACAATAATCTGATGGGATGGGCTTCAAAACATCATGTTCGTTTATTCATCCTTCCAAGTTCCATGTCTTCTAGCCAAATGAGCTCTCTGACAATGGCAAGTTATCGATGACAAGTTGGACTACCTTGTGCTAACATAAAAAAAAATTCCCTTCTAAATCCGCGGTTAATCCGCAACCGGTCCGCATTATCCGCGAATGTGAAATCCGCGGGTGATTGGGCCGGTCACGGTTCAATTTTCCAAATCCGCAACTTTGACGGTTTGGTTGCGGGTGACCCCTAATCCGCAACCGTCCGTCCGTTGCTCACCCCTAACTTCAAGAGAGATTCAGACAGAGGAAGCCGGCTGGAGGTGAGAGGCAGCCGCAAGCGAGAGAAGACCATAGCCACGAGCAAGAATACGGTTTGCAGTTTTGATTACTTCAATCGGATTAGCTTGTCGTTCCTACTTATATTTGTTTATGGCTTTTGAGTAAGCCATGTTTGGCCAGATTATTGTAACTAGGGTTTTTATGGTTGAAACTACATGGGTATTAGGCTACATTGAATTGTTTATCTAGCAATAGACCATTGTGATTTGATTAGATTAATTTTTGAGTAATTGTTTATCGATTGATTGCAAAACAAGTTGTTGCTTCACCGGTTTTAAGAACCTTTCACTACAAGAAAATGGGCATTTAGTGACAAATGTTTTTCCATCAAAGATTTTTTTGTCAGCAAACATATTCAGCTGCGACGAATCGCAAAATTGTTAGTATAAATATTCTTTTTGCGGCAAAAAAACTATTTTGTCTTTAGAATTGTCACCGAAATTATGGATGACAATAAAAACTTGTCGCAATGTCGTCTGTCGCCAATGATTTGTTCAGTGAGAATTTTGACAGTCACGAATTTTACTTATACTGACGATGACAGACACCGGTCTCAAAAAACATAATTGGTGACCATCATATTGTTTTCTCGTTAAATATATATAGGGTGGCAATACCCGTCGATCGTTAGTAACTTTTAACTGTGACTGGAGGAGACTTTGTCTCCATAAGGTTTTGGCGTCTATAATACTTCACCACTATATAAATCTTAGGAGAGAAATAAAATGTTGATGCTATCGTGTGTTTTTTTACCGCAAATAAGAATAGTCCCTGAAAATAATATTTATAATGACCAAATTTTAGATACAACAAAAAAAAATCGGTGACTAAATAATTTGTTGTTAGGATTACTTATATAATAGAGACAAAAAATAGTTGTCGGTGAAATATGGATTTACAACCGATCCGGCTATGATGTGGTTGGGCCACATATTCCGATCAGTGAAATATTTGTCAGTGAGATTGTTGTTCATAAGGTGGAAATAGTGAGTCCGGTAAAGAATGACAAAGATCGAAAAGTATGATTCAATAAAAAAAGAGAATACGTATAGTGGAAATGTAGTTGCAATGGTTTGAAATTTACAGGTATTCAATGTATACATGCTATGAGAGTACTTCTCTCAAGAATAATTTTGGAGATTCCACCATAGTATTTTCTAAAAAGGTGGTCTATATGCTAAGGATGGTCTCATAGATATATAGCTCAGGGGATCCAATACTTTCAGACTGCAATGAATCTTCAAGCGTGCAATATAGTGATTTAGCTCATATTTATACCGTGGCAATGAATGGTTCTGTAGAATAAGGGTCATCTAGCTTCTTGTGTAGAAGAATTAAATGCATATAAAATAAGCCTCGAGACAGAAGTACCAGTTGATGAATCTGAAAATCATGCACAATAAGGAAAGGTAAAATATAATAATGAAAGGAGAAATATTAAAGGGCAACTGATCACCATCCAAGGTCCACATATATAAACAAAAAATTACGAGGGGAACAAAATACAGGGTATATTAGCACACTTGGATGGTGATCAGTTGCCGTTTAATAAAAGTGTGCTAATATACCCTGTATTTTGCAGAAACTTGGAAGGGTAGTGTTCATTATTTTATTTTATTTTTTCTTTGCAGAAACTTGCAACCATTTATTGTGTTCTTTGCCTGTGTATTGCTTTTAGTACTGCATCTTCTATAACTCTCACAGACCTGCCATTGGTTTGATTTTGTTTTTATTTAATACAACATTTTTATTTCGGGAAAAAAAAAAGAACCTTGTTAGTTGTTTATGTTTTCAAGTCTCCCACTCTTTAATTGACCACTCTATTGCAAATTACGTATAGTTTCCCTTGTTCATATTCATACTGATGTGGCCTACAAAACTTGCCATTAAGAATGTCCCTTATGCTTTGCTCACCAAAATCAGAATTTTTTTTTCTCATGTTTTGTTCTAACAACATAAGAGCTACTCAATATAGGAGTTACTTTAAGGAGGGCACTAAAACGGAACTTCTCTAGCTATGAGGTTCTGTAGAACAAAATAAAATTTGGTAAACAATTTTTAAGTGGATGACATGAAAATTTAATAGCTGCCCAGATGGAATTCAGTTTGCACTAGTGTTTCTCATAATCATAATCAAAAGAAAACTTTACTAATTCCTTAATGCAAGTTTAATAAAAACCCCAGACATTTCCATTGATAATTTCATATGCCTCCATGAATTTAAATTCTCGCCCTACATATGCAGCATATGCAAAAATTGCAGCTTCTTGATCCATATTGAAAACCATCAATATTTTTTTATATCGTAAACAACAAAACCGTATGTCCCCGAACCTTTCTGATAGACATTGTGGCGTTCTTCCTTGATCATTACCATTTAAGTTGACAAAAAATTGAAGAACGCGATCCCAGAATGCTGTTGTGCTCTCTTCCATTGTAGTTTCTTCTAAGCAAACAAGATAAGCCCTGCAAAGATCATTATCTTCTGCAGTTTTGAAATTCATTGCGCACTCGGTAAATTAAGCAAACAATGTGACAAATAGGAGATATGTATAGAAAACATATATAAAAAGAACATACTTAAGTTTAATAGTAAACATGCTAGTTTTGGGGATACAGTTTCGTCAAAATGTGTTGGTCTAGTCTTGGGAATCAATGCTACTTTAGGGGATCTAAGCTAGTTTGAAAATAAAGAATGTTTCTTACACTGTCCTCTCGATCCAGTCCTGATTCAAATTGCGCATTATGTGCAGCAGGTTGAATGGATAAATTCTCTGTACAAAAAAACACAATTAGAAAACGGGATTCAGATTAAGAGGGAAGAGAAAGGGATGAACTTCCCTTCTCAGTGGCTCGAGAACGAGACAAACCAAGACGATTTTCTTCACCTTTACGTTTGTTTCATGGATATACTGTGTTGGGACCTGATATAAGCTTTTTAGAATGGACCACATCCATTTAGCAGCCATAATGGAGAACCAAATACACAGCTTTAAAAGCAAACCCTTGATCTATGCTAATTTTATGCAGCCTTTCTAGTAAGTTTTGTTGAGCTATAAAACACGAGAATTTGGTTCTCGTGGTTTAAAAATCTTGTGTTTTATAGCTCTACTCTGGGCGAAGGTGGTATTCCCACAAAGCCATAAATTATATACATGAAAGTTCAATAAACTTATAAACCACGTAAACTACAAAACAAGATTATAATAAAAATAATTTAATCAAACTAATAATAACACAAAGCCATAGCCATAGATTAGGTAACTGGTTCGAGCAAAATATAGCATAAAAATCAATATCTATCGAGTTTCAAGTCAACTAGAAATGAATATTAAGTTTCACTTAAAATAACAGTAAGAAATTATTATTCTAGATCTGAGTCGGCTTCTTCGGGCACAATCTCCTCGGGCTCTACCACATCATTGTTATAGTTAAACAATGTTTCGTCTTCTTCCTCCTCATCCTCATCATCACCCTCAGCTAGGACGAGATCTGCATCTAACATTTCGAGTTCAACATCATTATCTCTATGAAGTACAGTTTCCTCATTATCATCTTCTTGAACAGTGGTTAAAAGCAACGGACCCTCTTTGTTCTGGTGGTATGCCTCTTCGATAGTTTCCTCTATTTCTGGTTGTACTTCGTTGATATCCATTTCAGGAACATCCCATATATGTCTATGATGCATTTTTTGAGCCACTTTCCAATTGGACCCATGCTTGTAGTCATCAATGTAGAAAACTTGTTGCGCTTGTGATGCAAGAATGAAAGGTTGACTCGTATACCACATTGTACTAGTATTTATACATGTCAAATCATAATCCTTTCGAATTCTCGTCCTTCCAGGAGTTACGTCAAACCAATCACATTTAAATAACACAACTCGGTATCCATACAGAAATTCTAACTCGATAACATCCTGCAAGATACCAAAGAATTCAATTGGCTTACTGTTGTGTTCGCCATCTACTACCAGTCCGCTATTCTGGGTCGTTCGACGAAGTTCACGTTGTTTTGTATGGAATCGAACTCCATTATAGATACAAGCAGGATATGATTTTGCGCGAGATTCAACTCCCTGTGCTAACGAATGCAACTCATCAGTAGCCTCAGGAAACTTTTCATAATGCAATTTTCCGATCTATACATTTTCAGATAAAACCAATAAAAATAATGAGATTGTTTGCAAACAATAATGATATATGATAGTTAAAACAATAACAAAAAATGAGACTATATTGTTATTAGTACAATTAATTACTTACCCTCTTTCGAAACCATCCAGGAAATAGTTTTCGATGCCTTTCTAACAAGTTGTGATTTGATTCTTCTTTCAACTCATTCAAATGTTCACTGTATTTTCAAAGATAAATAAGACAACTTTTTGATGCTAAGGAAACCATTTAGTGTATGACAAAAACAACAATAATTATCAGATGATAGGCTGAGGAACTTACTCCATATATGGTCGCACCTCGTCACAATTATCGAGTATAAACCAATGTATTTGTTCTCATTCTTCTAGGGTCAGTGATTTTATAACTTTTGCACCAAAGGGACGGACCTCCTGAGCAAAAACAGACAGTTTTCCCTTTGGTCGTTGACCATCATCTGGTGTATCATCATTTCGTTCTAGGCGATTAAATTTAGTTTTAACCCCACGTAAATACAATGAGCAAAAAGTCAAAGCTTCATTAATAATGTAAGCTTCCGCTATTGAACCTTCTGGTCGTGCTTTATTCTTCACGTATCGCTTAAGTGTTCCGAGGTACCTAGATAAATAACAACTCTTTAACCATTTTTTTTTTCATTCTATAAACAACAAATAGTACTTGCACTAGGAGAAACACACAGGCATATATAAACAATAAGATTTAAGCATACCTTTTGATAGGATACATCCAACTATAACCAACTGGGCCAACAAGTTTAGCTTCTCGGGGTAAGTGAACAGCCAAATGAACCATGACATCAAAAAATGCCGGTGGAAATATTCTTTCCAACTTACAAAGAATTAGAACAATACCTTTTTCCATTTCTTCCAAGTGACTCACATTCAATGTCTTCGCACATGGATCATGAAAGAAATTACTCAACTCAATTAAGGCAGTGCATACATCTGTGGGCAGAAATGGACGAATTCCAACGGGAAGAACTTTTTGTAACAAGACATGACAATCGTGGCTTTTCAAACCGGATATCTTTCCATCATCGACGTTAGCACTCCTCGCTATGTTAGCTGCATATCCATCTGGAAACTTCACTGATTTCAGAAACCTACAAAACTCTCTTCTTTGCTCTAGTGTTAAAGCATAGGAAGCCGGAGGTTTAATAAATTTATCTCCTTCACGCTTAAGGTGCAATTCTGGTCTAATATTCATGTCTTCCAAATCCAAACGAGCTTTAAATGTATCTTTGTTCTTCAGTTCCTGATTTAACAATGTTCCGACGATGTTATCACATATATTTTTCTCAACATGCATAACATCAATTTTGTGCCTAATTTTTAGATGTGCCCAGTATGGAAGCTCGTAGAAAATACTCTTTTTTGTCCAACTCAGTTCTTTCTTGGTACGGCTTCTTTTCTTGCTTCTCTTATCTGGATGCTTCCCGAAACAACTTTTAACTCCTAATTTTTCCATTTGCTGTAAAAGTTGAATGCCTGTCAACTCTTTCGGGGAACTGTGAATCTCATGGTTTCCATCATGAAGTTTGTTTCTTCGCCACGGATGCTTGCGGGGCAAAAACCTACGATGACGCAGATAACCGATCTTACTCCTCAATGCACGGGATGGTGGATCATCATTACATACTGGACAGGCTAAATAACCTTTTGTACTCCATCTCGATAAATTAGCATATGCTGGGAAGTCATTTATGGTCCACAATACAGCTGCGTGCATACAAAAAGTTTTTTCTGTTGAGGCATCGTATGTTTCCACTCCGTCTTCCCACAACTCCTTTAGCTCATCTATTAAGGGTCGTAAATACACATCGATATCGTTACCAGGTGCTTTCTCGCCAGGAATAAGTAATGCCATCATGAAAAAAGGTTGTTTCATACACTTCCAAGGGGGTAGGTTGTAGGGCATCACTATAACTGGCCACATGCTGTACGCATTATTCATATTCCCAAAGGGATTAAACCCATCAGTAGCAAGGCCTAACCTTACATTGCGAGGATCTTCTGCAAACTGTGGATATTGCGAGTCAAAATCCTTCCACGCTTCAGCATCAGAAGGATGCCTTAAAACCCCTTCAGGAGCAACATGTTCTTTGTGCCATCTCATATCAGCAGCTGTATGCCTTGAAGCAAATAATCTCTGCAATCTTGATTTTAAAGGAAAATAGCGCAGTACCTTGTGTGGGATCTTCTTACCCTTGCCGTCAGTGAACTTGTACCTAGGCTCGTGGCATACTGGACAATCCTCCCTATCCTTATGTTCCTTCCAGTATAAAGCACAATCATTTTTACATGCATCAATCGATTCATAACCCAATCCAAGATCACGCAGTATCTTTTTAGCTTCATAGTATGAATTTGGAATTGTATTATCTTTTGGAAAAGATTTCTTTAACAACTGAAGCTGCATCTCAAAACTTTTTTTGCTCCAACAGTTGAGCACTTTGAGATGCATTAACTCTACAAGGAAAGTTAATGACGAGTAATCTGTACAGCCAGGGTATAGTTCTTGCTTAGCTTTACCTAATAGCTCCTCAAACTTTGTACTAGCTTCACCAAAATTATTTGTACTGTCAGCTTCACCCAAATCATCATTAGTTTATCCGTGACTACCTGTATCTGCTTGACTATCAAAAGGCCCAGCATTATCAGCATCATGTAACATATCAAGTACACCTGTATTATTATTTCCAGAATGGGTTGTACCGTCGTTAAAGACATTATCATGGCTAGACGCTGATTGGTTTTGAGTAGGATTATCTTCTTCCCCATGAAGTACCCATATCTTATAACTACCTGCCATGCCATTAGTGAACAAGTGATGCTCGATTTCAGCTAATGAAGTAGGTGGGTTTCGGTTAACACACTTCTTACAGGGGCAAGTGCATAGTTCCTCATTCTTACTCAAGAGATAATTTTTTGTCATCTGAATAAAAGACGCAACACCTTCCACATATTTATCAGACAATCTGTCGCGATCTTCTACCCAACTTTTATCAATCTTTGGTAACAAAAATAAACAACAAGGATGCTTAGAATAACAACAGTAAGGCAAACTGGCAAAGACTTTAAATTATGATTTTTTTTTTAAAATAAGATGTGTGTATAAAGTGTATGTGGCCTTACCATGGCAACTTTGCTTTGCAGTAAAGAGAAAGCATAATCAGTTCAGAAATTTTTCGAGTTGCAGTGATACCTAAAGAGACACGATCAAAAAGATTATTGAAATCAAGGAAAAACAAGCTTTAACAATTAATTAAAAACACTCGAATTCAAACAACTAAATAAAACCAACCTGCTGGTACCGAACGCCTAAGAAGAAAAGGAGCTGTTCGTGAGGTTCCGGTAGGAGTTGTATGGATTGGTGGTGAATGTGCGAACAGATGAGGGCTTTTATAGCTCAATTCTGCTATTCGAATTCGAATTAGAGAAAACCCACTTCTCCAAA
This sequence comes from Papaver bracteatum, assembly GCA_023529315.1. Lineage (NCBI taxonomy): Eukaryota > Viridiplantae > Streptophyta > Magnoliopsida > Ranunculales > Papaveraceae > Papaver > Papaver bracteatum. Next base: position 45,634 of record JAJJWX010001635.1, read on the forward strand.
TCCTATACAAATTCCAATACTCCTTTTAATATTTCCGTCGACCACTCAATTTTGATAGCAGCACTTCAATTTCTTGGCCGATAATTCAAATTGGAGAATACCCACTTCTCTCAATCCTATACAAATTCTAATACTCCTTTCAATTTCTCCGTTCATCACTCAATCTCAACAGAAGCACCTCTGACTTTTCGTAACTTAACCACAAACTTCGTGTGATCGTGTCTTCCTTTTTCGAAAACACATCAGCCAGTTGGTGGTGCAGTGGCAAGGAATTAGGGATTGAATTGAACTGGTCACGACTAAAATCGGGTAGAAAAGGTTATCGGGCTTTCTGTTTAATAAATTTATAAAGGGGAAAGCAGCCCCGAGTAAAGAAGCCCAACTGGCCTGAACAAAAACGGGCACTCCAGTAATTTGTACTCCGGCCATATGTAATTTCAGCCAAGAGCAAACTCAGCTTAGGTGCTGCACATTACATATTCTAGAAAATGTACAAATTCAAGCAACGCAACTGTTGTTAATCCGCAGAGATTTCTTAGGTTCTAATAGCCTCTTTGCGTGAAGGCTTTGTATTCACGTGGGTTAAGTTATTCACTTAACAAAACAATGAAAAAAATGATACTGAAATTTTAATGACGAACACATTCACCCGACCATGAAGACCCGTCTAAGGTAACAGAGAAAAGAAAGTTGACGTATGAAAGTGTGTTTCCATATCATGGTTTGGATGAGACCACAGTTTTACTTAAGCATAGATAGGGAGGGACTAATATACATTTTGACAGAATTAGGATCATCAATTATGGAAAATCAAGACTTGCAGACACACTTATATACAATATCTAAATTTCACTGGCACTGTTGAAATTATGTCAAGGTAGATTTCTTGAAGAAGACTTGATATTGCTTTTCCGCATTCTTCTTTACCGGAAGTGTGGATTAAAAAAAAAAGATTTCTGAAGAGGAAAGAGTAATTTAGGCAACAGTTTCTACACCAATGGCAAGGCTTTCAAAATTTTACCCATAAAGGGAAGGATGAACAGATTACAAAAAGATCACCCTCGTTTCAGATAAATAAGCCATATCATCACGTCACAACAACCAATAACCATCCATAATTCTCATGCTTGAAACAAATATTCTTGTCATGGTTCCAACATATAATCCTACCAAACAAGCTAGTTAAACAAATGTTCATCGAATTAAATCCCACAAAACATGAGTTGGAAATACTTATATAGCAGAAAAGTACGGAAAACATGAAATTACGGGAAAAAATAAACACAACACTTCTGAAAACCAAACTACACATTCATTGACATTACTGAAAATGTTTAAAAGACCGGACACTAAACAAACTAACAATGCAGAGACACTGACTTAACAAACTGAAAAGGGACACTTTTGAACATCCACCTAAGCCAACTCTTAATAAACTTAACTTTAAAGATAGTGATTCTAGGAAAATAAAGAACTAAGCATCTTCGACCTGAGTAGTATCCAAGTTTGCAGTAACATTTGGATTACGGGCCAGTACTTGGTTAAGGACATTTTGTCGAAAACTTGCAGCATCTTCTTTCATCTGTTGAACTTGGTCCTCACATTGCTTGATTTTTTCATCCTTTGTTGCTAGGAGTGCAAAGAGTTCTTCTATCTCCTCATCATAAAGTCTGCGGTTACGGTGTCTTTTTGATTTCCTCTTCAGAACTTCGTCATATATTTAATTTTCATCAGGTGTGCCCCCTGCCACAATGCCTTGCTCATGCATCTCGACCATTTTGTCCTAAATATGTAAATTGATTTTGTCAATAGAAAACAATCATTTTTTCAAAACCTAGACTAAACTACAATATCACAATTAAGAAAACATTATAAACCATTGAATAGGTGTAAAGAAAGTGCAGAAAGAATCTGTAATTAGAAATGTAATCCTCAGCTGATTCAACTTACATACTGAACGTGAGTTGTTTCAGATATCCAAACACGCTGACCCTCTTTGACATGCGTGTGAGTATCGCGAAACGTTTGTATTTTGGCAGCTTGCACTCCCAAAACTTTTTTCTGGATGAAGCAGAGAAAATATCAACAGAGAACAACATAAATACTTTTTACACAGTACTAATTTTTAATCATAAATACCTTCTCTAGGCGCACTTGAAACGCCCGAGAACCCCCACAGTGGTTGTACTCGACTTGCTTCCGATTGTTCGACCCAGCTGCGGACCGCTTCTGAAATTTAAAAACGTAATTAAAATAAATATGCATATATAACCTATAATTTATAAATAAGAATACCAATTACGTTACCTTAAATTTCTCTGAAGAAAAATGGTCACACAACCATAACCAATTCTCTGGTGAGACGTTGTCGAATGGCTTGGAGCGAGCTTCTTCAATAGTTTTAGATTTTTTGAAGTGCGCTGACATTTGAGTCCTGTAGTTGCTGTATCGTCTGGCCATAAAATCATTTAAGTATTTCTTGATAGAAGGCCGTGTAATGTCCAGTTCGAAATTTTCCTACAATAACATGATTAAGTTTGACAGGTGGATCAAAATTATTTCGAAATAATCAAAAACAACAACAAAAGATCTCAAAATACATTTTTGGAAGATTTTTGCCTACATTGACACGTTCAATTAGAACAACCCTTTCATGCTCAGGGATTTTCTTCCAAGAAGCATATTGCATCGGAGCAAAATCACGAACAATTATGCCGCATTCAGTAGATAATTTGCACCTATTTGTGGAGATTGGTTCCCCCGCAACATCTGAGAATTTGATAGGCATTTTTCCATGGTGGGAAATCCAATCATCCAGATCTATGCCGCGTGAGTGTCCACGGACATTCCGTTTTCCCATTGCAGATCCTACAATTAAAAAAATGACAATGAATATATTTTTTGAAATGGTTGCTGACATCTCAAAAAAAAAGGCATCTCGATATCAACTGTGACTTGAGACATAAATACCGAAAAAGAAAAAGGGCAATGGATTTTCGAATTAGTAAACTATACCAGCATCAGTTGGAGCACCCAAACGTTCCATTATGTCTTAGTAGTTTGTATACCTAATTATTAAGGAGAAAAACAAGATCATAAGGACACATCATATATATATATATCCAAAGATGAGAATCAAACGCAAAGAAACTGTTGATTTACAAGTTACTCAATCATGCGCTCTTCCATTAAGCTGTAAGAATTACACCTAACATGATCCTTTGTCACACACACCACATACTTCCGAAATCACTCCAATCAGCGAAAGTAAGTACAAGAGATGGCATATGAAAAGAAAAAGAAAATCATTTTCACCAGTTTTTCTAGATGTAAGGCCATCCAACATGATTTAAAGCATGACTCCATTCATCGAAAAACATAAAAAAGAGAAATAAAATTATGCATTCATTAGAAGAAAGAAATCTTCTCATTGAGATAAACAATCAAGCTTTGGAACCTACTAGAGTTAAACAAAAATCTGGAAAGAACAATACCGTCTTTCATAGGTGATGTATATGAACTTTGTGAGTCGAAGTCAATGATCTTAAGGCTTTATTTATAGATGAGAAAAATGGACTACTGAGCGGGAAGGATCCCGCCAAAAGGAATTTTGTTTTTGATATGCATCCCGCCAAAATTTGAGAAGTTATCCTAAAACGAAACAACCCACTAAAGTCAGTATCTATTTGATGGTTACAACCGCATCGATATTTTTTTGTTCATCCATATTTTCCAGAAGATTTTTTTCTTCTACACGTTGTAGTTATGGGTACGTAGAAGAAGCAACCGATGGGACGTATCCATTAGCTTATGGTTAATGTCCATGTTATATGGTTAATGACTATATTCCAACACAAGCTAGTGGTTCTGCTAGGTGTTTTTTTTTGAGTGTTAAGCCAAGTATGAGAAACTAAGAACGACACGGACCCGAGGAAGACTCGAAGTTTGTGGTTAAAGTTAATTTGGGTGGAAGAGAAATGAACACATGAAGAAGAATGTCTACCAGTTCCAAATAGGAATACCCCAGATATATCTTGGAATAAAATCAACTTCAATGCTTCCAATACTAATGCTAACATCAATGGCCTGATCTCTATATGCAAATTATTAGAGTACTTCTCGGAGGAACTCGCAAGCATTGCTATTTCAAGCTTGTTTGTCAAGTTTAGTTGATCAAAACTATATATTTGATTTCTAGTCTACTAGTAGCTATGTCTCGGATTAGGAAAAAAATTGTGTAGCTGAGCTTCAGACTTCACGGCGTTCACCAATTAAAGACGAATATCTATTGAATAGCTTGGAGGAAATTCATCAACAAAATGTATGCGGAGACTAAAACTTATCTATGACTCAAAAATTTATTCTATTTTATCTCTTATTGAGACTAGGTCGTATAACTGTATAGACTCTTTCACACATTTGATATTTCGACCTGAGTTTATCTCGCTTATCTATTTCTGAAATAGGTGTTGGAAGCTTTTTTATTTAGCTAAGTCCATCGTATTCTGGAAGAGTTTAGTTGGAAACAATTTATTTGTTGGAAAATAAATATTCAGTCAAAAGATGATCATGTGAAAATTACCTTGAACATCTTACATGATTTGTGTGAGATAGTCATTTGATGTTAACCCGGGATGTTTCGTAATAATCATTCAATCACTACAAAATTACTTGAAAGATAATATTATGTATAAGATTACTATTGATATTATTCACAATTACATGAAAGCTAATATTATGTATAAGATTACTTTTTAGTATATATATTTATATAATTTTTAAACAAAAAATCAAACTAAAATTAAGTAACTATTTAATATTTGTTTTTATTTTTATTTTTGACAAATTAAATGAAATGGTGTCATAAAATAGTTTGAAAATAAAATATAATAATTTTTAAAGAATAAAATAAAAGAAATAAAAAATTGATTGTATATATATTTAAGGGTAATTTTTGTCATTTACAAAATAAAATAGGGACAGAAAGGATAAATCAAGCATGCGTGTTGAGTGGGACCAAAGCTTATGCTTTTGTAGCTTTTAAAAGCTCCTCCTCCCCAACTTTTAAAAATTGAGGAATTTGGGAAGTGTTTTGGGTAAAAAGTACTTTAATTGATATGTTTTTACCAAACACCAATTTCAAGCGACTCTTAAATGAGTTTTGCTTCACTAAAATATGACAACCAAACTTGACATACCAACGCTTGGTGGGTTCAACCGAGCAATGCTCTAACACTCTCATTTCAATCATTGAAACATTCTCAGAGGATGTTATATAGTTGTTATTCACAAACTATTTTTCGTCAGAGTAATTTTCAAAGTGATTGAAACTTAACATGAGAAAAATTCTACAACAAGGGAATAGGGTATCAAACTACAATTTCCTCATAGAAAAATTTGACTCATCTCTTGCAGGAAGAATACTTCAAAATCTGTCACATGCAAGGAGAACAGTTCTCATTCAATCAGTACTAGCTCTTATTCCAATTTTTAAAATGTCTACCACTATGCTCCACAAAATAGTTCTCAACAAGTTAACATTCGAAATTTTTGGTAGGGCCATTCTAGAGACAAGAGGAAGATGCACTTTTTGAAGTGGGAGTGGTTCAATCTTCCAAAGGAACAAGGAGGATTGGGATTGAGAAGTTTACAGGATCTCAACTCAGCACTACTAGACAATTTATCTTGGAGATTTCTGCATCAACATGGTTCCTTATGGGTTCAAATCATGAAAGCCAAATATTTGAGAGAAGGTTCCTTCTGGGAAGCTAAAAGAATAACAACTTGCTCTACCACGTGGGAAGCTATGTTGGACAGTAGACAAGATTTGAAGAATGGCTGTCTTTGGCTGGTTGGAAATGGAAAGTCCATTAGTATCTTTACGGATCCTTGGATACCCACTGTTCCAGGTAATATCCCAGCTATCTCGGGAGAAGGAAGTTTTGCGAACAAGAAAGTTGAAGATCTTATCGACTCTACAACAGGACACTAGAACACAATAGCTCTTCAACAGCTAGAAGACTCATATATCAGTTATCTAATCAAGATAATTACTCCCAACATTATAGTGGAAGACAAACTTATATGGAAATTCACCACTGATGGAAATTTTGCACCTTAATCTTTCCAGAAGATCTTTGCAGAGCAAAAAGGTGAGACATATTCTATAAGATAATACTTTCCCCTGGAAAAAGTTTTGGGCCATAAAAAAGGTAGCACCAAAAATTAAATCCTTTATCTAGAGAGCTTTACATAACGGCATCGCTATATCAAAGAGAATTGGCAGATTCATAGATAGATTTTCTACAAACTGCAATATTTGCAACAATGAGGATGAAATGGTAGAGCACATCCTAATTCACTGTGAATTTGCTCGAGCAATCTGGTTCGCTTCTCCTCTAGGGTTCAGGTTTCATGGTAAAAATCATATGACTCTCTCTGAATTAATGAAGCTCCTCTTCAGCAGCAATGATAAGGACTCAACCACTTCCCTAGGCATGTCTATTTGTTGGGCCATTTGGAAATCTCGTAATGCGAAGGTTTTTGAGAACAAGAATGTTAATATCCAGGGAGATTTGGCTACAACACTATACTGGTACAACCTCTACTACAATTTTTCTGAAGTTGAGGATACACAAGTTGTGGAAGAAAACCAGGTAAGCACTGAAACAGATGCTAATTAACAAAATATGGAAAGCTCCAGATCCTCCTACATTAAAAATAAATGTTGATACCACCCGGAAGGATGGTGATTATGCAGTTGCATCTGTGGAAAGAGGTAGCACTGGTTCTTGGTGTGGAGTAGGAACTAGAGTGGGAAGAATGGATACAGTGGTATATGCTGAGGCTGATGGTTTTACGCTAGCAACTGAACTAGTTGCTTGGATAAATTTGAACAATATAATCATTGAAGGTGACAGTCAACTTGTGGTAAGCAGTCTCAAAGGGGTCTCGAGGATAATTCTTTGGAGAATTTGGAGAATAAATAATGACATCATCTCAAGAATGCACTCTCTTAACTACTCCGGAGCTTACAATTTTTTGCCAAAATCGGCTGCGTTTGCTCTTTCTAACAACGTCCAACAAATGTGGACTAGTTCTGATTTTCCACCTAGCATTGTTAGCCTCCGGGACGTAAACAATGACTAGTTTTTTCTCTCCTTTTTGGATACAAAAAAAAAAAAGGGTTAATTATTCTTATGACCCTAGAAAACATGCGTCTTACTCTTTTGGCCCTGGGGTCATAAAAATAATTATGCAAATTATTCTTTTGGCTCTGAAACAATTGTGAATATTTCCTGCACACATCTAGATGTGCATATTTCCTGCACGGATTCTAGTCGTGGATATTTTCTACACAACTTCATATCAATGTGTTTGTTAATCTTTAAAAAATGGTTTTATAAACTTATTTAATGTACATATTATAGTATAAACCATTATGAAAGGTTAATTAACATTGTGGATAATAGCTACACATGAGAAAAACACCGTGGATAATAGCTGCACACTGAAAAAAGTCGTGGATAATATCATCACACTAAAAATATTATACTTTGAATAATAGTTGTACTTTAAAAACATTATGTGGATAATATCTACCTACAAATAAGAAAAAAAATAAAAATCATTTAAGGAACACAAATTTCTAAAAATACGAATAATTTGATATTTGAATTTACGCTCGTTGGATTGGTCTTTCAAAAGTCTTTCTAAATATATAAAATTTGTCAAATTTCTATGTATGGTTTGTGAGATATGCTATATTGAAATTGGTTTGACAATTATACCCTTCAATAATTTAGCTTATGTCAAATTTTAACATCATTTAACATCTTTATTCATACGATCATGTTCTTTTTTAAGGGTTATTTCAATAAAATAGGTTAAAGAATTTTGAATGGGCTTTAAGCCCAAGGCCATAAGAGTAAGAAACTGTGAGGTGAGGGCCAAACACTTAATTCCCACACAAAAAAAAAAAAAATATTCTAGGCTGATTTCTCGCTATCCAAATTGACTTGAACCGAAAACTTCGTGTCTTCCTCAGGCTCGTGTTGTTCCTAGTTTCTCATACTTGGCTTAACCTACACCACGACGTGTAAACTCACCAGTTGACTTAAACAACATTTTCTAAATATATGCCGTGGCATAGTGCATGTATATGGGCAGGTTTTAAGTAAAAAGATGACATATTGGTCACGCATATTTTTTAAGTGGAAGCCCACGTTTAACACGTCATGTTATTAAGTCTTTATATAGACTTTTGGTGCAACAGATGCTCGACTTAACGGGAAGGAGATAGTTTCAGTGGGTCTTGCAAGTTGCGACTCATCATGTCTCGGTTACTTTGGAGTCGGTTACTTTTGAGAATTCAGAAAAAGATATTCATTAAAATTGCAAAAGACGATTAGAACAAGAAGCCTATTCAGTTATAACCATTCGAGAGGTGTCGATTTTAATGGTTCCATTATGTAATTTTCAGTAACTGCTCAGTTTTGGGAGGGATGCAGAGGGAAAGCAAAAGAGAGTAAAAATATGGGCGGGATTTTTCCCTCCAGATATTCCAATTAGACGCTATATATGGAGTGGTATTATCATTCAGATTTGCTCCGAAAATTTTATACATCATCTCTAATCAAAGGTATGGCGTCATAGATTTTTCATTAATTGTTCTAACTTTAATTGATTTTCATCCAATTCCCTAACTTTTTTTTCTTTGTTAAATCTCGCTTTTGGATGAACTACAATCTTGAAGTATGATTCATTTCTTGATCACCTTTTCTATTTGAAAATACCTCTGATTTCATTATAATTTTCACTGACTTAGGCGGTTAACATTTTGGTATGAGCAAAGATTGATGCAGAAACCTAATTAAGGGTTTTATCAGTTTCAATAGTTTTCAATTTGTTATGTGCAGATTTAATTTTGTCAAATTATTGGGTGTTATGATGTGGAGATGTTAATTCTTTTTTCTTTCTATTGGGACTCATTACTAGTCTTATATGCGTATCATTTAGACTTACAACTTTTGCTTCGCATGAAATTGAAATGGGATTGGACATATGCACTTACAGAAACGTTTACGTAAGTTGTGTTCAAGTGGGATCTGATTCAACATTACTCTTTTCTTCTTTTTCCTACACTGATTGTGGTGTATGTGTGGTGATAATGATCTCATCATAATTTTATTTGTTTTAGGGGTTCTCATATTGGATTTTATGTTAATATCTAGGTGTTAGGCATATCCTACAAGCCGTATGGATAATTTGGCTGCTTCAAACATTGGTATTGAGAATTACTGCTAAAGATTTATGTTCAATTTATTAATCACTGTCATTACCGGATATTTACTGGTTTTTTTTTGTTTGTTTGTTGATTTTACAGAAGGACTTAGACTAGGAGATCCCATTGTCCGGGGACAACTACGTAGAATACGACTGGAGGAATGGGTGGCTTAGAATGGAAGGATGCCAATTATCATTGATGAACAATCTGGTGTAGTTGTAGGAGAACATGGATCTCATTTGGCGGGTGAATGTGATACGATTCTTCATGCTTTCGCTCCTTTGGGATACAAGTCATGGAAACAAATTCCTTTCCAAGATAGGGAAACTTTAATGGAACAATTGAAGGTATCCCCAATAAATTCAAACTTATCTCCTTGGTATTCTTTGATTGACATTTGAAAAAAATATTTGATTCTCTAACTTTTATTAGTCATGATGTTGTAGGATAATTTCATACTAGACACCACAAGACCTTCTGCTAAGAGATTTCTGAATTATCGTATGTCAAAGGGATATATCAACTTTAAGCATGAAATGTTGATGCATTTTAGAAACTACGAAACTATTGAAGAAGCGCGGGGTAATCCTTTTGGGAACATCTCACCAGCAAGTTGGTCAAATTTGTGTGACCTCTTTGCGATGGAGAATATGGAGAGAATTAAGGTGAAGTAAATGTTTACTGCACTTTGGAAGATATATGTACTTCGGAAAATATAGGTGATGTATATATTTTAATCCTCTTGCAGGTACTAACTTTAATACTTCTCTTAAATTTCAGATGCGTCGTGATCGTCATTTACGGGGCGATAAAATCAAGCTATACATAAAGAAAATGGAACACATTGAGGAAGCCAACGAAAATTTTAGGCAACATGCTTTCAATGTGGTTCTTGATCCAGCTATTTCTCCAACCAATGAAGATCCAGAAGCTGTTTAGCGCTTGAAGCTGTTTAGCGCTTGGTTATGTTACATGAGTATTAGTTTTCTTTAGTATTTCTGAAGGGTTATCTTTTAAATAGTTCAATTAGCAGTTATGAGTGCAGTTACTACTTAAGATATTGATATAATATTATGGTTTTCCTTTCTAATATTATTTTCTTATTTTATATGACTGCAAAAAAAGGAATTGGTCAGGTTTATCACGGTGTACGTTGCAAAGTGACGGTTTTGGAGATAATATAGTTGACTACAAAAAGTGGTTTTCAATAGCAAATCGTTTAGTCTCAAAATAAAAATTAATGCAAAATTCTTTCCTCAACTGAAAAGACTATTTGGAAACCATAAAAGAATTTTGTTTGCCTTTCCCTTTTGTCAAAGGCAACTATATTAGTCACCAAAATTAGTATTTGCAGCAAAAATATTTGTTGGTTTAGTCTGTTTCATGGACAAATATAGTAGTTTGTAAAATTAATTAATCTGAGACGAAACAATTTGTTAATGAAATAAATTTTTAATGATGAATATATTCGTGTCTGGAGGATAATTTCAAAAATGATATGTTTTGTCCCTAAAATATTTTCTTTCGGCACAAAAAAAATTTGTGTCTGAAAATTTTAATTGTGGGACAAATAAATTTGTTAATAAAATATTTTTCTAACAACAAATATATCAGACTTTAAAAAATTAATTCTAACACAGTATTTTTCTGTCACTGTAATCTTTTATTTTGAGACTAAATTTTTTTGTTTGCATAATGAATCTTCAGAGACTAAATATATTATTTGCTAAAACCTAATTTAGAGACTAAATATATTATTTGCTAAAACCTAATTTAGAGACTAGTTTTCATTGCCTATAAAACTCATTTTCAATGGCTTAATTATTTGTCTCAAAAAATCATTTTCAAAGACAGCAGTGACGATCATTCAAATCTCTCTTTGGAGACAAAAACAATTGTTGGTAAAGTATGACTTAAAGACAAAATATTTTGTTGCTGGAACTCATTACGGAGACAAAAATAAATTGTCACTCAAAAATTTAATGAGGAATATCATTTACCGTTAGAAATAATTTTGACGAGGGAATGTTTCGACGTTAATTTTGAACTTTAGAGACATTTTAAAGTAGTCATTCAAAGATATATACAACGACATAAAATTTGGTGTCACCAAAATTATCTCATGCGACCATAAAAAGTTTCCACGACAATGATTAGATGACAAAAAAAAATTTGTTTCAAATTTCATTTGGCGACTAAACAAGGTAGTTCCGTGACAAAAATATTTGTCACTAGATGCCCATTTTCTTGTAGTGTTTATGCATAATTGATAGTCTTACAAATATGTTTGGTCTCATTGTTTGATAGTCCATACTTGGGTTAAATTCTTTGATGGGTTATTCTTAAAATAGTCAAATAATATTTGTGTATTAATATTTAGTTTCGTATAATTTTCTCGCTGATGCAATTTGATGGTGTATGCTTGGATTTATTATTTTGATGCGCCATGCTTAGGGTATACCTGTGATATTTGCAACTCTAGGCTTATAATAGGTGATGTCAATAGAACGAAAGATAAACAAATGTTCATAATTATGTTTCATTTCAATAATTGAATAGAAATAGTAGTGGATTCCATAAAACCCTGGTTACCGACTCTCACACTTTGGTCACGTTTTTGTTAATTTTCTTTCTTAGTTTTATAGATTTCCAAAATATTAAATTTGATTGAGAATATTGATTATTGGTATTTCCGCCGCTCCCTGTGGGTTCGACCCGTACTTTCCTCTGTCTACTAGTTAGACACCGTGCGATTGCGGTTATTTATATATAGGAAATACCGAAAGCCTATCACTCGGTCCCGTGACACCTTTCCTAATTTTATATTATTTCCATGATGTGAAGGCAATATCATGAAACTAAGGAATTTTTCTAAAATGAAGGGATTTTCATGAGATCAAGGAAAAATAATAAAATAAGATAAAATAAAGGAAGAGGCATGGGACCGGCCATGGCGGCATGACCGGCCGTCCAGTTGGCCTGGTCCCCTTAGATGCCTCAATTAATATTTTATTATTATTATCTTCCCTATTTTGCATAGGTTTCCTGATTCCTGTGTATTTTAGAATGCTCGTTCGTGCAGTTAGGTGCTCGTTAGTGCATTATTGTTGAGTACACTTGCACCGTTTCCTTGGGTCTTACTCGGCGGTAGCTCAGATGCACGTACATTAAATATTTATTACTAACCCATGGAATTCTATTGGGAAAAGCCATGAATTCAAGTAATCGGAATATTATAAAGAACATGGAATGTTTTCGAGGAATTCAATTGATGAATCTAGCAACAAGAAATAATTAATTGATGGCTCTATACTAGCACGTTGTCTAGGAGCATTAATTATTCGAGAATTGAGCGATATGAACTAGTTGAAGCGTCATACGTATTATGTATAGTTTGGGAAAACATTGTTACATCCTGAAGACGTTATTGCTCTATACTAGCAGGAAAGCTGTCTAGGAGACGTCCAATCATTAAGATTTTATATAGATGTCTTTTATATAGTCAGGGAAAATATTGTTACATCCTGAAGACGTTATCGCTCTATACAAGCAGGAAAGTTGTCTAGGAGCCGTCCAATCGTTCGATTCTATATGAAAGTAATTAATAAAATTGCTCAGTATAAATTAAATATGTTGTGGTCTCAATTGAGAGACTGCATATTCATGTATGCTCTGAGATCCAATACACTCAGTCAGAGGTTTTAGGGATGTTTTGATAGGCAATACTCTTGATCAGAGATCCTTGTGGCATGATTTTTCATGCTTTAATGAGATACATAAGTCTCAATATTCATCTGACATCTGGGTCAGGAATATAGAAGGTTATGATTTTAGCCTTTGTCAAAAATCCACCATCAACAGTGCTATTATCTCATAAATGCTCAAAAGTTAAGTCTATTATGTCTTTATGCATATATTGATAAAAGATAGAATGAACTTTTTGAGAAATGCCGTAGTATTTATCTTTCACTGATCCACTATTATGTGAAATTATTGTATTTACTCCGTAAGTTTTCTTATGTTGAGTGATTTCCGGCTGAATTAATCAATAAGATCTTCTTGTGGTTAATTTACTCGAGGTTTACTGGATACAAATTTATGTGACTTGTTAATGTCCAAAGAAATCCTTTTTTTCTCGTAAAACGAAGGTCTCTCATGTTGTTCTCTTGGGAATAACATCATATGGGGGAGAGTTCTTAAATGAACTTGTGCTTAATTTCCATATCTTTGTGGGGAGAGCGGTTATGGAATTTGAAGGGGTTAACTTGTATCTTAATAAACTCCTTGATGAATACACTAAGTTTCTACTATGTGAAATCATCGAAAGAAAGTTGATATGTTTCTTTTTAGTCATGAGTTATTTTTTGAGAATTCATTACGATCCCATAGTTTTCGTACCTTTTCCAATTTATATTGACAAAAAAGGGGAGAATTATTTAGTAGTTCACACTACATACATATGGTTTACGGTTCATTATGTAAGGGGAGTGGATTCCGTTCTATAGGTTTTACCTATTGTGCAAAAGATGAAAGTATTGACTAAGGGGGAGTGATACATATCACCATAGTATTATTTCAAAGTTGTGATGCAATTGGACTTTGATTTATATAATATAATACTATGATATTGAATTACAATTATTGATAACATTTGTTTTCATATTGTTATTGATATAGATCTTCAACAACAATAATGCTAAGTTGAACACATTCAGGATCGATGGAGAACATGAAGTAACGAAGAATTCAAGGAAGTTGAAGAGCCAAGGAAATCAAGCATGATGGATCTTAAGCTACAAAGTTTATTCATTTTGTAATCCATATGTATTGATAGTTTTGTCACTAAAATTGAAAAAAGGGGAGATTTTTAAAGCATTGCTTGGTCGAACTCGCAAGCGTTTCTATCTCAAGCTTGTTTGTCAAATTTAGTTGATCAAAACTATATACTTGATTTCTAGTCTACTTATATCTATGTCTCAGATTAGGATAAAAGTGTGTAGTTAAGCTTTAGACTTCACGGCGTTCACCAAAAAAAGAAGATCTACTGAAGAGCTTGGAGGAACTTCGACGACAAAAGGTATGTGTATACTAAAACTTATCTATCACTCATAAGTTTATTCAATTCTATCTGCTATTGAGACTAAGTCACATAGCTATATAGACTTTTTGTTATATACAATTGAAATTTCGAGCCGAGTTTATCCCGTTTATATAATTCTTGAAATACAAGTTTGAATCTTTCTTAGCTATGGCTTAGCTTCATCATCTACTTGACAAGTTTAGTTGTAAACAATTCGTTGTTGGAAACTAAATATTAAGTCAAGATGATCATGTGAAAATCACCTTGAACATCTTACATGATTTGTGTGAGACAATCATTTGATGTTAACTTGGGAAGTTTCGTATTGATCGATTAATCATTTGAAAATTACTTGAAGCTAGTGGTATGTGTAAGATTATCATTGTTGTCTTCTAAGGATGTTTCTATGATTGAATGAGAGTTTTATAACTACTACACAGTATGCGTACCTAAATTGCGAACTGTGAAAAACTAGTTCAGGTCCAGAACTCTTGTTTGAAAAATGTGTTTGCGAACGAGTTTACCTGTGAAAGGTCCGGAACTATGGTTCCCGTACTCAGTGGTTAGGTTTTAAAATCGGTAAGTATGACAACTCATACTCATGAACTTAGGTTTGTTTGCGAACTTAAGTCCCTGGAACTTTAATGAGTTAAGGTATGAGAACTTGTTTTGAAAACCGTGGCATTATGTTCATGAATTGGTTCTTGTATAAGTACTTTGTACACTTACAAACCAAACCGAATATGCTGCAAATTTTTCATGGATATTTCTATGAGATAGTGAACATTTGAACAACTCTCTTAAGCACATTTAGTTACATTTGATTATCTATCATGATTGATTGATTATCATATTTGATCTAGAAGTGTTAGATGAATATGTCTAAGTTAAAAGTGTTCATATGGCTAACATCGGTTCACAGTTATTGAGCCAACTTGTTATACACGTTTTTGTATGGTTCACCCATATCTAAATATATGTATATTTTATTTGTGTGTATCAAGCTAATACCATCTAATGGTGGAGATTGATTTCTTATTTTCTAAGCAAACTTAGCTTGAATCTTAAATCAGGATTTCATCTAACGGTGGATATTAATTACTTTGTTACTAAGCTATCTTAGCTTCGATTGTAAGCAACCCTGATTTAAAAGACTATACAGTATAAGGAGGAACTCTAGCATCTGGGAAACGTAATCCCGACACTCTCGTGTGTCCTAGTTGCAAACTAGATTCGATTCTCTATTAACCTAAGTTACCAGTTCTTCTGAAAATCATTACTAGGTTTAACGACTTAAAGACTTCATTTGGGATTCGTGAAGCCAGATCCAACTATTTTCTCTATAGTTGCGTATCATGATCTTACTTTTTCTATCATATTGAGTTTAATCTTCTCTAAGGTTTTCTCGAGATTTATCTCCGGTAGGTAAGATATAAAAATTAATCACAACAGTTTCTTCGTCTCAGACTCTTGTGATTCCACAATAACTTTTTATGTTAATCATTTAGGTTATTATGAGGTGACAAATATTTCTAGGCTGCTCTTCGAGAGTATAAGACCAGATTATTAGTTGAGTTTCCTGTTCACCTTGATATTTATCTTAAGACGGAAACAACAAATAGAATATACTTATCTGTGGGAGACAAATTTGTTTATAAGTCTTCGACTTTGGATCGTAGCAACTTCTAGGTTGTAAAAGACGCCAACTAGGGGAATAAAGTGCGCAGGGTATTTTGATATTAAAGAGGCGTAAGGAACGCGACTGTACCTTAATTGGTGTGAGACTTGGTCATGGCTCAACTATATTCCAGTCCGAAGTTAACTTGTAGTATGCTAGAGTCTGTAGCATCTTAATACAGTGTGGTGTTCAAGTCTGGAATAGGTCCTAGGGTTTTTCTGCATTTGCTATTTTCTCGTTAACAAAATATCACAGGTTGTGCGTAGTTCAATCATAGTTGATAAATCCGACCTTGTTTGTTGGATATGACTTGATTGACACTCAGACATTGGTCTTTGGTACCATCTGAGTTATTCTCATAACAATCAGGTTCACAGATTTCTATTTGTTTGATTTACTGATTGTGTTGAGAAAGAGATAAATCTCTTTAATATATTTATTGATTGAGACTCAGTAACTTTGTGTTCTCAAAATTATATTGCTTAGTCCACACAGATTGCCGAAAGAAATAGTTGGGTGTGGTTGTTGTACCCTGTGTTTTCAATAACCACTCTATTAATCTTTAAGAATAAAGATATGTTGAATATTGAAAAAGGCTCTTTCGTTTAACAAGTGAACTCCTTTGTCGGGTAAGATCAATCAAGATCCGAAATAATCAGATCTAGATTCACAAGCTTTCAGATTTGGATATTGAAGAATGCCTCCAAATGATAGTTGCAATCTATACGACTACTTGATAAAATCTACCAAAGATAAATATGATCTTATTTGGATCCCAAACGATCAAGATGTGTGCACTAATATCACAAGATGCGAAACCAATAAGAAAAATATCATTGTCTTCAAATTTTGGATTTTCTTCAACTGTATCAGCACACAAAACTTGGTTCTACTTATGATTGATCACGCACAAAATGGACTCTGTTAACAGTGGATGATCCCAAGTTGTCTTCAGATCTAAAAATAGTTCTGAAAATCCCGTAGATACTTTGATCTAGTTTGAGTGACCTTATATCATAAGAGAAGGTTCTCAAGAATAATCAAACTAGGTGCAATCAAAGTTTCAACCACCGTTAGTCAATCAAATCAATAATCAAAAACTAAAATAACAAAGAAATTACCTAGTTTCCCACCAATGGTACTTTCTAGAGCTTCTTTATCCCACAAAAGTCTTTAAACAATCGTACGTAAGAGATTTCACCTAATTAGGGTACTTTCCTCTCCGGTATAGTATTACAAGTAATACTAGTAGTCGGCTCCACCAGAAATAAAAAAAAGATGAAGTTTTCCTAGCTAAGGATAGTTTGCAAGAATAACAAACTTTAATATTTATAGACCAATGTTGTTTGGACAAAGAAAATTCCAAAACCGAAAGATTCTCAAGATATGCAATAAAGTACCTAATTTCGGTTTTCATATTTCCAACTAATATCCAACCTATAATTTCGAAATCTCTCTTTAGAAAATATCTAATATTATTTTAGCACTTAACTAATATAGTTTTTCTAGAGATATGTTTTGATTGCTGGAAAATCAAAAACATATAATTTGAAAATCTTAATTAAAAGATTCTCAAATATTTCAGTTTGGGGCCACCTTGAGTACCAAAGAATATATTTGAACAATCAATGATAATAATTATGTACATGTACGAATTATTTCGACATCTTGAACTTTCCTATCTAGGAAACCCTAATTGCAAACTCATACAAAACTCTAAATTAATATGTGAATATTGAAAAATGGTTTTTCTCTTGGGACCGGTTCTTCCATGACTCCCGACATAGGTTAGGATCGATTTTACCAAGTCTCCCAATATAGGTAGGGATCGGTTCTACCTTGACTCTCTTCAATAGCTAGGATCGGTTCTACCAAGACTCCAAAAATAAGTAGGGATCGGTTCTACCAAGTATCCCAAGATAGATAAGGATCAGTTTTATCTTGACTCTCAACATAAGTTAAGATCGGTTCTACTTGAATTCCCTCCTTAGGTTTGAAAACATCTTCCAATAGATCTTCATAGAAAACCGGACCAAAACACCTATTTATTTCCTTTCGATTACGAAGCAAGTTCATACATCTACTTCCTTAAACCAATGTAATAAAACATAGTTTCCTAGGATAAAATCACACCTATATCCAATACAAAATCAAGTAGCAAGTTACATATATTATGTCGATGTCGTATTTACGACGTTGAAAAGATAAACGTTATACTTCGTAATTCAATATACTTCCTTCACACTTTGATCATACTAATATGACCAAGTCTAATACTAGGGTATCATGTATAATCTCGCATGTTATGTTTTCGATATTAAATGTCTTGAAAGAAACGATAGGAATGGAAACAAGTCAAGTCGGTATTACCAACCTCAAGCGGAAGGATGATGTTTTCATTGTATTCGATACGTCTTCGCGTTCTTCAGGTCTTCGGAGCAGTAATTATATGTGTAGTACCCGACATTTTTATTTAATATTTCGGGTCAGGGTATACCCGAATTTGCTAACCATGTGATTTGGGTTGTTGATGAGTAGTTTATTCAGACTTAGCCTATATGGGTTGCTTGAACTTCTCCCGTCACTTAGTAAAAAGGTTAGGGTGGAAATAGTCATCTAATTATAGTTTTGAGAAATAAATAAAAAGGTAATAAATTTAAGGAAAATGAAGAGACAATTAAAGAGTTAATTAAATAATAAATATGAGATTTAGTATTAATAATAATATTAGTATAAGGTTTATTATAGATAAGGAGAAATGTATTAGAGAATAAAGTTTTAGGTGTTAGAAGACCAAAGGCTAGATAAGATGAGAGGAGCTAAAGTTTTTTAAATAAGAAGGATGAAGAAAATAAAGAGGAATTTGTAGCAATTGAGAGGTAGAAGGTTAAATCCCCTTTCTCGTTGTCTTTCTTTGTTATACTTGATCTTAATTGTTATATCATTAGGTTTCTAAAATTTACCTGCATAATATTGTACATCCGATTGATGATCATCCCTTGAATATTGATGGAAAACATGATTAGGTATATACGGTTAACATTTGAAGTTAATCTTAATGATGGTGATAGTTTCTGAATTTCTGGACAGTTACGTTTTAATATGTTTTTGACTGATTTAGATGATATTAATGATGTGTGGTCCTCATGAAAGTTGTAAGTTTATGCATTATGTTTCATATGGATTTGAATTTTCTCAATTCCTGATTATTGTGAATTTAATATGAATTGCTTGGTAATGATATGTAATTTGTTCAGTTTTGAGGATGATAATATCAAATTATTATCTTTTGATTGAGCCTTTAATTTACTATGAATTTTGGATACGTGGTTATGTATGTTCTCGGATATAGTAATCACCATGAGATGCATGATGTAAAACGTTTGTATTTGGTTGTTTGAATAAATGCTCAAAAGAAACTCATGTTGTTGTTTTTTTGATTCAAAATGAAGAATTTATTATTGCAAAATAGTGTTTACAT
Organism: Papaver bracteatum; assembly: GCA_023529315.1. Classification (NCBI taxonomy): domain Eukaryota; kingdom Viridiplantae; phylum Streptophyta; class Magnoliopsida; order Ranunculales; family Papaveraceae; genus Papaver; species Papaver bracteatum. The sequence continues at coordinate 65,159 of JAJJWX010001635.1, forward strand.
GATAGTCATGTTCCACCCAGGTTTGTATTTTCTGAGGGAATTCATTTAAGAAAACAAAATCTGTCTTGAGCATTCTAACTTTTTTGGCCATTTTGTCTGCTACACCATTTACTTCTCTCCTAACAGAGATACATCTCCAATGACTAATCTTACCTAATAAAAACTTAATGTCAAGAATTAAGGACTGATTCCTCCAATGAACATAATAAGTTTGTTCATTGATGGATTTTATTAAGGTTTCACTATCTGACTCAAAAATGACTCTATTTAAATTCTTTGAAATAACCCGAATTGCAGTTTGTTCCATTGCTCTGCACTCCAGCTCTTCCACTTCAATATCTTCAGTCATTCCCCAATCAATGTACTTCCTTTTTGCCCTAATGTAGGTACCTACCAAATACCTTACTATTAAACATATACATCCTTTAAAGATTCAAGCAGAAAAGATGCATCAAAATTTATTTTCAGATAATCACTATCTGGAGGTTTCCATTTCAATACCTGTAAAGATCTGTTATTACTAGTAGAGTGATTAACAACAGAAGTAGCAAGTTTATGAATGCAATCCAATGATATTATTCTATTAGGATGGGTATTCTGAAAAACGTTTGAGCACCTATCCTTCCGAATAGTCCAAATTGACACCATAAGAATCTTATTTATGTCATCTCTAATAATACCTGATCCAAAAATAAAGTTATTTCTTGCAAAAAACAAATTTATAACCCAGTTCCTAAAAGAACCATGTTGAGCCAAAATATTACTTACATTGATATTTAGAGCCAACCAGATTGATCTAGGTTAAGGACATTCAATAAGCATATGTTTAATGGTCTCACTAGGATGATTACACAGACTACAACACAAAACAACTCATGTTGTTTGTCATATGTTGTTAATCCATGGTTGTTTATATTATTTGTAAAAATGATTTAAAAATTGAAAATGAGTTCACGTTTTACCGTTAGATGGAATATGGCTCATGCTGACGGCGGGTAATGATCCCCGAGAGTTAAATGGGTAATGATCCCCATGTAGGAACTTATGTTCCTTACCATCGATGGCGGTTATTCGTTCCGGATAACGAAAACAAAACAGGTAATTATCCCCAAGAGCAAATGGGTATGATCCCCATATGAACTTTTGTTCCTGACCATTGATGGCGGTTGTCCATTCCGAGAAACGATAAGTGGGTGTATGAACCAAGGTTTTCGTACCGTGATCTCATGGTTTGTTGGTGACAATATTAATTTGTGAATCATATGTTGAAATCTAGATTAATTGATTTGTTGGAAACATAATTGGCGTTATGAACTCATGTGCAAAATCTAATTCAATGAATTGTTGAAAATATTATTAGTGTTATGAACTCATGTGTGAATCTAATTGGATGATTTGTTGAAAAATTATTAACATTTTGAAGTTTTGTTTTGAAATCTTAATTAGATGATTTGTTAGAAATAATATTGTTATCGTCAACTTATGATTGAACAAATAAATTAGATGATTGAAGAAAATAATACTTGCGTAGTAATCTTGTTGGTTGAATATATATATCATCGATTGCTCGAAATTATGTCATATATATACCCATGTTGTATGTTATTTGACTCATTGATATTATTGTGCATTTTTTGAGATTGAGAATGCATTTTACTGAGCTGTCATCTCACCCCAATTAACATTATTGCAAATGTTTTGGAAGTTGGAAGTGGAAACTAAGAACTTAATTTAATCATTGTATTGCTTGTAATGTAAATCTGAACTGAAATGTTGTTAGAGATGTTTAGTAAATTCATATGCAACAACTCATGTATATAAAGTTTTAATTATGTTTGGTATAAAAGTAAATTAACAAAAAATTATATATGCATAAGTCTCTTTCCGACCTGTAGCGCTTCGAGTTCGGATCTTCATATGGGTTTGACCGTAGTCCGGAATTCGGGATGTTACAGTATGTCTCAACATTCTTAGAATTTCTAGTCTAACCTAAAATGAAGTTGTCTCTAGTAATCTTAATCAAGCGACACTAATTAATGATGTTAAAATATGACAACCAACCTTGACATACCAACGCTTGGTGGGTTCAACCGAGCAATGCTCTAACACTTAGTCTTTATGAAGATAAAAATAAGGAATGAAAATACTTTTATCATGTCATAAGAGAAATCCAAAATAAAAACTTGAGCATCCTCGTTGTCAGAAGTGTTAAGTTCTGACAATTGTGCACTCCTCATATGTCTCAAGTTAGATTATGAGGATGCACCTGTCAATAGACTAAGTAGTGACAGGGTGAGGATGTAACTCACTATTTGTATCCAGAGTGAATATTTCGAGTTTGTTTTACTTATGGAGACCATGATTCTTACTGTTTGCATATTTTCCTTTAGAGCCCTTTTTTGAGGAGTTATTGAACTTCAAAACTTCTTATGATGAGGGTGTTAGAGCATTGCTCGGTCGAACTCACAAGTATTTCTATCTCAAGATTGTTGTCAAACTTAGTTGATCAAAGTTATATCTTGATTTCTAGTCTACATTTAGTTAAGTTTTGGATTAGAATAAAAGTGTGTAGTTGAAAATCGGATATCACTGCGTTCAACCATTCGAAGGCGAAGATCAACCGAAGCTCTGTGGAACTTCTTCAACAAAGGGTAAGTGAAGACTGAACCACCTATTTCTCAAGTTTTCACCTTTCTATCTATGAGACATTTTAGCATGACTAAATTAGACAGTACATGCATAATAGAAATTTCGAGTCAAGTTTATCTTGAATATCGTTCTCGAAATATGACTAACTAAGCTTAAGAACATTTGTTCATCCTTGATGAATTTGGTTAAGAAAAATTTATTTTCCACGACCTAAATTATGATTCAAGATTTAATCATTTGAAAATATCCTGGAACAGTGACATGTGTCATTGATATTATTCGGGAATGTTTCAAATTGATTATTAGAGAGATATAAAATTATTATTAATCTGGATACAGGACACTATGCATACCAGTTCACATACTGGGAGAACTAGTATAAGTCCGGAGCCGCAGTACATGTACCCAGTACACGTACCGACATATCTATAGTTCGACATCGACTTTTTGGTACGCATACCCAGTAACCATACCACAAAAAGTTTGTTTACTCGTGAACCAGGAAAGGTACGCATACCTGATATGCAAACCGGAAAAGATCTATTAGTTTTAAAAACCGAAAAATTACTCATTCCCAGTATGCAAACCATAAAAGACCCGCGAGTTCATGAACGCATTTTTTTTAAGGGTACACGTACCCGATACACGTACTATGACAAAAATATTCATGAATAGGTACAATACATGTACCAGGTACACGTACTTAGCCCGTCGAATACTTTCAGATGCATTCGAATTATTTCTTTGAGATAATCGGCATTTGAACAACTCTCTAAAAAAACTGTCAAGACATGATTGATAACAAGTGTAACTCAAGATTAAATTCTTAAAGTGTTATATGAAAATGGTTAAGCATGTAGTTCGATTGGCTACTTTCGGCTAAACTTTCATGAAAAAGTCATTGTACACGGTTCGGTTATGGTACATCCTAACCAGAATGTATATTATTTTATGTTAACCTCAAAGTCAAGTTTTCATCTACCCGTGATTATTGATTGCATGATTCCAAAGCTACGTTAGCTTAAATCCTAAGCAACCTTGACCTTCCAAGTATATATAAGAAGAACCTCAAGTAACTGGGATTTTTGAATCCCTGACATTATTCTTGTGTGTCCTAGTTGTAAACTAGATTCTTTATCTCCTTTAAAACCTTTTAGGGTTTAACGACTAAAAAGAATTCACCTAGGGGATTCGTGAATCCAGGTCCAACTATCTTTATCTTGATAGTTCGTGTATCCTGATCTTTCTTTGATTGTAGAGCTTGCTCCAAGAAACAAGATAGATAGAAATCATAAATTATCTTCATCTCAGACTCTGTGATTCCACAAGTTTATACTTTTGAGGTGAATAATAATCTAGGCTGCTCTTTGGGAGCTATAAGACAGGATTTTGAGGTTTGCTAGACTTTGTCTATTGCGATCGATTTCCTACCTCACCTTGATATTTGATCAGAACGGAAATCACATATAGGCTTATCTGTAGGAGGAAGATTAGTTTAAAGTTTTATGATGAAAAGGACATCAACCAAGGGAATCAATGTGCGGAGTCCTTCTGGGATTCAAGAGGCGTAAGCAGCGACAAACCAAGGTTTTTTTTTTTGGGGGGGGGGGGGGGCTAAAAAAATCATGAACTCTCAATTTCATTCATCTCAACTTCAATAAAAATAAATGCAGTAAAATTCCTAAAATGACCAAGGTGCGTAACACGCGGTATTTCCCTTAACGCACAAAACTTTGAATCAAATCTATTCACCTTATATAGCCAACAAAATATCTAGTATTATGTTAAACATATACATATATATATATACGAGAAGCATGGACGGAGATAGAACTTAAATTTTAGGAGGACAAGATTTAAGGATGGTCATGGGGCGGGGACCTTGTATCCCAGTCACTGCCCCATTCAAAAAAAAAAAAAAACCCGAACCCTCCCCGTAACCCAATGATCTGGGACGGGGCGGGTATGGGAAATACTCGTACGGGGTGGGTTCTCCATGGGTTACCCATAACATTAAGTTCAAGTATGATGAGTTAATTTAATAATCAAAACTTAAGCATGATATTTCAACCAATAATAATAATAGTCAAAGAAAATAGTTTCTAAAATCTCAAACTCATAAACTTATCTTAAAACAAGGAAAAGAAAAAAATAATTGGAAAAAAAATAATTGGTCTAAAAATAATTGATGTTAACCATTGGATTACAATATATGAAGTAATCATGTAACCTAAAATTAAAAATCTAAAACCCTAATATGTAAAAGGTATGGGGCGGGGACCTAGAATCCCATCCCCACCCCATCCCCGCTTCATTGATTTCGGGTATTACCCATACCCAAACCCATCCCCATTTGTACGAGTAAAACCCAACCCAATAGGACCAGGTACCCACGAGGATGGGTTTGGGTGGGGGAAATGGCCATACCTAACAAGATTGTATATCAAAAATCATAATTTTAATTTGACGCCCAATTTTTTTTCGGGTTTTGTAAGTTGTTTTCTAGTTTACCACTGCATTTTGAGATTTTCAATTATATAAAAACAATGAAAATATTTCATGGATGAACGTATTTATATAAAATCTAGTCAGTTTGAGAAAATGTCTCTTCTAAGACAAACTAGTACTCCCATTCCATATGGACAAAGCAATCCTACGCGTAATTCAATTCGATAAAATATTATGTGGGTGATTTGAGAAAGAACTTTGAGAAACGTTTCCTCACTTTTCTATCATGTCATTAACTGTAACTATAATGTACCATTATATCTTAACCTATACATATATTATATGTCGTTAGATTTTCCTAATGTAGTTGCAGGAAATCCCACACTACACCCTTGTTAAGATCTTGCTATAATCAACTCACAATTGAAGATTAAAAACGACACTTTTATTATTTGATTTCAGAAATGTTTACAGGAAATATTAGAATTCAAGAATACAACTTTTCTTTTGAAGTCTCTCTCTCCTCAAGAATTTCTCAACTCTCAAAAATACATCATCCTTTTCTGGATATATTGGGTCTCTATTTATAGGGTAGTTACATAATGGATGACAGCTAAGTTTTCTTCTTATTTCAGATTTGTTCTGAGATTGTACCGCGATAATTACAATGTTCATTCTTGCAAGCTTTGTAACCATCACGGGACAAACATGCTTTTCTTATGTTTTCTTCAATCGTCAGCTATTACGTCACTCTTTTGACTGCTTTTGTGACATTCGCCAAGTGTTGTTAAAATCTTGCGGTGATGCTCGCTGGGAAACGTTGTAAATCTCGCAGAGAAGTATTGTAGCGATATTCTGGTCCTACATCTTGCCCCTTCTCATGTCTTTTCTGCGAAGAAGTGAAGATCATGAGAATTTTAAAATGCCGCAACTTCTTTTCTTTTTCATATTTCTCTTTTCTGACACGTTTCTGTAACCTTCGCCAGCTGTTTTCATGTATTCTCTCTTCTAATAAATTTATGACACGTCCTTTCTAACCACTGCGATCTGACCGTTCATGTCTTTTCTTAACATTTATTGCATTCATCTTCTTCGAGAAACTTCTTCTTCTATAAATACTACTTTCATTCTTTTCTTTTCCTCTTTTACTTTCTTCTTCTTTCTCTCCGTAACTCCTCTGCAAGTTTATTGTTCTTCCGTAAATTACGCGTCTGTTATGATTTCTTCATTCCCATACTTAAAAAAAATGGTTGCTGCTGGTGCTAAAAATTTAGCTGCTTTTGGTGAAATGCGAGAAAAACTCAAAAGTAAAGGTTTTTATATGTCTACGATTCCAAATCAAAGCCCTAAATCCGAGCTTTCCATCAAATTATTTTCGGATCATCCATGTTCTCGTGAGAAAGTTATAATATTGCTAGGTCAACTTGATGCTGGTCTCCAATTCCTCTCTACGATCCGGATCTCCCCTTATTTTATGAAATAATTTCTCACGAAAAATTCTCGCGAGCAGTATATCAACTGAGTGGAGATTGTATTCGATTACTACTTGAATATGCCTCTTGCGGTGCCAATAAAGGATCTCGCTACCCTTATGCTGCAAAGAATCCTCAATTAAAAGATGTTCCAATCATTCCCGCGATGTATACTGTGGATAATTTCTTCATCAACTATGAAATAATCCCCATGAAGAGAGATCGCACTTGCTGGTGTCCGTTTGCAAAAGAAAGATAAGATTGCTGAAGATAAAGATCTTATGCTAGATATAGATTGGCATACAAATACTAATCAAGGTCCTCGCCATTCTAGAAATGACAAGTGGTTTATTTTTCCTCTGATTTTAGAGGGTTCGTACATTTCTGGCACTCGTTCCTTGCCTGCAAATCTCGTGGAATACCAACCATGGGTATTCTATTGGCCTGAGAAAGATAAAGAAGTATGTCTTCCTTAATTCTTCACATAATAAGTTATTTTTATTAGTTTCCTTTGGTTTTCACATTTTTAAGCTCTTCGCTGATTATGCATGTTTACTAGATTGAGAGATTGAAGGCCTATTATGAGAAGTTGAGGAAACCTGCTACTCGTTCAGCTCTTCAATTACTCACAGATGAAGTAAGAAATACTTTCTTTATAAATCTTAACAATATATTGTTTCCTCTATTTCTTATCTTTATCTGTGCTCGCAGGTAATTGAAAAATTAGAACCAATGGAACCACAAACCAAGGTGAAATCTTCAAATGATCGCAAGGGAAGATCCAATGTCCCTCCCAAAGGGAAGCTTGCTGCTCCTCGCAGTGATGAATTTGACCATCCTCCCTTAAAGATAATAAAAACCCAACTCCCTTCTTCTCCAATTCCTCAACCTATTCCTGAAAATTTTGATAAGGAAAACGATGATGGTAACTTCGGCGTTGGCTCAACTATCCAAAATTTTCCTTCCATAAAGGATTCTTCTTCTTCTGAGTCTGCAATGGCTCAACTATCCAATTTTTTTTGGCAAGAATATATTTGGTATCCCAAATGAGTATGGAGATGAAGCTATTAATGAAATATCCCAGTCCCTCGCCTAAGTCTCTGATGCTCCCATATTAGCTGACAGTGATTCCCTTCGCGGGGTTTCAAGATCGCTGACTCCAAGTATCTTAAATTCACTTGGCAGTCTGGTATGCTTCTATTTGTTCATCCTTTTTATGTATCTATTGATATTTTTGCCAAATTTTTACTTATATAGTTATATCGCAGGTTGGAAGAGCTGCTTTTGCTGTTGCTTCTGATTTAGATAATAGGCGTGAATTTTTTCAATAGAAGAATGTTGTTCTTTGCCAAAAGAATGAAGAACTGAAATCTGAATCTTCTAATCTTCGCGAGAAGAATGAACAGATGGAAGCTGAACTCGCTGGTATTCGCGAGAAGAATAAAGAACTTGAGAAGAATCTTTCTCATCAATCAGCCAAAGTATCCAATCTTGATACTGTTAATAAACAACTCTTAGGTATGATAACCTTCTTATTTTCCTTCGTAACTTTATGTTTAACTATTCTTTCTTACTTGATTTATCATTCTCGCAGACGTTTATGGTCTCATTGATGAGGATTTAACCATTCGCTCTTTCCCTGAACCAATAGACAACGATACTCTTCTAGAACTTCTTAATAATTCTTTAAATAACCCTTCCAATGTTAATTCCCTTTCCATAGATGAACTCAGATCTAAGTTTCGCCTCTTAGAAATTTATTACAGATCTTCTTTAGATATAACTCATGGATTCAAACAACTTTATCATAATTCCAAAGCTGAGATTAAAACTTTAAAGGCCAAAAACAAAGATCTCTCAAAAGACAAAGACTGTATATACAAGGAGCTGAAACCTTAGAAAATTTCCATAAGACCATTCTTGAAGTTCAAATTGAAAGGGATGGGCTTATCCGCGAGAAGGAAGGTTTTATTGAAAGAGAAAACCAAATTCGTTCCCGTCTTCTTATAAATAATGACGTGGAATTTGCTTGGGCTGCGAAAGTTCTTGACAACGCCAGAACTATTTTAGGTGTAGATGTTAGTCTTCATGCTGAACAAGCGGCTTTAATTAAAGACATGATTTCTGAAATAGAAGGTTATCACTCTTATGATTTCACTAAATTATTTCTTAATTGAATCATCCTTATATGTATTAACTTTGTTATCATTTACTCGCAGCATCCGAAGAGAACTATCGTAAAAGATTTGATGAGTTAGAAGAAGAGAAAAGCCAACTCGCTGAAAATATATCTTCTCGCAATGAAAAGTATTCTAGATTGAAGGAAAAATTGAAAATCTCATCTTCGAATTTTAGTAACGCCCTTATCCGTGTTCATAATAACGCTGTTAAACTAGTCCGTGATGATCATGGTATTCCTCATTCTACATATCCCTATCTCGCAAAGGAAATTCCAGCTGATTCCCCAAATCTAGTTATCTCTAATAGCGAAGCTGAGGAATCTAGCGAAGATGATAATGATAAAGGACTATCTGGCGAGGAAGAAAAATCTTGCTTATATAGAGATAATAATGATAATGATGAAGAAGAGAAATCTGGTAATGAGGAGAAATCTGAAAAAGAAAAGATCTCTGATGAAGGTGGTGATGGATCTACTTAGTCTTGTTTCTTCTCTTTTTCTTCCTTGTAAATTTTGTACATTCATTTTTTGCTTCTCGTAACATTGCTGCGAGTTTCTCCAACTTGATGTGTAAACTTCTTTTGCTTTTATCTGTACGAATTAGAAAATAATTCTTTTTCCGCAACATAATCAATTAATCATAATTATTATCCTTTCATTATTTGTATAAACTAGGACTTAACCCGTGCCATACTGGCACGAGCCTTTTCTGTTATCAGTGATTTAGGGAAGCAACTTTTTTTTTTTTTTTTTTATAGATTCTTCCATTAAACGCATTAAGTGTAACATTGCTTATAGGGGTACAGATTGCCCTTAAGTGTACCATATATTCAATATAAAAACAAAAAATGTCACCTTGTCTAGGTGGAAATTGGCACATTACTTAATAATTTGGTACCCCAATTAGCAACCATGATTAAGCAACATCATTTTATTTGCATTTTCATACGTAAAATTGAATTTAGCCCCCAAAAATTATAGATCTAATAGATGTTAGAAACAGTCAACAAACACTAAATATAAGTTCAAATTTGCTGAAATTCTCCAGGCATAAAATTTAGCCTAAAACTGAAGGGATTAAGCTAGAATATCATATATGAAAAAAGGATATAACAAATGTGCAACTTTTTCATTATCGGAACAGCGAATAAATAATTTCATATTTTCAAATGGCGAACAAATATAATTAGGATCTTTAAAAAAAATTAACTTAGTTAGCTTAAATGTATTTCAGATTGGGTTCAACAAATTTCTAGAGTTTCAATTTCAAGAATCAAAACCAAGTACTGCACTTTTGTCAAAGAATGTTATACCATCGTCGCTATCCCCTAGATGCTAACTGAATCAGCCATGAACAACCTAGTATGAGAATCTGGTCTACTCCACCATGAGGTATCTTCCTCACCAGGCAGTCTTTTTATAATCTTGATATTCAAAAGGTAGGTTATTCGCTGCATCAAAAGATTAATAAATCAGTAAAATGACTAAATAACCTAACAACAAATGAGACTACCATCAATCAAAAACAGAGAAGAAGGTTATTCCCCTTATCAAGCAATAATGCGTTATTAATGGATCCCTAGCCTTTAATAGTTTTTGTACCCAATTGTTGTAAAGCTACCGGCGTTTGTGGATTACAATATTATGACCATGAGTAATTTTGATTTTGATTTTTTTTTTGTATGCATTTCACACAGCTTGTGGAATCAAGAAAATAAGATGTTTAGGAAAACGGACGAATATATATGATAGCCATGCCATTTACCCAAATTCCCGAGTCTCTATCACTCACGCGTAGTACCATATTCGAATCCATAAATAATCACCAGTACTAAGCATCGCCAGGACCAACCACAACCAGCATCTAAAAATCAGGGATGACAATATCTTCACGTCATACGACTCGAAAACTTCTTCCAGATCGAAACCAAATACGTCGGTTAGGAATCCTGTCGATTGAGATAACAAATAAGAACACTATTCTTGTAAATATCAAGTAATACAGGATGTAGAATCTAAATTAAATGAGAAAAATAAAGGGGATGAACAAAGCCCCGATAGCGCTGAATCCGCATCTTTAGTTAGTATGTGTATAACCCTAAATGGACTTCAGTGTTATATTTGAGCTTCTCTTCCTAGATACTTCCATCAACATATTTTTTTATTTCCAGTGGAATAGATGCCAACCACAGCCCTTAAACTTACTTATTTTGCTATCATCTCATGTGGAATGAAAAAAATCATGGGTAGTTGCGGAAAAAAACCAAAAGTAAAATTAAAAGTTGTGTGTTAATAATCAAAACACAAACTCTTCAATAAAAAAAATAAAAATAAATTAAGAGAGAGAGAGAGAGAGAGTAAGAGACTCTTCTCTTTATCTCTAGGTTTGACAAATTTTGTGATTAAGGACTAAATAAATTACTCCAACATTTTCATTTCAACACTTCTGGTTCATAGTTTACGTGCATACCAACATGATTAGTAGTTGTTGGAACTTGTATATTGTATTGCTTAATATGGAACAATTCCTCCACATTTATCCTCACAACTTGGTGGTGTAGATCAAGGGGTGGTCAACATTTTATATGCAGTTTCAATCTTTTCCACAACCTGAATTCATAACACCCAACAAACATCATCATTCAATTGAAATGGAACTAACCAAGCTCGTTTCTGTGGAGATTGAGATGAAAAATACTTGTTGTGATCTTAAGGGTGCTGGCGAGGAAGTCTATTACTCGATATCCATCCTGGCTACGGAAGGCCTAACAACATGAATTCATACAATTCAGTAATTTTTTTTTTGGTACAAATTAAATATATTATCCCTTAAAAGGATAATCAATGGACAACCGATTCATTAATGTGAGTTTTTTCAATTGTGACCAATTCATTAAAAAAGACAGAAGCTCTAAGAAAACTAAGAAAGAGAGGTATATATCCAGTACGAAGATGATACAACCACCCTAAGAAGCAAGGCCAGAATGCATCTTAATAGTAGTAGGATAAAAAATGAAACAAAATGAGAGATTAGGGGGCTTGTTATGCTTACCATTGTCGCTGTGAGTGGAGAAAAGATAAGTCTTTTTTGTGTTTGTTTTTTTACCCCGAGATTGTTTTTGGTTCTGGAATATTGAAAACCATCAGTGAGAATAAGAGAAAAAACTGGAAATAAATGAAAATTCATTAACTTCATAGAGTGAATAAGAGATAGGGTTAATTCAATGATCAACCACAACCATAAAGTTAACTATTATGACATGAAATGCATCAAAATAGAATAAAAGGACCATCAAACATCCAATGGATATTCAAGAAAATGAGTTTGAAGCAACCTGAGGTGAATGAAAAAATTCGAATCCATAACAAATATAGCCACACTGCCGCAAACAAATTCTGTAAACCTGAAAATCAAAATTGCAAATGTTTTAGCATAATATAATCCCATACTCCACAAACCAATAAAATATGTAAACTAATTACCACAGAAAGCTTCAAGCTCTAATAATTTAGGTTTTCGAAGAAATAAAACAATATGAATCTCTCTAAATAGCTGAACGATCTTTCAACAGTCCATCTCACACAATCAATTCCTTCTTGGCATGATTCATGAGTCCGATTATATATAATGAGGATGATTTTACTTAAATTTCTTCTTGGAAGAGGATGCCAACAACAGAAAACGTTAGCATTCAGAAAAAGGAAATTAACATTCATGAGCGGAAGAAAAATGAATTTTGGATTATCATCGGTATATGTAGCCCATTATATATTAGGGATTCTTCAATCTCTAAAAAGAATTGCTAGGGTGCTTAATGTTTTTCTTCTTAAAAATAAAATAAAAAATAACTCATCAAAGCAATCACCTCAATTTCTGAAACCCTAAATAAAAATCAAAAATTGAAGATAACTTTAAATGGAAGAGTTTCTATTGAAACATCAACAACCTACCCAAAGAAAATATATCATTTACCTTCAATTCCAGTCAAATTCATTTTTTTTACTCTCATCGTTCCACATCTTCCTTGTATTATCTTCACCTTCTAATTTTAGATTCAAAAGTATGGGTCTGGTTTCTACAACAGTTAAGAAATCGACCTTCATTTTTCCAATTTTTCTTTGTTCTCTATAGTTGTTTGAATCCTAAATGAAAGTTCCTTCCAGTGGAAAAAAATATTCTTATATGAAAGACGAATTAATGCACGCCCTGATGAGTTACAGCTGTAGGATTCACCTTAGCCGTAGATTTATGTATTGGAAAAGGAAGAAAGATATAGAAGACCACTTACAGCTATGACATGATTTAACAGAGATCCAAAATCATCTCTTGAATTGAACTCGAATGAAAAAGTAGAAGCACTGTCTGCAAGGGTAAAACTTTCTGCCTCCCTCTTTCATTCGATCTCAAAGTTACTGGTGAGGTTAGACGGGTTTAATTTTGTGTTTCATGAGAAAAATGACTACAATATATGGTTATGAAGAATATGTAGAAGAAGGAGAAAAGGAAGGCATTATAGAAAGGCGTTTTATCTTGCAAAACCGTGTGAAGGAGGCGTTTCATGGGAATACCACAACCGTAGATTTATCTTTTGGGAGAACGCCACACGTGCGAGATGTAGGGGTGGTCTGAGGAACCACAGCCCTTGATTTATGTTTGTCTAGACAAATCCTGATCACCACTAACAAAGGCCAATTTGTCCAAACCCTGTTTTATACTAATGATGTATCATCTATGCAATTTTTTCATATGATGGATGAATAATAATTTCATCATTCTATGCATTCCCATACTTGCCTCTATTATTCATCTACAATATGAAAAAAATTAAGTAGAGATTAGATGTTAGTTGTGAATCAAATTAAATTTGCCTCAATATCGGCGATGTTATCGTTAGCAAAAATTGCATAACTTTATGATCTATGCGTAGAATCGCAAATCTCATAAATTTTGCGAGCATTATCGCAATAATCTTATGGTCTTATTATGCCTTCCTAATTAAAGGTTTTATTTTGCCACATTTTTTTCTTTTTGCGACAAAATCGCAGGACGTCTTTACATTTGCATGTATTGACCCATTGATCTTGTCTTATCATATTTTTTCAACATCTCTGCGACAATATGATAAGTATAAACTCTCTTGCAAGAATTAAACCTTATGAAATTGCCGTTTTGCGATGAAATCGCATGACGTCTTTACATTTTCATGTAAAAACCCATTGATCTTCTTAACTTTTCTCTTTTGGCTTATTGCCTCTGTATAATTTTCGTCGCGCGACAATATGACATGCCTAAATATTTTTGCGATCATAAAGCCCCATGACATTGCCGTCTTTAGACACTTATCAACTCCCTAATGGAGGGTGCCGCCCTTATCTTCCCCATGGTTTCCCTTTCAAGGAGGGCACATCGGCCATACAAGACTAGCTCCTCCCATCCAGATTTTCCAACAACCAGTTGTTTTCGCAGTATCTTGTCCTTTATGCCTATATGGCTTATAGTTACAAGACTGCACCCTAAGTGGGGTTTTCTTCGGGCCGAGTGCATCATAGCCAAGACTTTCCAAGGATGGCCAGGGTAGTTTCGTACGCCCCGGGCACCCTTGATTCAACCGTGTACCTCGGCGCCTTGGTCATACTCTGCACTCCTTAGAAGAGGTTCTTAGTCGTCCAACCAGGGTATAACCTTATATAGTTGGAAATCCAAAATCCCTCTCCTGGATAGGTTTTCTTTAACCCCAACATCTTCATGACTCGGGTTCCAGCAGCGGTATAACCTTATCCCTGAGTCATGTAAAGAGATACCCCCTTATATGACGCACTATTAGGTCTTACATTTGCCTCTTGCGAAATTTTATTTGCGAACTAAGGTGCACGCCATAAAGGTTCGTCCCATTCTATTAATCTATGCTTAATTTTATTCGCGCTTCTCGCGAGTATTGTAACTCTGATAAAATTTCATTTCTTTGATCTTCTTGTAAAATTTTGCAATTCTTTCAAATAGAGTACTCTTTTCAATTGCATTTTCTTCAAACAAATTGTGCGTAAGCTTCTTTAAATTTCATCAGTTTACCTTTCTACTTACTATTTTCTGGTTCTGCTTTTCTGTTACGTTTTGTTGTTTTTTCTTTATCTGCGAGCCGCTCGTCATCATCTTCCTCTCGCTTCTCTATTGAATCAATCATCAATCTTTCACATCTCTGTCATTGCTTGATGTTGTACTTCCAATTGCTCTTCTTCTCAGCTCTTTCCTCGCAAGATTTCATATCGGTCTCATAACATTTCTTGCTTTATCCCCAATCTCCCTTAATAACTCCAACACCATTAGGATGAGGAAATTTCACACACTGGTGGAAAGTAGATGCTACACCTAATATCCCATGTAGCCAAGGTCGACCAATCAGGGCATTGTAAGGTGATTCAATGTCAACAACACATAGCAGGATCTTGGAAGTTATCCCCTTTAATGGAATCCGCATTTCAATTTCCCCTTTGGGTTTATTGGCAGTACCATTAAAACCATAGATTTTATATGTTGATGGTATTAGATCTTCATCTCTTCCACCCATGGTCTTGTAGATATGATAAAATAATATGTCAACTGAGCTGCCTATGTCTATTAGAACTCTATTAATGGCCCATGAATCTTCATTTTCGTTATCATTTTCTTCATCTTCTTCTTCTACTTGCTTGGGGTTTATCTCTAACCTTACTACCAATGGGTTATCATGCTGCTCACCAGGCTCTGGTACTTCTTGTGCAATGAAAGATATAGTTTGTTTTTTTCCATTCTTTTAATGGCGAGACTCTCGCAATATTCATTATCTCGTTTCCATCTGTGTCTCTCGCGAAGACTCTGCTTAGAACATTATCATGGAAATCCTCAACTGTTCTGGATGAATGTACAATGGAATTGCAAAACAAATTCTTTGCTTTAGCCCCAACTTCTATTACGAATGATTCTGCTCCTTTTACAGTATTTACCCTGCGAATTTCTGGTGCCGGGGGAAATCGCTGAGATTGAGGATGTCCTAATAAAAAGTGGTTTAGCTTTCCTTGGTTAATCATCCTTAAAATTATTCTCTTTACATTCTTGCAATCATTTACTGTGTGACCATGAAAGTGATGGTAAGGACAAAATTCTTAACTACGATTATTAGGATGTGGTTCTTTTCCCATATTCCATGGTGATGGTATATTTTCCATCAAAATGATAGCTTCCCATATTTTTTCTATACTAGCATTTATAGGTGGCATCTTAATTTCTTCCCATATTATCTTCTGGTTACCTTGGCTTCTGAAATTGTTTTGCCTCTGTCCACCATAAGTTTCTTGCGGATGATCAAGCCTTTGAATCTTATTATTCCCACTGCGATTGTAATAATTCTTCTCCCTTTCATATTCTTCTTGATCTCGACTTCCCATAGCTACCAACTTCTGTTGGTTATCAATTTCCACTTTCTCTTGTTGTGCTTGCGAGCTGCTCACCACATTGTTAATCATTTTAGGAAGTAAACTCCTATTTGCTGCTACTGAATTGGTATTCGCGATTGGATATGATTCCCTCTCATTTTGTTTCTCCTCCAAAGCAATGTATTCTTCTTGTAGTTCTCGTAGTTCAGTCATAGTGATTGTATTCTTGACTCTGAAAATTTGTATGTACAGCAGATTGGTCGCGAATATTGCATTGATAAAAGACAAGATAAGATATCTCTCGTCTACTCTTCCTGCCATCTCACTGTACATTTTCTTCCATCTTATGGTTAAATGTTTCAGACTCTCGCCAACCCTCTGCTTTAACCCAAACACATCTTCAATACCTGGCCGCGATGAATTATTGCTTATATATGCTCCCAAAAATGTAGCTTGCAAATGATCAAATGAAGTTATAGTATTTTTTGGCAATCCCTCAAACCATTTTAGCGCCTCGCCAGTTAATCTAGATGCAAAATACTTGCACAATACAGCATCATGATTCTCCCATTGTAGCATACACCTAACATAAGCCTTAACATGTTGTACATCATAGGTAGTTCCATCAAAAATGCTGGTTAATGCTGGTAAGTTGCACTTTGGAGGTATTCCTCTTAACTGTACTTCTTGAGTGAATGGAGTTCTCGCATATTCTTCAATAGCTTCATCAAGTTGCCTTCTACCTCCTTCTCTTCTGTTATTTATTATCCCCCTCATCTCTGCTAATTCTTTTAAAATTTGCTCATTCGCAGCTGAATTCGGTTCCATTTGTATTTTCAATGCTGCTTTCCTTCTCATGCGTTCATGTACTTCTTGTCTTGCGATATCTTGTGTATCTTCATCTACATCCACATTCCTTCTTCTGCGATCTTCTGCTTCACCTTCTTCTTGCCATTGCAGCTGATTATACTATCTATTTTCTTCTCTGCGAATTTCTTCATTTCTCATCATTTCTCTTCGCTGTTTTTCTATTCTCCTTTGTATTCTATCATACTCTTTTTGAATATTATTATTATGGCGATTTTGCGTCCGTCTCCTTTCTCGATTTTCATGGTTATTTTGCCGTATTACTTCTTGGAATTCTTGTTCTTCTACCTCTGCTCTTAATCTTTCTCTCTCGCAAGATGGTGAGAGTCGTTTACTCAACAAAATAAAAAGATATTTCCCACTAATTAAATATAATATAGCGGTAGTAAGAGATCATTCCCACGAAGAGTAATGCAATTGATATGTTATCTAAATCAGCGAAAATATAAAAGAAGGATAATAAGAAAAAGATATTGAAGAAATCCTTCGCAGTTACTAGCCTTTAACTCAACATTGTACCTGTTTATCTCTTGTTAGAAACAATTGTCACCAACCGTAGGAAAGCAGGTACGCTTAGCAATCCCAAAAAACTCCTTATATCACCGGATACGGAAGCGCTCGACTACCGGATTCTATTCAAAAGAACCACCTTGACACGGAAGCGCTCGACTACAAGATGTAATTCCCAGAACGCATTAATATTTGTGAATTTAGGTTTGATCCCAATGATAAAACTCGGTACGCTCGGTCCACTTACTGGTGTTGTCTTTACTCGCAATTGCTCCACAGAATCCCTCCGTAAGGTCTTGCGATTTCTACTTGTGTAGGAGATAAGAGACAATTACGGGTTGACTCACCTCTCTACTAGCATTATAATAATTAATAGGCTAATCTGGTTGCGCACCCAAACCAATCTAAAATCAATCATAAACCTTCGATATAGTAAAAACAATCCACAATGAATCAATTTAAAACTTGAAACAAACTTGCAAATAATTGAGCTTCACAATTAGAACTTTGAATTCATCCTTACAATAAAAATAGAAAAGAAAAGAAAAGAGATAGTTCTCCCCCTAAGGGGGATAAAAACGGTGAAAAGAAGATATGTGTTAAGAAGATATGATGATTATAGAATTGGGCCTAGGGTTCTCTATATATAGAGTTTTGTAACCTCCTCCTGAGAAAACTAGAAAACCTAGCAAAAATAGGAAAGTGCACCTCCTTAAAATTATATCCCGTGCATCAAATCCCCGTGCCAAAGTAAGTTACAAAACCCTGGCCAAATTCTCACGGCCAAAGCTGCTCATGCTAATTTTCAATCAGCCCAATGACGCCGATGCTGGTCGTGTAAAACTTTGGCTAAAAGCCTATTGGGCTCGTGCATAAACAAAAGCCCAGCCCATATTCATCGTTCACCATTGGTCTTGTGTAGCAGCTGTAGAAGCCCAGCTCATGTCTAACCAATCCAGTGGGCTTTCAAATTCAGCCCATTCAAACTCTTCCCTTACTTTTCCATTTCTTCCCATCTTTACTCGTTCCATCTCTGTCATTTTTTTGCAGCTCTAAGACAGAAAGAGTACGTCTCATCTCAGCTTTTCATAATCATCGGATGCCAATCGAGTATACCTTCCTTGAGTTCAGTTGGAGCTCTCAAGCCTTGTCGAACAGTCCATCATAACCCATTGTCTCAAACAGCTCCATACGCAACATTGGCAGAGATTTTCAACACCTCAGCTCGAGTTCCTCCCGGCTTCCTCATCAGCTCTATCCTCTCTGTCTCGATCACACGAATCATTAGTCACCGAGTGGCAGAAGCTACATGCTCTCAACTGTTCTCCATTACTTCCCAGCAGCTTTGCATATTGCCATGCAATACAGGCCAGTCCTCCTACAACCATCGTGATCATTGTTTTCCTTCACAGCTCAACTTCTCGTTATTCCCTGTCCGTAACTCCATCTCAAAGCCCTGTTCAAGCCACAAACTCCACCTACGATCAGATCACCAGCACATTCGTCACTGCTAACCCAGTCGACAACAACAACTTCAACTCTTCTACCAGCAGCGATCATAGCCTCCGTTCGACTCAAGCTTCATCTCGCTGTAGCTAGACTCTCCGGCTTTCTCAACTGCCTTGTCACTTCCAATTCTCCATTTACGTCACAGAACCATGCACGTAACAGAACCATGCAGTGATCTTTCCTATTCTCTATCGCTGGCAGCAGTTAACCATCAGTCATCGCTGTCAGTTAACCATCAGTCACAGCTCAACTCGACATCAAAACTGTGACCAACACCACCTACGTAGCTCCCTTGCTATAGTTACATCACCATTCTGTCGATAATCACCACAAACCACCAGCCCTTAAGTACATCTCCTCGAGCTCTAACTTCTCAGTCAACTGCCATCGTAACAGTAGCTGCCATACGTCCCTGCACTGGCAACAGCGTCAACTCATCGTCACTAGCTAGTTCTTCCATACCAGATCGAGCTAACATCACTATGCTGTCGTCACTAGCCACTGCCAAGACAACGTCGTCCCTCTCTTCATTAACCCTGCTCACGTAACTCACCATGCAGTCCATTGGATCTCATTTCCCATCTCAGATCACGACAACAACACATTTGGCTGAAATTTGTGTCCAACTACAACCCATATCTCCTACCCTGGTAACAGCATCACAGTCTCGACCAAACTCGTCCACCAAAACAGCACAACTTTCCTTTTCCAACTCCAACGACAAGACACCATTCTCTATCTTCACCGGATGTGGCAGCAAGCCATATCCTCAGTTATGAAATAAGGACCTTAAACCTTGGTGAACAAACTTTCAGCTGCAAACTACCAGTCTCTACAGCCATTCCCAATTGCACGTGCTGTATCTAGTTGGTGAGGCTCACTAACAGTTTAAGGCCCATAACTCAATCTTCATACAGTAAAGCTCAAAAGCCACCTAGCTTGTGGTTGTACTGCCCAGAACTCCGGTGCGGTTACGATGTGGTTTCCCATGCAATGATAATTCCGCCTCTCTTCTAGTAAATTGGACGACTTTTTGTTCTTTTTGGGAATAAGCTCCAAAATTCCCATAAAATATAAAAGAAAGCTAATAACACAATTTTACATGAAAACTAGCTAAGAAAGCACAACCAATCGATACTTAGAGAGGTGTTTTTAGACACCTATCACAAGCTAGGCATGCTTGTTCAGCATAATGTCTCTCAATTTCTTCCTCAATTATTCTTCGATTTCTCTGAATCTCTCGCCCATGTAATATCCTCCTACCTTCTTCTGGATTTTCTTCATCATTTTGGTTATTTCTTCCCTCCTGATTTCTGTTGTTAAGTCTATTATCCAAAGTTTCGCCACGCGGATCATGGCGATTTTCTATTACCTCTTCTTCTCTATGAAGTTGTTCTTCATTTGGATTTTGCATTTCCTCTTGGATATTTCCTCTAGCATTTCTTATCGGGGAATTTCGCCTTAATTCTTCTCTTAATAATCTTGAATTTGATATAACAGTACTTTTTGATCTTCTACTTTGTAATCTCAAATTCTCCATTCTCAACTCGTGATTTTGTCTTGTTAAATTTGCACGCTCTTCCGCCTCTAATCTTCTTTCCTCTTGTATTCTTTGTCTTAGCTCATTTGTTGTTTCATCTTTGCCTTCTCCATGAATTAATCCTTCAACCACTCCTTGATTTCTTTCTCCTCTTCTTTCGTCTCTTAATTGTTGATCTTCTACATCTTCCATCGAATCCGATCTCCAAGTATGCACACTCACTCTATCATAATCCACATTTCTATCTTGCATCGGTGTTTGTTGATTCGGTTATGGAATTTGACTTTATCCTTCAATCCCTGTTCTATTTCTTCCTGTTCTTATCTTTGAAGACTCTCCCAATTCATTTGTTTCTCCACCTGCAAGTCTTTTACTCCTACTCACAGTTGTTGGTGGCTCTGATGTATTTCTTCATCTTCTAGCCATTTCTTCAAATCTAACAATTTCTTCAAATCTTAAAGATGTAATTAGAGATTTTTTAGCTTGATTCTCCCTGTTTCGGGCGCCAAAATGTAGTTGCAGGAAATCCCACACTACACCCTTGTTAAGATCTTTCTATAATCAACTCACAATTGAAGATTAAAAACGACACTTTTATTATTTGATTTCAGAAATGTTTACAGGAAATATCAGAATTCAAGAATACAACTTTTCTTTTGAAGTCTCTCTCTCCTCAAGACTTTCTCAACTCTCAAAAATACATCATCCTTTTCTGGATATATTGGGTCTCTATTTATAGGGTAGTTACATAATGGATGACAGCTAAGTTTTCTTATTATTTCGTATTTGTTCTGCGATTGTACCGCGATAATTACAATGTTCATTCTCGCAAGCTTTGTAACCATCGCGGGACAAACATGCTTTTCTTATGTTTTCTTCAATCGTCAGCTATTACGTCACTCTTTTGACTGCTTTTGTGACATTCGCCAAGTGTTGTTAAAAGCTTGCGGTGATGCTCGCTGGGAAACGTTGTAAATCTCGCAGAGAAGTATTGTAGCGATATTCTGGTCCTACACCTAAAGATACACCAAGTTTTCTTTCTTTCAGATAGTAATAGTAATGGACTATCCAAATTTTTACCTGGCCTATTTTTTTCCTAAACAATTACTATGGTGGATGGGCTTTTACTAGTTTGTTTTTTTGGGGGGGGGGGGGGGGAAGGGGGCGTCTACAGCCTAGGTAAGCCACCCCCCACTTCCGTCACCGGGCGGAAGGAACGCGCTTATAACTGAATTGTTATGACAGTCTAATTCAATCTCAACTACATTCCAGTCCAAAGTTCTGATAATAAACTCGAGTCTATAGCGGCTTAATATAGTTTGGTGTTCAAATATGGACAAGGTCCCGGGGTTTATCTGCATTTTCGATTTCCTCGTTAACAAAATTTCTAGTGTCTGTGTTATTTATTTTTTCGCATTATATTGTTTATTTATATTTATAATTGAAATATCACAAGTTGTACGTAAATCAATCAAATTAGATATATCCATCGTTGTTTGTTGGATACAACTTGATTGATCTTGGATATTGATCTTTGGAATCGCCCAAGTACTCTCACGGAATAATCAGGTTCACGTACTTGTCATCGTTTACATTTTGATTATGAGAGAAAGAGATATAAGCTTTTCATATAATTCCTAATTGAGATTCACTAAGTTAAACTATCAGAATTGTATTCGAGTTTAGTCCATACAGGTTGCCTAAGAAAAAGTTGGTGGTCTATTTTGGTACCCCCACGTTTTTAGAGGGTAAAAACCTTTATTGTCCCCTGGTTATGTCAAAAACACAAGAATATTCTTTAAAAAGATATTTTTTCAAGGATGAAAGATGTGGTCCTCTAGAAATACGTCTTATAGGTATGACGATATCAAGTATCTGAGTCAAGAGCACATATTTATCTGATAAACTTTTCTTGTCAGTAGGAAGTCTAACATTGGATTTGTCCTTGTTCCGGGACACTGTGCCATGATAGTTGATAGGCTTATAAATATTTGATAAGAATAATTCTGAATATTCTTATCATAAGTATTTTTGTTGAAAGTGCAACCAGGATCAACAGGAGATGTTGGCAAACTTTTTACCTCTTTGATTGCAAGAAAAACATTTTTTTGGAGATTAAAAATACGCTTCTTCCTATTAAAATATTCAATCATAAGATGACATTTTTTTTACCACAACGAGAACAGAACTGCTGAGAATCAGAAGAAGTAATATACACATGATCTCGATTTGAAGATCCCTTAGATGTTGTATTAGGATGTGTATTTCAACATCATGTAACAGTAGGCGTATGAGTGACCTTCTCAACATAAGATGTGTTCTTTGAGCTATTATCAGAGAAAATTGATGTCGGAGAAGGTTTGCATTTTAATGATAATATCAGATTCAGTCTTTTTTTCAGCGAATGTAGGACATCCATTTCATAGGAATGAGTCTCAACTAATCCTTTCTCTGATACAGTGATCTTTCTGATAGTATCTTCAAGACTACTAACCTTTTAAGTTTTTGAATAAGTTTATTGATATTGTCAGAAAAAGACTCAACAGCTTCACAAAGATCACATTTTCTGTTAAGAGATTAGTTGATCTCATCAGCAACCTGAGTGTTTTTCTTGGATATATTTAATCATAGAGGCTTGATGTTCAATGATCTTAGATAAGTCATTGTAACTTCTCGAAATATCCCATATTGATTCTGATTTAGAACCTTTAGGAAACTTGGAGAACATATCTTCAGAGACTGAGGACACATGTTCTTTACCTATGGATTCAGAAGAATATACTGAGGAATTATCCTTTGAGGTAAGTCCTAAGCATTTGGCATAATCAAATATGTTGGACGTAGTACATGGATACAAATTTATAATGCTTTCAAACACATACTTGTTAGGTTTAATGTGTTTGCCTACTCAAATACCAATTGAAAAGAAGAGGGTACCAAGTACACCACCAACTTTTTCGTTCGGAAACCTATATAGACAATACCTAATACAACTGCAAGTAGACTAACTTAATGATCCTTGGCAATATGTATATAGATTTTATATCTCCATCTCTTCTCAATCAGAAAGTCTATACAAAGAAGTACGTGAACCTGATTGCTAAAAAGAGTACTTGGACTATCAAAAATCAATATCCAAGATCTATCTAGTCCTATCCAAATATTCAGATCCAAATTATGCCAAGTGTGAAACTTGTTATCCATCTTTCAAGATATGAATTCTACAAGAAACAAGTCTCATAATTGATCTTAATTTTATGGATGTATCTACTAGAATTGAAAATGTATTACTTGTGTAAATCCTATTATAAGATTAAAAAAAAAAATACAATACGGAAAAGGAAAAACACAAGACACTAGAAGTTTTGTTAACGAGGAAACCGCAATAGCACAAAAACCCCAGTCCATATTTGAACACCAAACTATATTAAGCCGCTATATATACTAGACTACTATCAGACTTCGGACTGGAATGTAGTTGAGACCGAATATATCCTCCAAGCGATTCAGTTACAATCGCGCTCCTTACGTCTCTTAAACCTTGCAAAGATCTACGCAATTGATTCCCTTAGCTGACTTCATTTACATCCTAAGATTTGCCTCAACCTAAGTGAAGACTTTTGATACCAATTTTCCTCTAACAGATAAGCCTATTTGATTTCTCTGATCAAGGCTTGGAAATCTATTTTCAATACACAAATCTAGCAAACTTCACAAATCCGGAACATTTACACTCAGTTAGCTGAGAAGCCTGGATTCTTAACCACCTCTCAAGAATAATCTTGAACTAATCAATTAATAATAGTTTTCAGATATCTATTTTGTGGAATCATGATATGTGGAGAATACACCTAATTTACTATCTAAGAGTTTATGCTTTCTTTGCTATTTTTCTAGTGAATTATGTATTTTACGCGTGTTTTTGAGTTATTAGGTACTCTGGAGTCGCACGGAGGAAAAGAAGAAGAAATCACCAAAATTGAGCAAAAAGGGCAAATCAGTCATTTTACAGGAGAAAATACTATCTGGAGACCAGTCGAGGTTAAGGGGCTGCCAACTGGGTAGCCCTTATCCAAGAAACGTGTGTGTTTATAAGCACCCAAATGGGTGGTCTGTATCCATGGTCCATACCCGAACCTGAACCCGAACCCGATTGTTATAACCTACCCTAAATCGATCTTCTCAATCATTTTCTCCACCTGAAATAAAGAAGAAGAAGTAGCCATGACTGCTGCTGGAACCAAGATTGAGAGACTGAGAATTGAGAGATGAGAAAAAGGGTGAGATGAAGAGTAGAATCAAGACCTACCGCTGCTGTTGAAATCGAGATTCAAACCAAGAACAAACATGGAGGATTGTAGAATGGATCTGAGAAGTCTACTAAATGATAAATCGAAGATAGGGTTTTGTGATTGTTGGTCTGTCGATGAATCAGAGATGGGGTTTGGACCAAATTGATATATGGAGGAGTCTTGGAGCTGAATTTGTGTTTGGCAGAGAGATGGCTTGAAATTGGAGCTATTTCTGTGGATTATGTTGATAGAATTAACAAATGGAGTTGGCTCAAGAATGCAGTAGATGGTGGTTCCAAATTGGTTTTGGAGATTGATCAGAAGATTGGGTCCTCAAAACTGTGCTGCAAATGTTGAATGAAATAGATGTATGTTAGGGTTTTATGAGTTGCTGGAATTATGAACTGTAGCTGGTGGTAGCATGATGGCAATGCTTGGATGGTCTGGGAAGTTAGAATTACAGGGATTTGGTTGCTGTGGTAGTGCAATAGCTATGGAGTTGCTGCTAGAGCTAAAGATGAGCTGTGGAGATGCAGTTGTGGTTTGATAGAAAATGGTTTGATTGGGAGATTAATGTTGAGCTGGTGATGCTATGGATGAGATGAGAAGGATTGCAAGGCAGGTGATGTTGTTGCAATTGCTATGGCCAGAGTGTGGTGTTGCAGGTGCTAGGAGTTGCAGCGGTGGAGTTGCAAATGGCCTAAGGAAGATGCAATAATGGAGCTGTAGCTACTGCGATGGACTGGTTATTATGAGAAGCTACTGATGGTTGAGCAGCATGGATTCAAATGTGCTGTGGAGGTTGAACTGGAGCTAGTTAGAAGGAATGCGCACCTAGTAATGAAGTTGAGAAGATGTTACTAGATTGCAGACTTGGTATGAGTGAAAATGGAATGCAATTCTATGACATGTGGAGGGTATGAGCTGAGATACAAATAGTTTGAATTGGAGCTGTTGATATGAGACAGTGAAGGTCAGGAGTGAGTTAGTCTGGTGCCATTATGGCTTGATTTGAAGGGGATTGATAGTGGTGCTGTGTGCTGGCGAATTTTTAATGCAGAAGAGGAATCATAAATGGGTCATGGAAGTGGTAATGCAACTGAGTTTGATGGCAGTACTGTTGAGTAGTGAAGGCAGGCAATACAGTATGGCCATCTTGGCCGTGATTGAAGCTACACAGAAGACAGCCATCTTGGCTGTGAAGCACAATGATGGTGCGGCAGGGCCATTATGGCTGGAGAGGATTGCAACTGAGTTGGCCTGGAAACTCAGCCCAGTCAGGAGAGTTTGACCCGAGATGACTCAGTGGTTTGACTCGGTGACTAACAGTTGACTGACGTTTGACTCTTTTGACCGTTAGTCCTGACGGTTGACCAACGGAATATTCCTTACCCGGAGAAGAACTTTCAGGTGGCCGACGACAACAAATTTCGGCCAAAAACACAGTTTTCCGGTGAGCAAAAATGCAGAATTTTGTGTGGACTTCTCTCATATGTGTGAAGACTTAGAATTGGGAATTGGATGAAAACTTGGAAGTTTTGGAGAATTGGACTAGAATTTGTAATATGGCTCAAATTGGGAAAGTGGTGTTCTTTTGGAATGAGGATTCTTTTCCTACAAAGACATGGAGAGTATTGAAGCCTATAAATAAAGGAGTTCTCTACAACTTTTTACACACATCTACTTTAGAGAAGGAGTTAAAGTGCACAAGGATTGGAGGAAGGAGCAACCATCATCTTTTCAATAAGTTTTTTTCTTTCTTCCTTTATTATTATTATTGTGTGAACTCCAAATTATGAGTAGCTAATTTTCTTATTGATTGAGGATGAATTCCTAGTTCTTAATATATGGTTTGAGTTTTGTTTCAATTCTACTTTGAAGTTTTTCATATGATTATCGATTGTTTTTACTAATATTAGTGTCTATGTTTGATTGATAGGTCGTTTGGGTGGCCAACTAAATTGATTTGTTAATTAATCTAAAGCTAGTGAAAGTTAGGGGATAAGTAATCGTTTCTTGACTATTTACATAAGTAGAAAACACAAGACCTTGAGGAGGGATTCCGTGGAGCAATTGTGTGTAAAAACAATATTAGCAAGTGGACCTTGATCTAAGAGTTTAACTACTAATATCAACCTAATAAATTCATGAATCTTAATGCGTTTAACTAAATTACATCTTGGGTGATCTACTACTAGGTGGTTTGGTTAATAGAATCCGGTAGGCGAGAACTTCCGTATCCGGTGAAATAAGGGATTTTGGGGTTTCACTGATCTAGCTGCTATACCTACGGTTGGTGATAATCTATGACTAATAACAAGTGGAAAAGAACATAACTTTAATCATTGTTTTGCAGCGAAGAAGGATTCCTTGATCTATTCTCTCTCATTGATTTCAACTTACACTTTTAATTACTTCGTTTATTTCTTTTGCTTTTAATCTTCAACCAATACCCCCATTTTTGTGACATTATAAGACAACTATAATCTCTTGCTCCTCGTGGGATCGACCTTGACTACCCTACATTACTCTTTAATTAGGTAGTAAAGTATTAATTAATTTGTTGTGGTTACGACACGCATACAAATTTTGGCGCCGCTGGCGGGGAGCAACGGGCGATTTTAGTTGTTTTTATTTTTCTTTTTGCATTATTCTTTGTTTGTTAGATTCAATATCGTATCTAACTTAGTTTTGTGAACCTTGATGTAGGTACTATATCTTTGGTGAATGCTTAAAGGGGGAAGACCGAGTCCAATTAGAATACGTCTTCGATCCGGCACTCAACTAAGAGACTTTATTCGAGCGGTTAACACTCCGCTTCCTCGTTCTACATCAAGTGAATTCGCAGATTCGGACATAGAAGAATAAGAAGCAATGGGTGACGTATACTCAAGGACCTAGCTTCTCACAAGCTCGATACACAACAATGGTGTATCCAAACTAACTCAACTTTCGAGATCAAGCCGGGGTTGATTAGAGAATTACCAAAGTTCCATGGCATGGTGAATGAAGACCCAAACAAACATATTATGGACTTCAACACCATAGTCACGGCCATGCTTCCACCGAATACTAATGCGGATGGAGCAATGTTGAAAGATTTTCCGTTCTCTTTGGCGGGCAATGCTAAGGAATGGTTATACTATTTGCCTTCCGGAAGTATCACAACATGGAATGAGATGAAGAAAATTTTCCTCGAGAGATATTTTCCCGCATCAAAGGCTACTCAAATTCGCAAAGAAATTTGTGGGATAAAGCAACATGTGGGAGAGTCATTATATGAATGTTGGGATCGATACAAAAGATTGGTGGCAAGTTGTCCACACCATCAATTTAGTGACGCCATGATAATCCAATACTTCTATGAAGGTCTCCAAACAAGTGATAGATATCTTCTTGACGCCGCCGGTGGTGGTGCACTAGTGAACAAGACGGTGGCCGAAGCTACCAAGTTGATTGAAAGTATGGCGGAAAACTCACAACAATTCTATGAAAGAGGTGATTCAATGGTTAAGTTGGTGCATGAGGTTAGTGACTCGTCTTCACAATCCGATCAACGGTTAAACAACATAGAGAGGGTAGTGCAACGATTGGTCGCGGTAATTATTCCGGATGATGAAACCGAACAAGTAAATGCTTTATATCCAAATCCAAGGCCAAGGTACGATCCATATTCCAATACTTACAATCCCGGTTGGAAGGATCATCCCAACTTTAGCTATGCAAACAAGCAAGCGGCGGCTCCTAATCCATATGCGCAACAAGGTGGATTCCAACAATCACGTTTCCAACCTCAACAACAACAATTCCAACCACAACAAGTCAAGGAGCAAGATTCTTCGAATAATGACAAGTTGAATGTGATAATGCAAAGCATGCAAGGTCTCACTTCTATGTTACAACAAACCCAACAAAAGACCGATTCGGAAATCAAGGATTTACAAACTCAAATAGGACAATTGGCGACCGATATGAACTTAATGAAAGCTCAAGCATCCACAGAGCTTCCTTCACAACCAATTGTGAATCCAAGAGAGAATGTTAATGCGGTTACCTTAAGAAGTGGAAGACAAGTGGAGAGTCCAACTCGTCATGAAGAAGCTAGTGAAGAGGTATTCAAAGAGAAGGAGGATGCCGTATCAAAGGAGCATTCAACACCAACCGCCCAATCCAAGGAACCGGTTCCTACTTTTACTACTCCACCACCTTTTCCTAGTCGTTTTGCTAAGTCCAAGAAGGAAGCTCAAGATAAGGTACTCATGGATATCTTCAAGAAGATAGAAATCAACATTCCATTCATCGAGGCCATCAAGACAATGCCAAGGTATGCTAAGTTCATGAAGGAATTATGCACAAAGAAGGATAGGTTGCTTGATAATGAAATTACTAAAGTTGGCGAAAGTGCGTCGGCTATGCTTTTGAAGAATATGCCTACAAAGTGCACGGATCCCGGTGGTTTCACGGTGCCAATTACTATTGGTAAGGAAAGGTTTGAACATGCTTTACTTGACTTGGGAGCTTCCATTAGTGTGATGTCGGCCGATATTTATGACTCCTTGAATCTTGGACCATTGAAAGAGACAAGAGTTATTATCCAACTAACAAGTCTAACATCTATCCAAAGGGACTTGTAGAAGACGTTCTCGTGCAAGTGAATGAGTTAATTTTTCCGGTGGATTTCTTTGTGGTGGATATGGACAATAATGAGAATCGTTCGTCTACTTCTCTACTTCTTGGGAGGCCATTTATGAAGACCGCAAAGACGAATATTGATGTGGACAAGGGTACACTCACTATGGAATTCGACAAGGAAGTAATACACTTCAACATATTCGAAGCTATGCGCTACCCAAGTGATGTGCATTCTGCTTACTCCATTGATGTGTTTGGTTCATTAGCGCAACAAATGGTGGAATTGAATCGAGAGGACGAACTTGATGTGGTGTTGCAAAAGAGCATTGAATTGGACGTCCACGGCGTGTCTAACTTGGATGTTGAAATTTCCACGGAATTGGTGGAGACGTGTGGTGCCTTGACGGCATTACAAGAATCTAAGGGTAATGTTTCCTATATATATTTACCCGTGAATGATGAATTACTTGTACCATCTATTGTGAAGGCACCTAAACTATAGTTGAAGCCACTTCCGGACCATTTAAAGTATGCATTTTTGGGAGATGGAGATGAGCTTCCGGTAATTATTTCAAAGAACCTCACACCGTTACAAGAAGACCGTTTGCTTAGATTCTTGAAAGAGCACAAAACGGCTATTAGTTGGACAATTGCGGATATCAAGGGCATTAGTCCATCCATATGCATGCATAGGATTATAATGGAAGAGAACGTGAAGCCGTTACGTGATGCTCAACGTAGGCTTAATCCTCCCATGATGGAGGTTGTGAAGAAAGAGATACTCAAATTTCTAAGTGCGGGGGTGATCTACCCAATTTCCGATAGCAAGTGGGTAAGTCCGGTCCAAGTGGTGCCAAAGAAGTCCGGTGTTATGGTTGTTCGAAATCAAGAAGATAAACTTGTTCCTACAAGAGTTCAAACCGGTTGGAGAGTGTGCATTGATTATAGAAAGCTTAATTTCGCAACCCGAAAGGATCACTTTCCTTTACCTTTCATTGATCAAATGTTGGAGCGGTTAGCGGGGCATTCTTATTATTTCTTCTTGGATGGTTATTCGGGATACAATCAACTTGTTATTGCACCGGAGGACCAAGAGAAGACCACTTTTACTTGTCCGTTTGAAACGTTTGCGTATAGACGAATGCCGTTTGGTCTTTGCAATGCACCGGATACTTTCCAAAGATGCATGGTAAGCATATTCTCGGATTAAGTGGAGCGCATTATTGAGGTATTTATGGACGACTTTAGTGTTTATGGAAATTCTTTTGATATTGTTTAAACAACCTTGAACTAGTTCTTAAACGATGCATAGACACTAACCTTGTTCTTAATTGGGAGAAATGTCATTTTATGGTAAACCATGGCATAGTACTTGGTCACATTGTGTCCTCTCGAGGGCTCGAAGTGGACAAGTCAAAGATATATTTAATAAGAAACTTACAATATCCCACTTCGGTGAGGGAGGTTCGTTCATTTCTTGGTCATGCAGGTTTCTATAGGTGGTTTATCAAGGATTTCTCCAAAATATCCATGCCGATGTGCAAGTTACTACAAAAGGAGGTACCTTTTGACTTCAACAAGGAATGTAAGGATGCTTTTGACAAATTGAAATCAATGTTGACAAGTGCGCCTATTATCAAGTCACCGGATTGGAATCTTCCATTTGAACTAATGTGTGATGCTAGTGATTATGCGGTTGGAGCCGTTTTGGGTCAAAGAGTGTACAAGTTGTCCCATGTTATCTATTATGCATCTAGGACCCTCAATGATGCACAAATCAACTATTCTACCACGGAAAAGGAGTTATTGGCTATAATGTTTGCATTGAAAAAATTTCGATCATACTTGGTGGATACAAAGGTTATTGTGTATTCCGATCATGCAGCACTTAGATACTTAATAAAGAAGAAAGAAGCTAAGCCAAGACTAATCCGGTGGATCCTATTACTACAAGAGTTCGACATAGAAATTCGAGATAAGAAAGGTGTGGAGAATGCCATTGCGGATCATCTTAGTAGACTTTTTATGTCTCAAAAAGAACTTCCATTACAAGACTGCTTTCCGGACGAACAACTTTTCTCCTTGGAAGAATCAACACCTTGGTATGCGGATATAGTGAATTATTTGGTGACAAGGAAGGTACCTAGCACAATGTCTAACTTCCAAAAGATGAAGCTTAAGAAGATAGCCAAGCAATATGTGTGGGATGAACCATACTTATGGAAATATGGCGTTGATCAAATCATACGAAGGTGCGTACCTAACTCCGAATTTCAATCTATTCTCTCCTTTTGTCATACTTTTTCTTGTGGTGGCCATTTTGGTTCTAAATGTACCGCTCTCAAGGTTCTTGAAAGTGGATTTTATTGTCCCACCTCGTTTGAAGATTCATATGTTTTTTGTAAATCGTGTGATAGATATCAAAGAACGGGCAATCTAGGTGCTCGAAATCAAATGCCACTCACACCAATTCTCGCCGTAGAGATTTTTGATGTGTGGGGAATCGATTTTATGGGCCCTTTTGTCAATTCGAATGGAAATTTTTATATACTTCTTGCCGTAGATTATGTTTCTAAATGGGTGGAGGCTAGGGCCACCAAAACTAATGATTCTCAAGTTGTTTGTGATTTTGTAAGAGAAAACATATTCACTAGGCACGACACACCAAGAGTGGTGATAAGTGATGGAGGCTCACATTTCAAGAAGTCTTTCCATGCTCTCCTCAAGAAGTACAATATAACACACAAGATTGTTACGCCTTACCATCCACAAACTAGTGGACAAGCGGAAATTTCAAACCGTGAAATCAAGTCCATCCTTGAGAAAACGGTGAATACCTCAAGGAAAGATTGGAGCTTTAAGCTCAATGATGCACTTTTGGAGTATAGAACGACATACAAAACACCGATTGGTATGTCTCCATATAGGTTGGTTTATGGCAAAGCTTGTCATCTTCCGGTTGAACTTGAACATAAGGCTTATTGGGTGATAAAATTTTTTAACATGGAGTATGATGAAGCGGGGAAACAAAGAAAGTTGCAACTAAATGAGCTAGAGGAGATACGTAATGATGCTTACGAGAGTGCTTGGATTTACAAGGAAAAGACTAAGCTTTTTCATGACAAGATGATTTCTCGTAAAAGCTTCGTTGTGGGACAAAAAGTCCTTTTATTTCATTCTCGCCTTAAACTATTTCCTGGAAAATTAAGGTCCCATTGGATTGGACCATATGTTGTTACTAATGTTTTTCCTTATGGTGCAGTTGAAATTACTAGTCTTAGAGACAACTCGATTTCCAAAGTCAACGGCCATAGATTGAAGCCATACTATGAGAACATCGCCTATGTGAATGTGGATAAACTTCCATTTGAAGATTTTCTCCCTCTAGAGGAGTAATGTGAAGCAAGAGCTATGTCGGGCCGTCGACTTTAAAACAAGCGCTAAGTGGGAGGAAACCCACCGGTTTTGTATTTCTTATCCTTTTGTTTTTATTTGATTTTTGTTTTGTTTGTTTATTTTTCTTGTTTCATATCATATTAGGATTTCACACCTTGACTTTACTTGGATGATTCAATTACATTGAGGATAATGTAAGGTTTAAGTGTGGGGGAGTGGCTAAGCATATATTTTTGCATAAAAAAAAAAAAGAATTTTTTGCATAAAACTTTCAACTTTTAGATATTTAGAGTCACTAGCATGCTTTTAGGTATGATTACATAGAGAATTCTGACCGACATAATTGAACTTGGAAATGTTCTGGAACTACGTTCGATTTCTTGCTTGTTAGAGTGTTAAATAATGGATTTAATCATGCCGGTGATGCAAATTTGGTGCAGGGAGAAGTGCGTTATTAGAGTTTCTGATCAATCATTAGTGGAGACTACCCATTTTCATATCATGTGAGACACCGACCAGAAATTCTTCCATGACTAAAGAGATTCTTTTGAGTGTGTGTCACCGTACGTTAATTCCGGGTAGAATGGTGAGCTACCCAATTTCACACCAATTTCAGCACTATTTTGATCTCTTGAGTGCTAATCTTTGTCAATCATGAGGGTGACATCTATGATGAAAGCCTCCTTCTTGTAGTTCGATTTGCAGTTAACACCATTCTCTCGCTCGACAACAACGGGTCCATAGAAACACCATAATCATGAACAACAAGGGAGCGACATCAAAATCTACAAGGGAAGTTGAAAAGGTTCAAGGTTTGCAAGCAACAATGGAACAAGAAAAAGAGCATAATTTTATATCAAAGTTGAAGACTTAAAATGCAATGAGGTAATTCTATATCCAAGTATTAAGACTTATTAACAAGAGCGAAGAAAAGAAAAGGTGAAAATTATTGAAGTTTATGATTTCGAGACGATACAAGTTGTGAAGAATCAAGCGGTAAAGTACTTTTCCACGGCCATGGTTTATTTTATTTTTCACTTTTGATTTGTATTTTGTTTC
Organism: Papaver bracteatum; assembly: GCA_023529315.1. Lineage (NCBI taxonomy): Eukaryota > Viridiplantae > Streptophyta > Magnoliopsida > Ranunculales > Papaveraceae > Papaver > Papaver bracteatum. Next base: position 99,122 of record JAJJWX010001635.1, read on the forward strand.
TCTTGTCTAAAAAAAATGAAAAAGAAAAGAAAAGAATATATATATATATATATATATATGAGACAAGAGGAATATCTATTATTGTTTTGTTTTGAGTAAGCCGTGGGGAAGGAAAATCTATAAGGAAGTTTCAAGCGACAAGGATTTAAGGAAAAAGGTTACAAATTGTCAAGGATTTATGAAGTTCAAGTGTTTATCATCAATAGTTGAAGCCGAAGACCAAGAAGATGAACACAAGGAGCGGAAGACGTTTCTATTGGATTCCGTAAGAGTGGTGTTATCATAATTGGAAATCGGATGTGAAGGTAAGTAAGTAATCTCATCCTCGATATAAGTGGTTGATTTTCTTTCTTAGAGATCGTTAGAAAAATGGTTTTTCAAAATGTTAAAATATGTGGGTTTTTCAAAATTTCGGAAGTTATCCTTCCTACCATTCAACGTGTTGCAGGAATTCTCTTTTCATTCCTACCTGCACACATGTGAGACCCATAAAAAAGCCGTCTTTTTGAGTGCAATTGTCATAAAACCCTTTTGGTGAGGCAGAAGTCGAGGCGAAATGCTTATTGATCTTTTCTCAAACACGTGTTCTCTCATTATGGTGTGGTTATTTCTCACTCAACATTTAAGAATGAGAATATGTTCTTTAGTATTTCTAACTTCTTATTACTAGCATGCAGAAACTCTATGTCCTCATAACTTTTAGGATGCTTGGGACGCTGGAACGCTTTGAAGTTGTGAGTTTTAGTTTTGATTTGCTCGAGGACTAGCAAAGTCTAAGTGTGGGGGAATTTGATAGGTGTAGAATACACCTAATTTACTATCTAAGAGTTTATGCTTTCTTTGCTATATTTCTAGTGAATTATGTATTTTACGCGTGTTTTTGAGTTATTAGGTACTCTGGAGTCGCACGGAGGAAAAGAAGAAGAAATCACCAAAATTGAGCAAAAAGGGCAAAGCAGTCATTTTACAGGAGAAAATACTATCTGGAGACCAGTCGAGGTTAAGGGGCTGCCAACTGGGTAGCCCTTATCCAAGAAACGTGTGTGTTTATAAGCACCCAAATGGGTGGTCTGTATCCATGGTCCATACCCAAACCTGAACCCGAACCCGATTGTTATAACCTACCCTAAATCGATCGTCTCAATCATTTTCTCCACCTGAAATAAAGAAGAAGAAGCAACCATGACTGCTGCTGGAACCAAGATTGAGAGACTGAGAATTGAGAGATGAGAAAAAGGGTGACATGAAGAGTAGAATCAAGACCTACCGCTGCTGTTAAAATCAAGATTCAAACCAAGAACAAACATGGAGGATTGTAGAATGGATCTGAGAAGTCTACTAAATGATAAATCGAAGATAGTGTTTTGTGATTGTTGGTCTGTCGATGAATCAGATATGGGGTTTGGACCAAATCGATATATGGAGGAGTCTTGGAGCTAAATTTGTGTTTGGCAGAGAGATGGCTTGAAATTGGAGCTATTTCTGTGGATTATGTTGATAGAATTAGCAAATGGAGTTGGCTAAAGAATGCAGTAGATGGTGGTTCCAAATTGGTTTTGGAGATTGATCAGAAGATTGGGTTCTCAAAACTGTGCTGCAAATGTTGAATGAAATAGATATATGTTAGGGTTTTATAAGTTGCTAGAATTATGAACTGTAGCTGGTGGTAGCATGATGGAAATGCTTGGCTAGTCTGGGAAGTTAGCATTACAGGGATTTGGTTGATGTGGTAGTGCAATAGCTATGGAGTTACTGCTAGAGATACAGATGAGCTGTGGAGATGCAGTTGTGGTTTGATAGAAAATGGTTTGATTGGGAGATTAGTGTTGAGATGGTGATGCTATGGATGAGATGAGAAGGATTGCAAGGCAGGTGATGTTGTTGCAATTGCTATGGCCAGAGTGTGGTGTTGGTGTTGCAGGTGCTAGTGGTGCAAGGAGTTGCAGCGGTGGAGTTGCAGATGGCCTAAGGAAGATGCAATAATGGAGCTGTAGCTACTGCGATGGACTGGTTATTATGAGCAGCTACTGATGGTTGAGCAACATGGATTCAAATGTGCTGTGGAGGTTGAACTGGAGCTAGTTGGAAGGAATGCGCAGCTAGTAATGAAGTTGAGAAGATGTTACTAGATTGCAGACTTGGTATGAGTGAAAATAGAATGCAATGCTATGACATGTGGAGGGTATGAGCTGAGATACAAATAGTTTGAATTGGAGCTGTTGATATGAGACAGTGAAGGTCAAGAGTGAGTTAGTCTGGTGCCATTATGGCTTGATTTGAAGGGGATTGATAGTGGTGCTGTGTGCTGGCGAATTTGTAATGCAGAAGAGGAATCAGAAATGGGTCATGGAAGTGGTAATGCAACTGAGTTTGATGACAGTACTGTTGAGTAGTGAAGGCAGGCAATACAGTATGGACATCTTGTCCGTGATTGAAGCTACACATAAGACATCCATCTTGGATGTGAAGCACAATGATGGTGCGGCAGGGCCATTATGGCTGGAGAGGATTGCAACTGAGTTGGCCTGGAAACGCATCCCAGTCAAGCGAGTTTGGCCCGAGATGACTCAGTGGTTTGACTCGGTGACTAACAGTTGACTGACGTTTGACTCTTTGACAGTTAGTCCTGACGGTTGACCAACAGAATATTCCTTACCCGGAGAAGAACTTTCAGGTGGCCGGCGGCAACAAATTCCGGCCAACTTCCGTCCAAAACACACAGTTTTTCGGTGAGCAAAAATGCAAAATTTTGTGTGGAATTCTCTCATATGTGTGAAGACTTAGAATTGGGAATTGGATGAAAACTTGGAAGTTTTGGAGAATTAGACCAGAATTTGTAATATGGATCAAATTGGGAAAGTGGTGTTCTTTTGGAATGAGGATTCTTTTCCTACAAAGACATGGAGAGTATTGAAGCCTATAAATAAAGGAGTTCTCTACAACTTTTTACACACATCTACTTTGGAGAAGGAGTTAAAGTGCACAAGGATTGGAGGAAGGAGCAACCATCATCTTTTCAATAAGTTTTTCTTTCTTTCTTCCTTTATTATTATTATTGTGTGAATTCCAAATTATGAGTAGCTAATTTTCTTATTGATTGATGATGAATTCCTAGTTCTTAATATATGGTTTGAGTTTTGTTTCAATTCTACTTTGAAGTTTTTCATATGATTATAGATTGTTTTTACTAATATTAGTGTCTATGTTTGATTGATAGGTCGTTTGGGTGGCCAACTAAATTGATTTGTTAATTAATCTAAAGCTAGTGAAAGTTAGGGGATAAGTAATCATTTCTTGACTATTTACATAAGTAGAAAACACAAGACCTTGCGGAGGGATTCCGTGGAGCAATTGTGTGTAAAAACAACATTAGCAAGTGGACCTTGATCTAAGAGTTTAACTACTAATATCAACCTAATAAATTCATGAATCTTAATGCGTTTAACTAAATTACATCTTGGGTGATCTACTACTAGGTGGTTTGGTGAATAGAATCCGGTAGGTGAGAACTTCCGTATCCGGTGAAATAAGGGATTTTGGGGTTAGCACTGATCTAGCTGCTATACCTACGGTTGGTGATAATCTATGACTAATAACAAGTGGAAAAGAACATAACTTTAATCATTGTTTTGCAGCGAAGAAGGATTCCTTGATCTATTCTCTCTCATTGATTTCAACTTACACTTTTAATTACTTCGTTTATTTCTTTTGCTTTTAATCTTCAACCAATACCCCCCCTTTTTGTGACATTATAAGACAACTATAATCTCTTGCTCCTCGTGGGATCGACCTTGACTACCCTATATTACTATTTAATTAGGTAGTAAAGTATTAATTAATTTGTTGTGGTTACGACACGCATACAAATCACAAAGTATGAGACAAAGAGAACTTTGTAATTTCCATCTATCTTTCTTGAAAGAGATTACGAGAACCTTGATAATATAAAAGCAATATCAGGAAACACGAACTATGAAGGTAAAGATAGTCGGACCCAAGGTAGTCAATATCGGTTGTATCGGCCGATATTATAGGTTTATATCGTGTATAGGAGAAAAACTGTATGATATCTAAAATATTGGTGATACATGGATTGAACGATAAAAACGCTCGTATTTGCCGGTACAAATCGATATATCGGGCTCACCGGTACACTGATAATATCGGCAAGGGTAATTTGGTAGAATAAATTATTTATATATGAAATTTATAAACATAATAATTTCTCCTAATCATATTCATCCTCTAAGAAATTTCCAAGTATTTCATTTTTCTTAATGATGGTGGAATGTGATTGAATTTTTACTATGAAGCTTTTGATCTTGAGAATTAATACATCATGTGGCACCAATTTTTTTTTTTGATTGAAATATTTATAAATATTTAAAATTATTGGTCTTAATGATGTATCACCGATAAACACAAATATGATCTTTTGTACAGGTGTATCGGACCCGGCCGATACGATACCAATACACGATATTAACTACTTTGATCGGACATAGCTTCACGAATCTCCAAGTGATTTATTTTAATCGTAGACCTAATTATGTTTCTCAAAGGAAACCAAGGTCAATAGAGGACGACTATAGCAATTAACTAGGACACAAAGTGTCAAGGATTGATTTCCCAGTTCCTTATTTATGGATATTTAAGACTGAGGGTTGCTTAGAATTCAAGCTAAGATAACTTGAGATTCAAGCAATCACTTTCTATGTTTAGATGAAACTCTAATTAGGGTTTCAAGTAAGCAAGTGAGAAGTTTATCTTGAAATCGCATAGAAGAGTATACACAGTGGTCCGGGTACATGAACCATGTATAATGGTAGTTCTTTGGAAAATATGTCTTTGAACTAGTAAGCAATATCGTGTTCCTTTGAAAACTTAAGAATTTAAGCTTAATGTACATGCACAAATTATTTTAGTGATCATAAATATTTTGGAGTGTTTGTGAGAGTCATAGCAATGCTAAACATATTTAAAAATAAGTCTTTGAGCCACTGCTAAAAATCCACTGGGACTGTTGGTGAAATTGTTCGTGAGTCAGGGAGCTGCGGTTCGTGAACTGGGTTCACCAACCGTTGGATCTTTCACCTATTCAGATCACCATGGTTCGTGAAATGTCCCATTATAAACTTATGGTTTGAGAAAAAAATTCATATATCTAAGGTTTGCGAGGTAGTTCGTCAACCTACCCAATTTCAAAGCATAGATCCTAATTCTGATTCAGATGACGAGTCAAAAAAGTGAATTCGTGAGTAAAAATGAATAAATTCATGAAGAAAACCTTCGACTAGAGAAAAACTTGGACGAAGCTCAATGAGAATTTCACTAAAACCCTATCTCTGAAAGAAAAAGAGAATGATACTTTTAAGAGTGATCTACAAAGGCTTTCCGGAATTTCTGATAAGACCTTGACCATGCTTTTTGATCAAAAGTCCTATGAAAAACTTGTGGTATTTGATTAAAGAGTAATACCTCTTTCAAACTACATTCATTCTTGCAAGATCTATAAGGATGATAAGATAAATAATGGTGATAGCAAAAGAGTCGAACCTCAAGGACACCGCCTTTTTAAACATTGTTCATTTTTTCGGAAATGATAGACATGTTCAACACAAGTGTGGGAGATTCAAGTCTTGAACTTTACAAATAGAAGTTCTTCTAAGCCACATCAAAAGAAAAGAAAAAGGAAGAGCAAAAAAGGTAAGAAATTACCTAATGATCATAAAATAATAAACAACCTTGTTGTGTCCGCTTGTGACACTAGTGTTGAAATGACAAGGGTAATTACACCACAATCTTTTCGATATCAACCTATAACTCTGATACCTTATGTGATATACTATTGACAGAAATTGTAATACCCTGTATTTTCATTTACCGTTTCAGGTCGGATTATACCCGCCTTAGTTTGTTATTTAGGTTGGTTCCTTTGCCTTAGTCTAGCTAGGTTGTTTAGACTAGAAGAAAAAAAAGCTACAAACCAGGGTGGAAATAGAGTCACCAAATTTATTTTAATAAGTAAACAAAATTAATAGGAAATGAAAAGACAATTAAAAGAAATATAAATATTAGTATTATTAAGGTTTTTATAACAAAAATATTTAGAAAATGAATTATACAAGTTAGAGAACAAAGGCTAGGGTGAAGAAGGAGATAAAGATAGGGTTTATTTTAGAGAGGGAGACCATGGAAAATCATTGGAGAATCAATGGAATTGAGGTAGAATGTGAAACCCTTTCTCTTTAAGTGTTTTTCTTTGGTGTTTACTTTATATGATTTTGTATTGTAATGATTCAGTAATTTATTCGAATAAATATGTGCTTCTTGTTGATGATCAGGCTTTTCTAATTGATATTAAACATGATTGTGTATGTCTTGTTAAAATTTGAGAAGTTTGCAATGTAAATTCACCGTTGAATGTTTGTTTGAAATTGGGTGATAGTTTCTGAATTTCTGGACAGTTTTGTCTTGCTGTAACTTTTATGTTCTTAGTAAGTCTTAATGGTGTTAAAAGGATTTTAGGCCTTAATAAAAGTTGTATATAAATATGATATCTTTCAGTGTGCCTTTTATTGGGTTAATTTCAGATTGTTATGAATTTATCATGAATTGTTTGGAAACAACATGTAATCTGCCCAGTTTTTAGGTTATGATTATAAATTCTACATATTTTGTTTGAACCGTTGGTTTGGTGTGAAATTTGGATATGTAATATATAAATGTATCAATAATTTTACTGTAAAGTATTGGGATGATCAGATAAAGTTATTACCATGGAACATACAATGTAAAATGGTTGTAGTTAACTTGTTTGCATAAATGCTTGAAAGAAATTCATGTTGATAAGCCATGGTTGCTTGTGTTGTTTGTGAAAATGATTTATAAAAGGAAATGAGTTCATGTTTTTCCATTAGATGAAATTTATTCTGATGCTAACGGAGGGTAATGATCCCCGAGAGTTAAATGGGTAATGATCCCCATGGGAACTTTTGTTCCTGACCATCGATAGAGGCTTTCCGTGCCGATAAACGATAGGTGGTGTACGAAATAAGGTTTTCATACCGTGAACTCATGGTTTGAGGTGACTTATAAATATGTGAATAATGTGTTCGAAATCTAAACTAAATGAGTTATTGAAAACATAATCGTTGTTATGAATTCATTTGTGAAATTCAAATGGACGAATTGTTGAAAACAATATTGTTGTTGTGAATTGATGAGTTGACTCCTAAATGGATGATTTGATAAATGGTTTGTTGATAATAACATAAATGTTGTGAACTCATGGCTTGTTGGTGAGATGTGTTGAAATATAGATTAAATGATTTATTGGAAATATAATTGATTTTATAAACTCATGAGTTAAAACTTAAATGGATGAATTGTGAATTGATATGTTAAATCCCAATTGGATGATTAGTGAACTCATGGTTTCTATGTAACGATATTAATACGTGAACAAATGTGTTGAATCATTGATGAATGACTTCTTGACAATTATTTTGGTGTTGTACACTCATGGTTTGTTGTGACAATATAAATATTATTAGTGTTATGAACTCAAGTGTGAAATCTAATTGCATGAATTGTTGAGAATGTTATTGATGTTATAAACTCATGTCTTGAATCTGAATTTAGATGATTTGTTGGAAATATTATTGGCGTTGTGAATTCTGATTGGAATCTAAATTAGATAATTTATTAGAAACATTATTGGTAATGTGATTGTCGAATATAACATTGATTCGCCGAAGTCGTGATGTGATTCTTGGTATACGTTTTTCCTTGAAAAAATGATTATGTTTGCGCATCTTTAGAGAATTGGGAATGCATTCTATTGAGCTGTCATCTCACCCCAATTGACATCCTTGCAGATATCAGAGTGGCGCAGCGAAAGCTAGGAATGAGTAGCTTAGTGATTGAATTGTTTTATTGTATTATTTGAAATGTAGTTGAAATAATATGTTTGGTTGAAAATGTTCTTAAAGATAATTAGTGGATTTATATGCTTCAATTCATGTTATATAAAGTGCTAACTATGTTTTATGTAAAAGTAAATTAGCAACAAAAATAAATATAAATTATATTTGTTATAACAAAAAAAAATTAACTAAGAGAAATATATATGCATAAGTCTCTTTCCGACCCGTAACGCTTAGAGTTCGGATCTCCATATAGGTTTGACCCTGGTCCGGAACTCGGGGTGTTACAAGTTGGTATCAGAGCTCTAGGCTTTAGATCTTGAATGGGACCATAAAATAATCTATTTGAGATGTTAGTGTGATACCAATCATGCTTGTTTGATTTGATTGGTGTATTGCTTGCGTCATTGTATTAGTTGTAATTGCGACTATGAATTGTGTGCTAGATTAAATTGTTTTTGGAATTTCATATTATACGTATGTTCTTAATTTCGGGACGAAATTTCTTTTAGGGATATTTTGACTTTGGGTCACAACAAAGTGACCAGAGTTGCGTTTGGGTCACGCCAAAATTTTAATTAGAGTTTGGGTCACAGGACTGTCGTTGACCGTATTGACCGTTACATAAAACTGTTAAATGTGAAATGACTAACAAAAACTTGAATTTGTGTTTATTTACTAACTCTACCAATATCGTTTGTTAGAGAACTGCCCAGTAATTAAGAGCTGAGACTAAAAACATCGGCAACTGGTCATATCATCAACAACATTTCTAAACCAAACCCTTCCAAACCCTTCGTAGGTATAAGAGAATATCCTGACTGCAAAGCAAACCAAAAATGGCCATTTCTTGTTCAAACCCAAGCTTGAACCAGATGAGAACCCCACACGAATTCTATAATTTTGTTTGCTGCAACATATCAAGATTTCGAGAGTTCACAATATAAATTCAACACTCACCCAAGTCAATTGATCCACTAATCTCTCCAGAACCTCTAATGAGATCCCAGTCCATGTCGAGTAAATATCCAAATTCAATTATACCAACAATGGGTATCACTTCTTGAGCAAATGTTTACTGTTATCTCCATTTCACGTCCAAGATGTGCATACCTCCACAACGACCAAGACCAGTTTGAGAATATGAAACCCATCACTTGGATTCAAATTGATTTCAGCTTCACATACGCCTCGAAAATTGGCCCTTGGATGATTTAGAAGGAGAACATGAGCTCCATTTGCAGATGGATAAGGACTATGCCAAGAAGAACTTTGTTGTGGAGTATATACATCAATTCGATACTAACGTACTTCCATCGGCAAAGAGGTAAAAAGGGTAAAAAAAATCAGCAGCCAAGGTATCTCTCTATCAAAAGCAAGACGCACATCATGTGTTTGTAAAAACTCCTCAACCGAGTTCCCTGCACATCACCATATATCTATTTTAACTGGAACATGATAGTCGCATACTAACGAACATCCTCTAACTAATTATAAAGAATTAAAAATTATATTTAGTGGTTAACGGTCAAGACGGTCAACGATGGTCCTATAACCCAAACTCTAATTATAATTTTGGCGTGACCCAAACGCAACTCTGGTCACTTTATTGTGACCCAAAGTCAAAATATCCCTTTCTTTTAAGGGTGGTAGAATGTAATACCCTGTATTTTTATTTACCGTTTCAGGTCGGATTATACCCGCCTTAGTTTGTTATTTAGGTTGGTTCCTTTGCCTTAGTCTAGCTGGGTTGTTTGGACTAGAAAAAAAAAGCTACAAACCAGGGTGGAAATAGAGTCACCAAATTTATTTTAATAAGTAAACAAAATTAATAGGAAATGAAAAGACAATTAAAATAAATATAAATATTAGTATTATTAAGGTTTTTATAACAAAAATATTTAGAAAATGAATTATACAAGTTAGAGAACAAAGGCTAGGGTGAAGAATGAGATAAAGCTAGGGTTTATTTTATAGAAGGAGACCATGGAAAATCATTGGAGAATCAATGGAATTGAGGTATAATGTGAAACCCTTTCTCTTTAGATGTTTTTCTTTGGTGTTTACTTTATATGATTTTGTATTGTAATGATTCAGTAATTTATTCGAATAAATATGTGCCTCTTGTTGATGATCAGACTTTTCTAATTGATATTAAACATGATTGTGTATCTCTTGTTAAAATTTGAGAAGTTTTCAATGTAAATTCACCGTTGAATGTTTGTTTGAAATTGGGTGATAGTTTCTGAATTTCTGGACAGTTTCGTTTTGTTGTGACTTTGATGTTCTTAGTAAGTCTTAATGGTGTTAAAAGGATTTTAGGCCTTAATAAAAGTTGTATATAAATATGATATCTTTCAATGTGCCTTTGATTGGGTCAATTTCAGATTGTTATGAATTTATCATGAATTGTTTGTTAACAACATGTAATCTGCCCAGTTTTTAGGTTATCATTATAAATTCAACATATTTTGTTTGAACCGTTGGTTTGGTGTGAAATTTGGATATGTAATATATGAATATATCAAGAATTTTACTGTAACATTTGGGGATGATCAGATAAAGTTATTACCATGGAACATACAATGTAAAATGGCTGCAGTTAACTTGTTTGCATAAATGCTTGAAAGAAATTCATGTTGATAAGCCATGGTTGCTTGTGTTGTTTGTGAAAATGATTTATAAAGGAAACAAGTTCATGTTTTTCCGTTAGATGGAATTTATTCTGATGCTAACGGAGGGTAATGATCCCCGAGAGTTAAATGGGTAATGATACCCATGGGAACTTTTGTTCATGACCATCGATGGAGGCTGTCCGTGCCGATAAATGATAAGTGGTGTACGAACCAAGGTTTTCGTACCGTGAACTCATGGTTTGAGGTGACTTATAAATATGTGAATAATGTGTTCGAAATCTAAACTAAATGAGTTATTGAAAACATAATCGGTGTTATGAACTCATTTGTGAAATTCAAATGGATGAATTGTTGAAAACAATATTGTTGTTGTGAATTGATGAGTTGACTCCTAAATGGATGATTTGATAAATGGTTTGTTGATAACTGATAGACGCATTTATGTGTCTATTTTGGTCTCAATTGTATATATTGTTAGTGCTTGATTTTGTATTTATTATGGCTTTTTGTGTCTTTGTAGGTGTTTTTGGAGAAATAAACATATGCGGAGAAATTAGCTCGAAAAGTTGATAAAGGTACCACGGAGGACACCTACTATTCGGACTCTCAGTTTGGATAAGGGGCATCTTAATTACTAAGGGGTACTCCACTGATAAGGGGTACCCTAGTTGCTATTTTCACCCCAGGACACCCAACTGATAAAGGCACCCGACAGATTGATAGGGGGCGTCCCTCTTCTTCACGATTTGAGTAATATTTTTAGCGGGAGAAACTCAGGTTCAAACTTCAGTTCCTCGGTAAGTTTCTGAGTTGAATTCGTGGAAGATTTTCTCGAGTTTGAATTGTTGGATTGGATCCATATGGGCTTTTAAACGTAAAACAGGGTTGGTATATGTTTGGGATTCGATAGAAAAGGAATATCACCGGACTTTCTTCAAACTCAGGGTATGAAATAGTTATATGTGGCAGTTACATTATGTAGAGTGAAAGGAAATATACTTTGTTAGAATTGGGATATCGAGTTAGGGAAAGGATTTGTTAACAAAACAGAAGGCGTGTGATAAGGTTCATATGAATCTCGACAAAACAGGGAAGTTACGACTCTAATGGAAGTTACGTGGTATTGTAGGAAAGATTTATTCCATGTAGGATTCTATTATGTTCGAAAAACGGCGTAGAAGAGCAGAACATGGAAAATCCGTGACTTGTACGAAAAGAAGAAGGGAGAATATGAAGGAATTAAACGAGATTTGAGGGTCTGTATGTGTATAAATAAGATGGTCGAACCACAGAAGAGGAGAGTTGAGACTTTGGAGAAGAAGCCTAGGCATAGAATCGTAAAAATCATAAGTTCAGAAAGTTACCTGCTGCTACTGTTAACTCAAGAACACCAAGAACATTGAACTGCCGTATACAGTCGCAAAAAGATATCGTTGTTCAATGACAGAAGCACAGTATCGATCCCTGTTTGGTAGAAAAAGACCTTTAGCAACCGAACCAGCTGAACAGTATTCGCTGTTGAACCCTTGTAGTGACTGAAAATCGTTGTAAGCATATATATATATATATATATTTTTGAATACAATGATTAATGAAATTCTCTTCAATTTTGATTCTATGAGTAGCTAAATTTCTTTTCTAGAGTTTTGGAAGAAGCTATTTTCGATGAGTGAATTTTAGTAATTGTTTTCCTTAGCAAAAATACTCCAAAATTGTGTTTTAATTTGTCTAAAAATTCTTTCTTCTTTACATGCTTCGTAATAATTGTTTTGAGTAGTTTCTACCGTTCTTTTATAAGCGAAGGAGGATTAGGCTTTAGTATAGCGACGAAAGTCATAAAAAAAGAGAGCTTGTAACGTTATATTTTCCAAAGCATGAGATTGAGTTCGAAAATTGTTTTGAGTAAAGTAGGGGTATTTTGTCAAAGGAACTATTATTGAGTTTATAAAATATTGGAAGTAGTGGAATCCAAAACCCTAGAATCATCTCTCCTTGGTAAACAAAAACAATTTTAATTAGTTTGTCTTATTATTTTTCTTTAATAATCAAAAACCAAATCTTTAAAAGAGTTCGAGAATCAAATCCGTACTTACCACAATCAAAACTACATCAGTTTTTGGCGCCGTCGACGCGGACTTGTATTTAGGTTTTAGGTTTTGTATATATTTTTATTTATTATTATTTATTTTTTTAGATTATTTATTTTTTTGTTCTATTTTACATCTTTGGTATTTTTGTTTTTGTTGTGCAGGTTTTGTTTGAAACGGAAGGTGAAAAGTTGGACCTGCCATAAAAGGAGAAAGCCGAAAATTTTAATTTTAAGGACTTTTATTTTTTGTAGTTTTTTATTTATTTTTGGAATTGTATATATTGTTTGTTTATTTTTATTTTTAGTATTTTATTTATAAAAAAAAAACACGTGCACACACCAATTACATCGTCAGACCACCGATTTTAGGAAAACTAGTGGATTTGTAAGTTGAACCCGTGCCTTGGGCCTTATGGGAGTTACCAGCTGAAAGTCCACAAACCTCAGCCTCGTACCTTTGGGTATATTTTGCTATGGTAACCTGAGCCTACCCATTTTGGTCAACCTTGCATTTGCACGTGCACAATAGAATGTCGAACTGGTATTACAATAGCCAATACAATGATAATTTGACTGAGCAACATGGACATTATCCTTATTATGACCATAGTGTGAATAGTGGTTGGGAACGCCATTCTTTTCAAGGTTATGGTTCATACCATGGTTAGCCCAATTACTATCCACACGTGCACCGATCATACGAGCAAGAAAATAAGGAATATTATAGTACTAGTACTTCGTCTTTGGACGACTTAATCAAAGAGTTAAAACTAGTCCTTATTATGATCCTTCCATTCCTATTCGTCCTTTAGAAGAGTCTCTCAAACTGATGGCTGTTAATTCCGGTCATATTCGTCCTCTAGAAGAGTCTCTCAAGATACTAGCTGAAAATACATATAAGTTGAGGAACGAAAGACTTGCTCGGAATAATCTTAATTTCCATTATTGTGTTTCCAATAGTACCCTTGAAAATGAGGATAGTTGTAGATACCGTCGAAATCGGTGAGGATCTCTAAATATCCAAAATGGGAATCACGTAAGGAAATAATTATTAATAAGGGGAATTATTATTATTGAAGCCACCACCCAACTTAGGGAGTTGGGACCCAAAATAGCACTGGTCCAAAAACAGAGAAAACTCCGGAAATCAAGATACGGGCTAGGAAGGCGTGAGGCACCTAGCCCGTCCAATCCAAAAATTGACCTCTACTTTATAATTGGGATTTTCGGATTCTAATTCGCAATAACAAATAATGATATGAATACATAAAATAATAAATAATAATTAAATAAGAAAACCAAATCCAATCCAATCAAATCAACCGAATTATTATTATTATCAACTAAAATTATTATTATTATCAAATTATTATTATTATTATTATTGAATGGATTTCGTTAAAATTGATTCAAAGACAAGGCATACCTTCACTTAAACAATTATTATTATTTTAATATTATTCACCATTAATTAATCATCAAGACATGCATCACTATCAAACAAGGAAGACGTAACCAGTAACCATTATTTGATAAGGAATAGATCAAACAGTACCGAGAACTATCACTTCAAATGGATATTATCAGATCATCGTGCGCACATTTTGACTACATGAAAGGACCTTAGAAACAACTATCATGCACATGACGGCAAGAAAGCAAGACGAAGTATGTATACTAATAATATGGTGCGCATTCAATACCCTAACCAAAGATGCGTGTGATGACTTGAACGAATTTCTTATGAGACACTTTCCTAGAATAGTTGACTAGATATGATGACAGAGCATATACTAGCTAGCTAATTATTAATGTAAAGAAAAATGCAAGACATGAGGCTATAATATGGACTATGATGATCCTAACTGTAATGCTCACAAAGATGCAACAAATAATTATATAGCTAGCTCGATCCCTATGTACGGTAGGACGACAATGAACAAATTAAACATATGATCAAAACTCAACAGGATGCAATAGTTCTCGACTAAACAAGCATATGATAACAAAATAATCAAAAGAAATACAGACCTGTTTTCCTTGAGCAAGTGTTTCAATGTTACTCAGATTGGAAAGATCAACAGAGGCTAGCACTTCCGCAAATACGATCGTATCCAAGAACAATCCAATGTAAACCTTTCAAATGGCTCCTAAGAATTCTATGGTTCTCCTATTTCTTCACTAAAAATCTCCTAGATGTTTTTTTAGCTTTGTTTTTGTTCGTCTATAGGTGCTATCAGAATTTTCTCCCTAGGTGCGACTCGAATTTTCTTCCTCCCATTTTCTCTAGCAAAGACACCCTATTTATAGCTTTCTTCCATCAACAATTACCTTAGGATTAAAATGACCTAAATCCGATGGCTCTTATTAAAAACCTAGATATTCTAACCAAACGAATCATTATTATTTCCAATTATTAAAAATTCTCCAAAATCATTTTAATCACCTTTACTAAAAATAGCCAAATATCATTTAATCTCAATTTTTTTGTTAATATGGAATGTCTTGCGGACAAAACCAAGCTAAAGTGTCGACATTTTTATTCATTTTGCTAATTGGGGTGGACGTCCAACATTGGACTTGTACTGGTCACAGACATCCTAAAATGGACATGAACTTGGTGGACTTAGTGGTGGACTTAATTAGTGAATACTGGGTTATCATCTTGGACTTAGTGTTCGTCAGACCTAATGGGCACAAGCTAACATTTTTAGCACAAATGACTCCTAACGGACGTGCCTCTTGATCCTAGGTAAGAATGTTTAATCTTTGGACATCTATGATGGGCATATGAACGGTGCTTTCCTAGACCATATTTCGCGGAAGTGCTCTAAACTACTTACGAAATTGGGGTGTCTACAGTTGCCCCTCTTTGGCAGAGGTTTGCGTGCAACCGAATGGCAAAGCCAAACACCCTATTTCGTACTTCCCCCCAAAAACTGTTGAAATTTCCCCGAGTTATCCGGTGTGACACTATTGAGTTCACCCGGAATATCTCTAAGTATTTAATTTTACGCATACGTATATATCTCCATGACTAATTAATTAAGCCAAGAAGTTTTTAATTATCGCGTTGTGAAAAACAAGGAAACACTTACTTACCTTTTACAAATATTCTCTCTTGCAATAGCTGACTTCTACTTTCGCCACTTTCTTCGAATCCAATTATCTTGAATCATCCCGTTGACTGCTGTAAATCTTTGTGGTTTTTCAATCCTTTACTTTCTTTGAGCGGGAGGCCATTCCTCCTTTAAAGCACAAAGTTTCCCGCAAAGACTTACAGATTGATATGTTGCATGATCAAGTTGCTGAATAGGAGTCCTTACTTGAATCAGAAGATCTAAGAATTAATGAGTTGGAGGCTATGCTTCAAACAAGAAGAGAGTGATTAGTAGTACGTGCCTCTATAGAAAATAATCTATAAAAAGAAAATCCTAAAGAGAAATACAACTAATTGCATGGAATTATTGCCTCAGACAATCTAAATGGTTTAATTTATTATTATTATTATTTTGTATGTTTACCTAGATTTTTCCTCATCGACTTCCAACAACTAGAGGTTTTAATTTACTTTTATTTTTATTTTTAAAACACTATAAAATTGAAAACAATAATACCTGATTATGGTACAAAGGATCCCAACTTCCATATTTACCGTGTAGGGTGGGAGAACACTGGTATTAAGCCGGCACCGTCGAATTTTCAAAAGTCAATCTGACCATTTCCAACCATCCCCAATTGTTTGATGTTTTGCCCAAAAATTCCTGAGTTCATATATGTTGGCTTACCTTCTTCTATCCTTTGATCCATCATGCGGCTTACCACTCTTTTCCAACTCCTTCAATTGTTGACCATTTCTCCTCGACGCTTCTTATTCTTCTTTGATTTCTTCAAATGCCGACCAATTTTCTCAAGTGGCTGTTTATTAAATACACTTTTTTTTTCATTTTTTTTCATTTATTATTTTTGCTTCTCAAATCTATCCGTTTGGACGTCTGTTGCTCATAGAACTTTAAGAGATAGTGTACAAGACTAGTGATGACATACAGACAAACATATCTCTCTCTATGACTTCAAAAGACTTATTCTACTGACGTGGGCCCAGTATGATGATGGCGCTTCCCCTTATTTTTTCTGACACTATAAAATTGAAAATAATGATTCTTGATTTTTTTTTGAATGGCCTAATATAATGACGATTTTGCCCTTTTTTGACACTATAAAACTGGAAATAATAATTCATGATTTATTTTTTATTTTTTTTGACTGGATGACTGAGGGGCCTAATGATGATGACTTCCCCTGGTAATTTTCTACATGACACTATGAGAGAGAGATATTGGACTCCTAAAAAATCTCCTTAAATTGTATAAGCGTTCGCCGCCCTTAGATAAGTTTGAGCACTTACCTTAGGTGTAGTATTTCTTCAGTTGGTCGACATTTGTGAGCTTCGGCTCTTTATATCCGTCCAGATCAGTTAATCGTACTGCGGATCCTGGGTAGATGCTTTTGATGATGTGCGGACCTTCCCAATTAGGCTTGAACTTTCCTCTTGGGTCAGAATGTTATATAGGTCTGACTTCTTTAAGCACTAAATCTCCTTCCTTTAAGCCTCGCGGATGAACTTTCTTGTTGAAACGTCGAGCTATTCTCTCCTGGTAAGCATGTGCATGAAATGCAGCACGTATCCTATTTTCATCAATAAAATTCAGTTGTTGAACCCTTCGACTCTATCCATTCATCTTCAGGTACCGTTCCTTCCTTTATCACTCGTAAGGTGGGAATTTCAACTTCAACGGGCAAAACTTCTTCTGTGCCGTAAACCAAATAGTACGGAGTCATACCAGTGGGTGTGCAGATCGAGGTACGATAATCCCATAATGCATAAGGTAACTTTTCACTCCAATCTTTGTATGTTTTTGTCATCTTCTTCAAAATTCTGCCTAATGTCTTATTTGCAGCTTCCACAGCACCATTGGTTTGCGGCTCGTAAACGGTTGAGTTCCTTAGCTAGATTTTGTACTTTTCACGCTCCTTTTTTACCTCCTTGCTAACAAAGTTGGACCCATTATCTGATATAATCTCATTTGGCAATCCGTAACGACATATAATGTTGTTTGTAAGGAATTTAACAGTCTGATTCCCTGTAGGATTCTTGACGGATATTGCCTCAACCCAGTTTGTAAAATAATCAATTGCCACTATGATGTATTCATGCCCATTTGATGCAGAAGGATTCAATTTTCCAATGACATCAATTCCCCAAACAGAAAAATGCCATGGTGATGTAAGAGGGTGCAACTCGGTCGGTGACAAATGTAATAAATTGGCATGTATTTGGTCTCAATTATAGGAAGTTGTCTTATTTTGTATAACGGCTTAATTCTGAGAGTATTCAATTCTGGACTAGGTCCTGGGGTTATTCTGCATTTGCGGTTTCCTCGTTAACAAAATCTTGATGTGTCATTTACTTTATATTTCCGCATTATAATTATTTTATTATAATTAAAGTAAATTGCACAAACATTAATTACTATTTACTTGATACGTGAATCCTATTTAGTTGGGTTAGGTTTGAACCTTTGTATCAAGTAAACACACTTTGTTGTTGTATTGTCTCGATCTAGTATCCATAGACAATCACACAAAGTGTCAACCGATTTGTTGTATTGTCTCGACTCAGTCTATAGACAATCACTTTCAGGGAAAGGACTTATAGGAAGGAAAAGTTATAGCTTGAGGTATATTTAGGGTGCCCTCGCCTTTTCAATTGGTATCAGAGCAGGCAAACATGAAAAGATCTAACAATCTGTGTTTGGTGTGATCCATCCTATAAGAATTGAATCCATGTCTGATTCAGTTAACGTTGATCAAGAGTTTGACTACTCAAAGATTGAAGATGTTACTACCTCGTTGACTCATGACCCTGGAGTTGCGAAAACATATATGTCTTTTTCTGATGAAAAAGAAGATGTTGATAAAGAGTTGGTAAAACTCCTAAAGCCTATAAAAACTCTGTCTTCTAAATTGCTGATTTTAAAGACAGAGTAAAATCTTCTTAAACATGAGATCATAGATAAAGACAGTCAACTGAATAGTCTGACTAAAGAGAATATGAATCTCACTGTCAAATTAAAATCTCTTGTTAATTCTCTTGATAAAGAGATAAGTCATATGACTCTGACAAATCAAGATGATGGTAGTTTTCCGAACTACATCAAGTCAGAAGAGGATGAGAAACAAGCTTCTATATCTACTGATGATCAAAGGAAATATTGTACAAAGGAAATTTTGAACCGGTTTCATGATAATGATCTTAAGGAATACTTTTTCAGTCACTTGACAGGAAACTTATACTTCTTCAACATACGGTGGTAAAGATCTTGAAGGAAGTTTCTTGTCTTAAAAAACTGAAAGATCATTCCTCTGTAGAAAGACAGACTATGCCACAACCCTATAAGATCAACTCAGGATCAGAGGAAAGAGTTGAAAATAACTTCTGGAAGACGATTCCTCCTCATCCATATCGAAACAATTCTTGTTTTGATGAAGAACGATTCCAGAAGGAAGGGAAAGAGAGAATCTCTGCCAAAAGAAACAATGAGGAGTTCCCAATAATTGTTTCAGATAATCACACTGATGTGAATCATAAGGAAGTCCTTATAATAAGAAAATCATATGAAAATCTCATTGAAAGAATTAAGAGAGACCTATCAATCTCTGAAAATTCTCACATTGGTACAATTTCTCCACATGATCATATCTCTAGAGTTAAAAAAGATCATCGTCTTGGGATAAAATATATTGGGCAGAAATTCCCTAAAAGAAACATGAACTTTGTTTCTGATAATAAATATAAGCTTGAAAAAGCTTATTCCGATACAACCTAGTTGTATCAAAATTGTGCATTCTCATCCCCTTATGTGCTCGCTTTTATGGATGGGAATGGCACAATAATAATGGAGCACATGTAATTTGTGTATTTGATTATCAGAAAAGTTAAAACTTGTTAGATGGTTGTATATCCTAAAATTGTTCATGTTTATCATGATTTTTATTTAGTAGTTTTAAATAAAAACATGAAGTTCGGACAAAGGAAGTGAAATATATTCTCTAATATTTTCGGATTCCACAAATGTTTTTCGGTCCGAGTGTTGGGTCCCTATAAGGGACTAGTCCTTCCAGTTTATTGATACCCTGATCAATCATTATTTTTATATAACCAAGTATGCCTCCAATAACTCGCAGTGTCTCGAAGACTAATAAGGAGGAGGAACAAAGGGTTAAAGATTGTCAAGGAATCAATACTGAGAAGAGGAAAAGAAGCAGATCATCAATCATGTCTGATTATGATTCTGATAGTTCGGTTGGATCATAAGATGAGTCATGTATGTTGGCCTATAATCAACAAGATCCAACCAAAGTCAAGTGGATTCGTTCAAATAGTATGAATCAATACATCCAGATTTTTGAAAAACTGGAAAATGATCTAGTTATGACGGTCCGACATCAGGATTGGTTAAAAGAACGAATCGAAGGAACAAAGAAGCTCTTGGAGAACTCAAATTTCTTGTTAAAGAACTTGAGAAACAAGAAGTGGTTGCAGACAAGTCTCTTGAGACATGCTTTAATAGTTTGAACACTGAAGAAACATCGGTGAACAACAAGAGCACCACTAGAAATTAAGACTATATGCTGTAATACTTAATCTATAAAAATAGACATCAATTTTTGATCGCTTTCATTGATTGTATGAGTCTATTATGAATAAAACTATTATGAATAAAGTTATTTGATTTATAATTTTTCTTGTGATAGTTTTTGATTTACATAGCCGGTACTTTAATGATTTATTTTATATGCTAAGAATGTTTATGGGATGTTTGATTTCTGTTTTATGCCTTGATATTCGATCTCACAATGTGTTGTGTACCCTTATGGTTTGGGTGACTTTTTGATTTAGTGGGATTAAGTTCTAGCCCAAGTTGGTATGCTTTATCAAAGTATCATGAGGGATTCCTGTAGAAACAATATGTGAAAAAGTCACAATATGTTGAATCGGTTTTGGTTTAGCATAAAAGCATATGTGTTTCGACGGTTTTCAACTTTTGCTTGCAATTGTTAAAACCGATTTTCAACCTTTCTCTGGTAAAGGTTGGTTGTCGTTATTCTTTTGTTTTTGGCATGAGAATGACAACATGATGGTATTTTGATATCAATTCTCCCGGAAGAAGAAAGCGATGGAATCATATTTGGAGAAGTTGGATGCGAAATTAAGGTAACAATCTTGTTAGTTAATTGTTTTCCTGTTTTAAGAAAAGCCTATTTTTATTTGATATATATATTGCTTTTGCATAAAAGAAATTGTAGGTACAATTAATGTGTTTATTCCATTATGATTGTATGGATGTGTGTGTTATTCAATTGTTTTCGGTTAAGTAAAACTTTTGTTATCTTGCTTTGTTTGTGTGATATCAATAGTTTAGACTTACAAAAGTTGGTGCAATTGCGGTGATTTAATATTATGTTGATTCAATTGCTTCCAGTTAGGTAAAGCAATTGTTACTTTGCTTTATTGTGTAGTATGAATTGTTTAAGCTTACGAAATTTCGGTGCAATAGTGAAACTATGGTTTGTATGTTATTTCTATTGTATCCGGTTGAGGTGAATAATTATACAAGTTGATTTTTTGGTTTGTATGAATTATTTATGGATTAACGAATGAATATATTGACGGGACGAGTCGTTTAGTCTAATTCGATTCCGGATAAGCTAAGCTAAGTCAATTCTGATCTTAGTTAGACTTATCAAAGTGGAGGTTTAAGTTATTCAAGTCTAATCTAAAACCTAAACAAGGAAATGCTAGTTAACTAACCTAGCATTTGGCTTGTTTGAAATCTAAAGGTCTAAGTTATATGGATAATTAGAACCTGATGAGAAAAATAAAGTTTATCTTTGTTTTGGTCTTATCGAATGAAGCGGTTGTATTTATACAATCGGTTTAGCAAAGGAACTAAGTTGCTTACTTGATTTTCGGTTTGCTAAACTAGTTGGGAAAATTTCTTCGGGCAATTATTTCCATGATAACATATCAAAACGTAATTACTTGTAGTTTCGATTTTGATATTGGTTATCAAAAAATGGTGTGTAAAACCCTCGTGCTTGACTCAACAGGTTGCAAGTCTATTCTTGAGATTTGTAAGATCCTTTTCGTGTTGTCCATTGTTTGTTCTTTGCTTTGTCATTTTTGTGACAAAAAGGGGGAGAAATATATAAAGTAAACAAGTGATGCTAGAGTCAATCTATGGTTGATTGGTGTCACTAGAGAAGAGGACGATGGTGCTTGAACATTTATCTAACGAATGAGGAAAAACATAGACTAAGGGGGAGTAACATATCATATGAATGGGATAACAAAGATGTGCGGATTGAATATCTACCTAGCTCACCTTTAGGGGGAGTATAAGCTTTGTTATTATAGTACAACTGCTGCATTTTTGAGGATTGAATGAATGCAGGTTATGTGATGTGGATTCGGAATCAAGCGTATGTGTAATGAATTATTGTAATTTGTTTATCCATATGATTGTAAGAGTTTTGTCACTAAAATTGACAAAGGGGGAGATTTTTAGAGCATTGCTCGGTTGAACCCACCAAGCGTTGGTATGTCAAGTTTGGTTGTCATATTTTAGTAAAGCAAAACTCATTTAAGAGTCGCTTGATTTATATGTACTAGAATCAACTTCATATAGGTTAGCTTGAAAGTATTAGTATGAGACATTACAAGTATTGCGAAGACTTGAATATTTGAAGAAGAAGATGGAGCTACAACAAAAACATAATCCTTCCACTCGAGGTTAGTGATATTTGACTTGAACTGTTTCATTCCTTATCGTATTTTTCAAGTCATGCATATTGAAAACATAAAATTGCGAAGCATGAACACTCTAGATAGACATAGTATTAAGGAATACAATATGAAGTTTCTTGCTTTACCATTAAACTTTGTATATAAGACATCAACATAACCGTATGAATGCTATTGTGATTATGTATGGGTATGAGGTGAGGATTTCATCCTAGGTAATAATGTTTACATGTGTTTTAAGGAAGTAAGTTCATGATACGTGTTGTGAACCGAAAGGGAAATCGCCAGGAGTTATTGGGGTTGTTATTCTTTGCATATCTTATGAACGACTAATATGTGTGATGTGTATAACCGTTCACAACTTGTGTGTGTTCTTGGTAAAATTATTCACATAAGGCCTGACTTTTGTATTGGTATAACTTTTATTAGTAAAACCAATCTTAAGTAATTACCTGGGGTATGATCGGGTTGTGTATGTCTGAACTTATTACTAGGAAGAGGGGAACCGATCCTAGTAAGAGGTGCAGTGCATCACAAGGGGGAACCTATCCTTGTATGAGGTGTATCAAGGTTTATGGAAGAAAGGGGAACCGATCCTATGAACATGTGCATCAAAGTTTTGGAAAGGGGGAACCGATCCTATGAACACGTGCATCAAAGTTTTGGGAAGGGGGAACCGATCCTATGGACATGTGCAGTGCATACAAGTTAGATACCATATATATGTGGGGAACCGATCCTAGTACCTAGTTAGCCATTTCTTTGGTAAGCTAGTGTAACTATGCAAGTAATCACATGGAAAACCATGAGATGTGATTGGGTGGAACTTGATCAATCACATAGTTCTTGAAAGTCATATGAACCAATTCTAAACTTGTTTGGAAGTGTGGCAAATCGGTTTCAAGTGAGAAAGCATGGTAAAGTCTTGCAAGAGTAAGATGTCGACACTCTTTGAACACGGTGCATTAATGCGTATTCTATTTTGTTCAAAGATATTCCTTAAAGGCTAAGAAGGAAGTAAATCCCAAGATCGAATTTAAATTAGTTAAGAATCTTTGTAATTAAGGGTTTTTAATTATATATGGAAAATAAGAATTAGTAATGTGCATTTGCTAATTAGATTTTCCAAGGAGATTTCGATCACTATTTTTGGACAGTGCATTCACAGGAATTATGAAAACCGAATCTGGTGGAGTAATGAAAATATCTTGAGAATATTTTCGGTTTTGGAAATTCCTTGGTGTCCAAACTTCCTTGTCTATAAATACTTTGAGTTTGCATTTATAGCAAACTAATCCTACGTAACCTAGACTTCCTCTTTTGTCTTTGTTACTGGTGAGGTGCCTATCAGAGAGGAGAGTAATCTAATTAGGTGAAATCTCTTACGGACACTCAGTTTAAAGTCTTCTTTGGGATTGAGAAGCTCTAGCGCGACCCGTTGGTGGGAAACTAGATAGTGCAGTTTATCTTTAGTTTTCTTATTGATTTTATCGACTAACAGAGGTTGAATCTTGATTGCACCTAGTTTGTTTATGCTTGAGAATCTTCTCTTCTGATATAAGATTCACTCAAACTAGTTCAAGGTTTCGACAGGGATCTTCAGACTGTTGATAGATCTAAAGACGATCTTGTAATAATCCTTTGTTAACAAACTCCGTTCTGTGTGTGATTGATCACACGAGATTCAAGTGATTGTGTGCAGGTGTTTATTGAAGATCTAAGAAGATTTGAAAACAAAGAATATTTTGAATATTTCTTACTTAGTGTTTTTAAAATCTTTGGTGTGCAAAATACTTGTTTGGGAAAAATAGGATCCAATTAATAATCGGTTTATCCTTGTGGTAGATTGGATTGATTAATTGAGTAAGATCGGCATCAACATATATCACTTGGTTGAAGAGTGTTATTGGCTTAATCTTAGTGATTTCCTTTGGGTGATTTAACGTAAGATAGATCTTGGAACCTGGAAAAGGAGTTTATGTTAAGATAAACAAGGAAACCTTTGCGCAACTCATATCACTTGGTTGAAAAGAGTTGATACCAAACAGATTTGTTGTTCCTTTACTGTTTGGAATACGATCCAAAGGAATTGGTCCAAGTACGTGACTTGTTTACGGGTTGGAGGCGTAGGAATACTGAGGGAACTAGGTGAACTATAGGTTTATTTGCTTGGTCTCAACTATACAAAGTTGTCTTATTTTGTATAGCGACTTAATTTTGAGAGTATTTAATTCTGGACTAGGTCCCGGGGTTTTTCTGCATTTGCGGTTTCCTCGTTAACAAAATCTTGCTGTGTCATTTACTTTATATTTCTGCATTATAATTGTTTTATTATAATTAAAGTAAATTGCACAAACGTTAATTCCTATTTGCTTGATACGTGAATATTATTGAGTTTGGTTAGGTACGAACCTTTGTATCAAGGAAACACACTTTGTTATTGTATTATCTCGATCTAGTATCCATAGAAGATCACACAAAGTGTCAACCGATTTGTTGTATTGTCTCGACTCAGTCAATAGACAATCACTTTCAGGGAAAGAACTTATATGAAGGAAAATTTATAGCTTGAGGTATATTTGGGGTACCCTCGCCTTTTCACCATGTTCTTCATGTGAATCTCATGTACCCGTGCTAGTTCGTTTAATATTGGAAATCTCCTGATCATGGCGTCAGATACGCCGTTAAGAGGAGGGGTATCTCCGTTGGAGGAACTGTCAGGATTTGAGACTGTCGAGGCGGTCCTAAGACCAACCATCTCGAAACTTATTGAATGGTATTGAAGAAATTGACTTTACAACCAAGAGATTAACCTTCCACTATGGTAGCCAATTGTTTATGGATGAAAACTACTTCTGCCGGTTTTGGTAATTTGGGGTGTGTGGATGAGAAATAAGTCTAAACCTTAAAAAAATGCATTGCACCGGAGTGCTTATAGATTCAATCTGTGCAAATCCGTCCTAAACCAAGAAATGGCCGTTCCAGACTTGTTTCAGTCACAAAGTGAATGAGATGGGGTTGATCTTAGGGAGGGAAGCGAAGAAGGTATTGAGATTGTGAAGGTGTTGGCTATGTATGACTTGTATCAGAAATATGAACTAGCTTGCATGATGTAAGATATCAGTTCTGGTGTTTGAATACGATTGTATCAACACTTTCCTCTATTGTCTTGTCTTGCCTTGTTCCTGTCTGTAAAATAGGGAGGAGAACCTATTTATACAAGTCTTTAAGCCTAACCCTCCTATCTCTTGGGAAGTGGAGAAAGTGGAGTTATGGAGTAGTGGATTCATGTGCTAGTATCAAACGACCAGTCTTGCCCACTTCTCCCATCATCACTAACCGTCCATGACTTCCTGACACGTTCTTGTGATGGCGCGTTATGCGCTGCAAGCTGTGAACCGCCAGACCAATACCCCAGTATCCCCCAGTTTGTGACATGATTGATGTCTCGAGTGTGTGGATCGTGGGACCCACATAAAGTAGCATGCAATGCTAGATTAAATAACTAACTTATTTAGGAAGTCAATACTTGTGAAGTATCGTGTGTATTATATGCAGGTACTGCATCGACTATATTCAGCATGTATGAAGCATCGTTATTTAAGCGTCTTAAAATAGCCTCATGTCCATCCTACATCATGTGATGGTTTGGAGGTTGCACAAGCAAGTCCTCCCTTGGACGACCACATAATGTGGTAGAGTAACGGGTGGTGATCACCATGACGCCTCACTGACCAATTAACTCCTGACCAGGGCTGTATACCCAATCCGGTGAAGTTGGACGGACGAGATGATCTTTGAGACACTCATCTGCAACCGTTAGTGGAATTAGGGTTTTAGAAGAGGTGTGAAAGCACCACTTTTCAGCTTGGTCAAATCTAAGCTTGGGACACAATTTTGGCATGGACGATCGGGAATGCGTGTAGACGGCATGCCGGTATACATGCCCATACCTTATTGTCCCGTAAAAGTGTGATTTGGACCGCTCAATTTATCCGGCAAAGAGCAGCGGTCAGGATTGATTTATGACAGAAGTTTGGTGCCGCAAATGCCGCACGTCATGCCTTCTTCAGGCGCGCATTTCGGGACAACCAAGCTTGGTCGGTCCCGTCCGATTGGTTTGGCGTGTAGGTGGCAAGCTGGTGTACATGCCTATACCTTACTTTCCCATAGGAACGTGATCTAAGCCACTCAATTCGTCCGGCGAACTTGAGTGGTCGAGATCAGTTTGTGATTAGGAAGTGTGACCACGCTAGTTTGGGCGTGCGAATTGGAACGACCAGGCATGGTATTCCTTGGACGATCGGGTGTGGAGATAGATTGGTCCACGGTGATCATGTTGATGCTCACTGGTCCTACTCAGTCGACTCTTAAACCCTCCATTTGATCAGGATAAAATGGACGTTTGCGATCAATGCAAACCCTAATTAGGGTTTTTCCGGTTGTGCGGCATGCCCACTTTGGGCGCACGATATGGAACGACCATCCATGGTTGGTCCTGACCGATCGTTCATGTGTATAGGCGGGCTTACAGTGAACGTGTTGACATGCTCTGGGCCCTTTGAATCTACATCTACACCCTCTATCTATGCTTGCGAAGATGGATGGTTGAGACTGTTTTGCGACACATGTAATGTACCGCAAACCCTAATTTAAGGTTTTTCGTCCGTACTGCTTTAGCTTGGACGGTTTGGCAAGCTATGCCACCCTTTTAGGAGGCCGACCATGCGGGGCCCGCGTTGGGTCGGTAGTTAATATTCCAATACCTTCTTGGGATCATGGATTCAATCTAAGCCATCAAATCATGCTGGTGAAATTGGATGGTCGTGATCGTTTCTGAGACTGATATGGACAGTCCAGATTCAAATATGCTCAATCGGGCTAGTATAACACACCGAGAGATGTATGCTCAATCGGGCTAGTATAACACACCGAGAGATGTATGCTCAATCGGGCTAGTATAAAACACCGAGAGTTGCAGCCTGTACGGGTATTTCGTACATGCTTCATTATTAATTCCTGGAGGTTCGTGTTGCTCTGCTGAGAACAACACTCAGTCGTCATGCCGCACTGATAATGAGTACAATAAATACAAAGTTGGTCATGCATTAATTAATAATGTTGTAAATTTACAGGGTATATGGGATTGTTGCTACATGCTCCAACCTGGATGAATTTCGTGTATTTAAATCAAATAATACTGGGATTGTTGCCACATGCTCCATTCTAGGTGAATTAGTAAAGTGAAGAAGTATTCATCACTTATTAATGGCTTTATCTTTTGCAAGATATTAGCGCATAATTTTGGATTTTACAATTTTATCCTTAAATAAAAATCCACCATCAACACATGCGTATCTGGAATACCATTCATACCACACAAACACACTTCAAGTCTCCAATGACGAAATTAGGGTCGTGAGAGAATTAACCCAAGTTTGAGAATTTTATCAAAATA
This sequence comes from Papaver bracteatum, assembly GCA_023529315.1. NCBI lineage: Eukaryota > Viridiplantae > Streptophyta > Magnoliopsida > Ranunculales > Papaveraceae > Papaver > Papaver bracteatum. Next base: position 127,101 of record JAJJWX010001635.1, read on the forward strand.
AATTTATATTGCTCAACTGGAGGCCCCAGTTACTTCTCGCACATTCTATTAACATCATTTATAGGAGGATATTTACTCACACTTTCTCTTCTCTCCTATGTGGCTCACATACAGATATAATTATAGTTCTACCAAAAGAAAACTCCAGAGTCAAGATTTTGAATCGAGTAAGGAAGTATTTTATTTTGAAGGGAATTTTTATACGATGATTAACCATAACAAAGAAAGGTTAGTCCCAGCAAAAAAACACATAAGTCAATGGTTGTATACTGTCGGGTTTTGTAATCAAACTAGGAGAGATATTTTTTTCACATACATGAGAGTTACGAAGAAATCTGAATCAAAAAGATGACATCCATTCGATGTTCACGACGCAACCTGCGATTTTGGTACAAGTAAAGTTTAGGCACTTGTTTATGTGAGAAAATCTCCTCTGCCAAATTTGGTAAATTCGATGGTGGAGAGACTGGTTTAAACCCTTAAACAAATGTGCTGCACGTGAGCACTTTTGATTCGAGATATCAATCTGTACAACTCTGGCCTAAACCAAGAAGATGGCTGGTCGTTCCAGATTTGCTTCGGTCACAAAGTGGAGGAGAAGGGTTGATTTAGGGAGGATAGAAAAGAAGGGTGATGAGACCAGAGAGTTATGGCTAGGTAGTATCTCGACTTATTTCAGAAGTATAGAAGCTTGCGGAAGCTTCTAGTGATGGAAGATTTTGAGAGAGCTTGCAAAGTTTCTATCTGATAGTGTTGTATTTTGCCTGACCAAGACTTGTGTTTTGGAAGAATAGGTGAGACCTATTTATACAAGTGAGATTGAATGTACCCTGGCCTCATTAAGGAGTAGAGTAATGGCGCAAATTAAATAGAGGAGGTGGAAACCGCTGGGGCTTTATGGTGAAAACGTTTTCACCATAAATATCCTTATTTAATTGACCGTATTCATTTCTTTGCACACAGTTCTTATTGCGAGCGTAGTGTACGCTGCATGTTGTGACCGCCAAACCCAAACCCCAAGAAATCATCCCCCAGTTTGTGTTGATATCTCGAGAGTTGGGCGCAAGTAGCAATGCCAAAGTTGCTAGTGAAGCGTTGCGGTATGTGCCAATGGCATGTGCGGGATGTCTCGACCACAAGTTGTACTTTGAGTGCGGATGGCAATGCCAAAGTCGCTTGGTGGAGCATTTGGCATGTGCGGAATTCCTTGGCCGCGATTAGTACTTTGAGTGTGAATGGTAATGCCAAAATTGCTAGTGGAGCATGTGTGGCATGTGCGGAATGCCTTGGAAATTGGCTAGCAAGTTGGGGATACAAGTGGCTAGTGGTTGCGTGTTGGCATGTGCCAATGGCACCCACAGCCACTTTGGCCAAGTCGCGGGCGCTACAATTGGATAGCGTCTTGGAATAGAAAGTGGCTAGTGGTAACGTGTTGGCATATGCCAATGGCACATATGGCCACCTTGGCCAATTCGCGGGCGCTACAATTGGATAGCGGCTTGGGATAGAAAGTGGCTAGTGGTAACGTGTTGGCATGTGCCAATGGCACGTATGGCCACTTTGGCCAAGTCGCGGGCGCTACAATTGGGTAGCGGCTTGGAATAGAAATTGGCTAGTGGTAACGTGTTGGCATGTGCCAATGGCACATATGTCCACCTTGGCCAAGTCGCGGGCGCTACAATTGGATAGCGGCTTGGGATAGAAAGTGGCTAGTGGTAACGTTTTGGCATGTGCCAATGGCACGTATGGCCACCTTGGCCAAGTCGTGGGCTCTACAATTGGGTAGCGGCTTGGAATAGAAAGTGGCTAGTGGTAACGTGTTGGCATGTGCTAATGGCACGCACGGCCACTTTGGCCAAGTTGCGGGTGCTACAATTGGATAGCGGCTTGGAATAGAAAGTGGCTTGTGGTAACGTGTTGGCATGTGCCAATGGCATGCACGACCTATTTGGCCAAGTTGCGGGCGCTACTTTTGGGTAGAGGCTTGGAATAGAAAGTGGCTAGTGGTAACGTGTTGGCATGTGCCAATGGCACGCACGGCCACTTTGGCCAAATTGCGGGCGCTACTTTTGGGTAGCGGCTTGGAATATAAAGTGGCTAGTGGTAACGTGTTGGCATGTGCCAATGGCACGCACGGCCACTTTGGCCAAGTTGCGGGCGCTAGTTGGGCATAGCGGCTTGAAGATATAAATTGGCTAGTGGTAACGTGTTGGCATGTGCCAATGGCACGCACGACCACTTTGGCCATGTTGTGGGCGCTACTTTTGGGTAGCGGCTTGGAGATAGAAATTGGCTAGTGATGCGTGTTGGCATGTGCCAATGGCACGCACGGCCAAGTTGACCTAGTTGCACGGTTTGCAAGCCTAGGGTGCTATTTTTGGCATGTGCCAAATGGTATAGCGGATTAGTTTGGCATGGTTGCCTGTGAGTGCAGTATGTGGTTTGATTTTGGCGTCGTTGCCATGGTGCGCAGTATGCGACTTGGTTTTGGCGTCGTTGCCATGGTGCGCAGTATGCAGCTTGGTATTGGCGTCGTTGCCATGGTGCGCAGTATGCGGCTTGGTGTTGGCGTCGTTGCCATGGTGCGCAGTATGCGACTTGGTTTTGGCGTTGTTGCCATGGTGCCCAGTATGCGGCTTGGTTTTGGCGTCATTGCAATGGTGCGCAGTATGCGACTTGGTTTTTGCGTCGTTGCCATGGTGCGCAATATGCGGCTTGGTTTTGGAATTAGGGTTCTGTGTCGAAAACCCTAATCTGGTATTTTGAAAAAATACCCCCTTTAATTGTTGACACCTGAATTAAATGCTCGTAGTCAATGTGTTGCTGGTAACACTAGGTCATGGGGTTTTACGATTTTAACCTTTATCTAAAATCCACCATCGACATTAAGTCCCATGCTTAGCTCGGAACAGGAGATTTGTTGCGAGGTAAGCATAAGATGGTGCCAAGAAAAAATCCAAAAGAGAAACATGAGATTTATCTGACCTTTTTTCTGAGATACGGACTGGATTCAGAATCCTCGTCCTTGGCAGTTTTGCATGGAGCGGGAGATTGTTACAATCTAGCGGAAATGGACGGTTGGGAAACATTGAGCTGCTGGCATGAGTTGAGAAGCTGAGCGTGCGCTGACTGGTGGGGCCGATGGGAGATAGACGTGATAGCTGGTGTAACTTGGGTAGCATTGACAGGTCGGCGCGATTGGTGGGACCGGCGTGAATTTTAGAAAGTTGGCGCGAATTGGAAAACTGAGCATGCTAGCCGGTGGGGCCTGTTCAACCGAGGGAAGAATAATCGCTTGATGAAAAATTTCCTTATGAGTTGAATTGCCTTCTTTGTGCACGGCTCTGATTGGGGATCCTTTATTGATGTGCGATTTCCTAAGGCTGTTACAGCCATGAAGCGCGCCCTTCCTTCTCACATAAATATTGCTGGAAAGATTTTGTTGTCTTCTCCCTCTCTACTGGTCGTATAGTGAGGCGACTACACCGTTTTCATACTTTTGCGATGGCATCCCATGGTGACAATGGTGATGGTATTGTTGGTTTCTCCGAGAAGCATCATAGGATTAATGGAGCTCGATCTTCTTACAAAGAGTCGTTGGGTAGGATCGGCTCATTACTTTGCGAGATTAGAGCCATCATCCAAGATATCCCTGCTGTTCTTCCGGGTGATGCACGCAAAAAGGCACAGGTTCCCATGGATTCTGACATGAGCGAGTCAAGTGATTTTCCTGTAGGAGCTGCTGAGGAGAATCTTGGTGAAAACTTTGTTGATGCCGTTGGTGCTGCTGGAGGAATTATGATTGCGCATGTTGAATCCACGTCAGAGATGAAGGGGAAAGAGGCATCGGTTGGCGCTGCTGGAAAGGCATCCAGATGGAAAATGGAGGCCGTTGATGTTGTTGACGCGTCTTCATTGTGGAACCTTTGCTGTCCGGAGGATTGCTGGGGGAAGTATAGGAAGATATCTTAACGAGGCGGATCTTCTTTATTTCGTTTCTCTTGAGGCCTAGTCGCCCTTTAATGTCTTGCAATTTTCCTTTTATTGTACCTTGTGCTGAGCCTCCGTGGCTTGGTCTTGTAATAATTTGTGAGCTTGAAAGTTCCGCCGAAAAGATAACCGTTATGTCTTCTGTGTGTTGCTTCTCTTCTCTTCTCTCTTTTTTTTTTTTTTTGGGTAACGGGTTTTTGAACTTTGGGTTAATCTTGAGAAATTTTCAAGGAAAAAAGAGGGTTCCTTTATTTCACTGGAGAAGATATATTAGATTGCTCAACAAGAGCGACAATTGAAATTTTGCTGGATGAATGTAAGTGATGCATCCATCCTGAAGCAATACATAGTAATTGTGAAAAGTAAAATTGTTAAAGAGGTATTGAGGAGCATGCGTCAGGAAATTGAATATCTTGACCTTTAATATGTTGGCAGCCTCCAACCAGCGTGTATGGATCACTATGCCTTTCAGTTTATCCATGTTGATAAGTTTGCAATAGCCACCCAAGAGGATGTCGGCTACTAGGTATGGTTTATCTTCCTCTTCTTCAGGAGAACTTTTCCGACTGGGTATCTTCACAGTTATCTTTCTGACTTGAAATGAGGCGGCTCTGATTACTATATCCCCTATCTAGAAAGGATTTGGTTGTGGTACAATCGCCTGGTGGTTGTTCCCGCAGTCTTCCAGGACGTCTTTCAGATCTCTGGTGAAAAGATTAAAAGGTTCGGCGTTCCATTCGCATCTCTTGACAGTGTTATGGTCCACAACTGTGTCGAGTCCCCATGGCGGGTTGCGGTGAGAAATGGTTGGTGATAAAGATAGCTTCTTAGTCAGGCTTACTTGAGTTTGGAGTTTGGCAGGTGGCTTTGGCGACTTCTTTTCCGGTAGTAGAGTATTGCCGGTAAGCTGTTGACAGGGTAGTAAGTTAGATGGATTGTTGGATACCCTCTCTGGCGTTGACACGGGCAATAGTGATGCTCCTAATTCCGTTTTTTTGTCTAGTACCCACGGGCACCCCAAAACCATGTCGTAATTTAGATTCTTGACGATGTGGAAAGTCCCGCGCGTTGCGATATATCATATGCTGATCCCAAGATTAGCGTATCCAAGAACATGCAGGTGATTACCCTCGTGGTCTTTGATAGCCGATTGGGAGTGAGTGGCCTCTTGTTTTGTTACTCCTGCAGCTTTCAGGGTCTTGAACGTAACAATGTTGAACTCTGAGGCTGCATCGATGAGCGTGTTGTCGAACTCGGCGTCCTTTAAGCGGGTCGTGGTGAGAAGTCCCCAGTTATGCTTCTCGACAGGGACGCCTGTCGAGATATGTTCCTCAGGTGTGTTTTTTGTGGCAGAGTGGAGTCACTTCCCAGATACTATGTGGTTGAGGGCTGCGAAAGCGTCTCGACATTTCTCCTTGGAAAAGTAAAGGATTTCGCATATGTTTTGCATCATGGACTGTACTGTTTCTTTTATGGAGTCCCCAGAGATTTCACAGTTTCTTATAGGAAGCGGATCTCTATGTACTCCTTCATTCCTTAGTCATAACTCCCCTGCTTCTATCCTTTCTTTGAAGATGCTTTTTAACCTGTTGCAGTCGCTGGTCGGATGACTGACGAATCTGTGGTAGTGACAAAATCTGGGATTTTCCATCTCTTCTTCAGTAGGTGGGCGCCGAGGAGCCGGTAGCCTGATGACACCATCCTTGACCCATATTTCCAGAAGTTCGATTACTTCCTCCATCGGAAAGGGGAAGTCCGAGTCGTCTCCCCTAGCTTCAGGGCGACTTTCAGAAGGCTTGGTTGGGGAATTTCGCGGGGCTTCCATTCGCGCTGGGGCCGTGCGCCCAGGGTGTTGATCCGTTGGAGGTGTTTTCCTCTTTTCCCTTTAGTCCACCACGCTCACGGAGGAGGGGCTGGTGTTGTATGGCTTGTTGAGAAAACGCGGGCTTCTTTGAATTCCTCGTGTATCTTCACTTCTAGGAGGCCTAATTCTTTACAACAGGGATGGCGCTATCGTGGATGATCGTTTAGCATCTTCGTGGAGTTCGGAGAATGTCTGGAATCGTAAGTTTTCCAGACGATATATGGGAGTCATGCCATTGATGCACGAATTTACTAGTTGCTGCTCAGTCGCACCCGGGTCATGGCAGTCTAGTGCTTGAATTCTGAATCTCTTGACGAAATCATTCGGATGTTCGTCATTATGTTGGAACATTCTTCCCAGATCCGAGAGAGTGACTTGCTCGGACACAAAGAAATACTTCTTGTAAAAGGACGTAACCATTTCACCCCAATCGCGGATGCTACCTGGGGCGATGCATTTGTACCATGTGTACGCTCTTCCAGTGAGTGACTTTGAAAATTCTCGCAGGCGGAGAACATGGTTGTATTCGTGCTCTCCTAGCACCTCTAAAAATCGTGAGACATGTTCCCTTGCGTTGCCTGTCCCGTCATATAAGGCAAACTGAGGGGATGAGTATCCTCTCGGGAGGGGAATTTTTTCTGGATTTCAATTGGATAAGGAGGTTGGTGTTGATGTACATTCGTGTCGTTCTTGATTCGGTTTTGTAGGAGTCGTTCCAGGTCTTCACGTGTTACGAAGCCCAGTGGGCGGTTTCCTTCCACTGGGTTCCTGATGCGGATTTCCTCGCTTACGTTGGTGTGCTCGGTTCGGTGCTAATTCCAAAATCATTGGGAGCACTTGACCTCGGCGCTGTCTGCGTATCTCTCCTGGGGGTGTGACATTAGTATCCAGGTTATCGGAAGCGTCTGCTCTTGAATCAGGCCGCCGTGTCTCCCGTGGAAGTTGCCCCGTCAAGACTTTGAGGAAGACAAGCACCTCTTTCTGGTTTAAACCATATCCGTTTGAGCCCTGGCTAGAGCCTCCTGCCTTTCCATCAAATCCGTGATTGTGAAATAAGGTTTGCCTCCTCTGTTATCTCGTCCCGGCGATTGATTAGATATTGTGGCTCGAGTAGTGATCGGAGGTGTCGTGCCTGCTGAAACACTAGTGGTGGCAGCGGTGGCACGAGTCCTGGTGACTGGCGGCGTGATACCTGAATGGCTTCCCTCAGTTCTATTTGAGTTGGCGGATGGTGCATAGACATTTGGAACGGAAGTATCCCTGGCCCTGGTAACAGGAGGTGTAACACTTGGAGGGGCATTTCCCATGCTGCCAAGATCGGCAGGTAACACAGAGGCATTGCTGGAAGGAGAATTTGTGCTAGGGGTGGCTTCTATGTTGGCGCCTTCAGAGTTTGTCGCAGACCCAGATCTTAGTTCTACCATGTTGAGCGAACGGTAGAGCATATTTTGAACTAAAGATCAGTTTTTGTAACCGAGAGATTGAAACTCCCGCTGTGGTCGCCAATTGTTTATGGGAGAAAATCACCTCTGCCGAATTTGGTAAATTCGATGGTGGAGAGACTGGTTTAAACCCTTAAACAAATGTGTTGCACGTGAGCACTTTTGATTCGAGATATCAATTTGTACAACTCTGGCCTAAACTAAGAAGATGGTCGTTCCAGATTTGCTTCGGTCACAAAGTGAAGGAGAAGGGTTGATTTGGGGAGGATAGCGAAGAAGGGTGATAAGACCAGATAGTTTTGGCTAGGAAATATCTCGACTTGTATCAGAAGTGTAGAAGTTTGCGGAAGCTTGCTAGTGATGGAAGCTTTTGAGAGAGCTTGCAAAGTTGCTATCTGATAGTGTTGTATTTTGCCTGACCAAGACTTGTGTTTTGGCAAAATATGTGAGACTTATTTATACAAGTGAGATTGAACGTACCCTGGACTCATTAAGGAGTAGAGTAATGGCGCACATTATATAAAGGAGGTGGAAACCCCTAGGGCTTTATGGTGAAAACGTTTTCACCATAAATTTCCTTATTTAATTGACCGTATTCATTCCATTGCACGTCGTTCTTATTGCGAGCGTAGTGTACGCTGCACGCTGTGACCACCAAATCAAAACCCCAAGAAAGCATCCCCCAGTTTGTGTTGATGTCTCGAGAGTTAGACGCAAGTGGCAATGCCAAAGTTGCTAGTGAAGCGTTGCGGCATGTGTCAATGGCATGTGCGGGATGTCTCGACCGCAAGTTGTACTTTGAGTGCGGATGGCAATGCCAAAGTCGCTTGGTGGAGAATTTGGCATGCACGGAATGCCTTGGCCGCGATTTGTACTTTGAGTGCGAATGGTAATGCCAAAGTCGCTAGTGGAGCATGTGTGGCATGTGCCAATGGCATGTGCGGAATGCCTTGGAAATTGGCTAGCAAGTTGGGGATAAAAGTGGCTAGTGGTTGCGTGTTGGCGTGTGCCAATGGAATGCATTGCCACTTTGGCCAAGTCGCAGGCGCTACAATTGGATAACGACTTGGGATAGAAAGTGGCTAGTGGTAACGTGTTGGCATGTGCCAATGGCACGTATGGCCACTTTTGCCAAGTCGCGGGCGCTACAATTGGATAGCAGCTTGGGATAGAAAGTGGCTAGTGGTAACGTGTTGGCATATGCCAATGGCACGCATGGCCACCTTGGCCAAGTCGCGGGGGCTACAATTGGGTAGCGGCTTGGAATAGTAAGTGGCTAGTGGTAACGTGTTGGCATGTTCCAATGGCACGTATGGCCACCTTGGCCAAGTCGCGGGCGCTACAATTGGATAGCGGCTTGAGATAGAAAGTGTCTAGTGGTAACGTGTTGGCATGTGCTAATGGCACGTATGGCCACCTTGGCCAAGTCGCGGGCGCTAGAATTGGATATCATCTTAGAATAGAAAGTGGCTAGTGGTAACGTGTTGCCATGTGCCAATGGCACGCACGACCACTTTGGCTAAGTTGCGGGCGCTACTTTTGGGTAGCGGCTTGGAATAGAAAGTGGCTAGTGGTAACATGTTGGCATGTTCCAATGGCACGCACAGCCACTTTGGCCAAGTTGCGGGTGCTAATTTTGGGTAGAGGCTTGGAATAGAATGTGGCTAGTGGTAACGTGTTGGCATGTGCCAATGGCACGCACGGCCACTTTGGACAATTTGCGGGCGCTAGTTGGGCATAGAAGCTTGAAGATAGAAATTAGCTAGTGGTAACGTGTTGGCATGTGCCAATGGCACGCACGGACACTTTGGCCAAGTTGCGGGCGCTACTTTTGGGTAGCGGCTTGGAGAAATTGGCTAGTGATGCGTGTTGGCATGTGCCAATGGCACGCACGGCCAAGTTGACCTAGTTGCACGGTTTGCAAGCCCAAGGCGCTATTTTTGGCATGTTCCAAATGGTATAGCGTCTTAGTTTGGCATGGTTGCCTGTGAGTGCAGTATGTGGTTTGGTTTTGGCGTCGTTTCCATGGTGCGCAGTATGCGACTTGGTTTTGGCGTCGTTGCCATGGTGCGCAATATGCGACTTGGTTTTGGAATTTGGGTTCTGTGTCGAAAACCCTAATCTGGTATTTTGAAAAAAATACCCCCATTAATTGTTGACAGCAGAATTAAATGCTCATAGTTAATGTGTTGTTGGTAACACTAGGTCATGGGGTTTTATGATTTTACCCCTTATCTAAAATCCACCATCGACAGCACTAAATTAGGGTTTTCTACACCCTTTGGACTAAATTCTCACTGTCAGTAAATCCCAGGGAAGTCTCGGAGATCAAAGAAAGCTAAGTACCACCCGTATTACTATATCACGACTTCTTTAAAGTACAAGCTCAAGTCAAAGATAACATGCAAGGATATATTCAACAAGCCAACAACTAGTTCACCGCTAGTAAAATCGTTCTTCGATTCCCTGCAAAACACGAACTTTATGCATCAGGAAAAACTGGTTCAGCAAATCCTAATTCAAAGTGTTGGCATATTTGAAAATATAATTTCAATTCATTATTAACTTGTGACCAAATTTCAACTCTATCAAGGTATTTGCTTCAATCTCAAGAACGGGGGACTGAGCCACATCTCTCTTTCCTATGGGGTACTGCCGAATAAGAAGGTACCTCATGCAGACACAACTTCATATGCAAGATTCATGTAAAACAACTCTTTTACATACATCATTTTAGTGCAAGGTGGATCTTCATATTAGACAACGAGATATGCCACGACTTTCAGTTTTCATCAGCTCAAGATATTGTCTCCGTTCTACAATCCTAGACCAGGTTTCTTTCACATAAAACCTAACATGACCAGATGATCAGAACTATTCAAGATTCTCATTAATGGTTATAATATCCACAATCATCTTTGTGGCTCATAGCATCATAATATTTGTATACACGATCAAGTGCAAAGCTGAAAATTAGGATTTTAATCAGATAATCCCTAATTGTAAATTAACAAGGCTAAGGCATGGATTTCACGATGAAAATATTACAAAATTCGGATAAACACTTCCCAGCATAAATATTCACGAGAAATTCCTAGTCTAGAGTTGATTTCATGTTCAAAACGAAGACTAAGAAGCAATTTGGGGGCTCTGCAAGTCTAAAAGAACGAGCAGATCATAATTTCGTATGAATGATTTGTAACCATCTATATACCCATCATAGAACAATCAAGGTTCTACTCTGAGTAGGGGACTTAATGTAGATGATGAAATTTGGATAAGGGGAAAAAGTATCATTTCAAGACCATAAATAAAATTCAACTCTCACGGGAGAGATTAATCCCTTTGTCCTCAAGGCACTCATAGCCACGATTTCTAGTATACGTCCCCACGAGACACTGCTGGATGTGATGCCATGAATCCTAGCGCACATCCTCGATGAGATACTGCTGGTCATGTAAGTTCTGTAGAGCGTAAAATATCCCCAGCAGACTTATGAACCAGAAAAGCCATAATTCCAGCATGTCTTCCCGAGATGCAACTGATTGTGATGCCATGATTCCTACTATACATCCTCGACGATATACAACTGGTCATGTAGGCTCTGTAAATGCGTAAAAACGTCCCCGGCGGACATATGACCCAGAGCGGAGACATACATGTTTCCTATAATCACGACTCCCCCTATTTGAGATTAAAGACTGATTCCAAGTACATCATCACGAGATACACTGGTCATCACCATGAGATACACTGGTTATTCTGCCTCTAGGACCTTTCGACAAACTTATAGAACAACCTTTCGATATACACTGGTCTTGTTGGCCCCATTATGTAGACACAGATGATTCCTAGATACGCTGGTCAAAGACAAGCGAGCCAAAGTATCGCAGAGACATTATTCGGGCACACACGGTCCTTTCTGTAACACCCCGTGTTTTTTGCATTGTAAATGAGAAAAAATGCGCCATGGCATGGAATGAAGCTTCATTCAAAGCTTCCGTTGCTTAGTAAAGGGAACATTGGCCTAGTGTACTTGATTCATTTAGAGTATGGAAGGGTACGTAGGAAGCCTCAATGAGTTACATCATTTCCGGTCCAACACTTTGTAGCTCATATCATCTAATTGTAAAATGATTACGACATATTGGCCTCTCATATCATATGGCTCAGTACTGCGATGCAAGAGATGATTGTGGCCACACTTGATGAGGCTAGTTGCATGCTATTCACTGGATTCTCATACTGCCTATCTGTAAGGATTCGCAAGCTCGTCAACGTTATTTTACCGGTCCAGAGACGATTTAGTCTCCAGTGACTTGATTAACTAAAGATGAACCTTAATTAATAAAAATTAGTCAAACAATAATTTGAACGAATCAATAGTACATTAGACAGATTTTGAAAAGTTATGCTAAATAGACTATTCAAACGTGTAAATCGGATACCGGACGAAGAAGATATCACACTCGTAAATTAGTCAAACTGTCGTTGACCTTTCCGTTGACCTGACCTAAACTGGACCTCTCGTCAGCCCTTAGTAATTTTAATGGGATAGTAAGAGTAAATTTTAATCAACTTAAATTAGGCTAAATTAATAGATAATTTCATCTAGTAATTAATTAACCTAATTAATTATGATGCATTATGTTAACCCGACATTATGGATAGAATTTATCCTATTCATTTTTTTACCTGGTGTTGTTTCTATTTGGAAGAGTGAAGGGTGAGTCATTGAGTATTATATAATTGATTAAGAGGTATAGTTAGAGATAGAGAGTGGTTGTGATATCAATAGTTTTAGATAGGTATGAAAAGAGAAATTGCTACTTGAGGTATACACAGTACAAGGAGAAGATGATGTTGGTGGATTTAGAAACATATAGATTCAGTAATTTGCGAAGAGAGTCTAGAGAAGGGTGAACCATTTAGTTAGAAGCTAATTCATGGTGGTGTATGGGAAGAAGGAAGGGGAGAATCATGATGATGAGTTAATTTAAAAGATGATGGAGATGATGGAATATATCCAAATAATTTAGGTAACCTCTTCCAATGATTCTCCTATGATAGATATGATTTGGGTTGTTGCTAAATAGAATAAATAGGGTAGAACCAATCTTATTCTTGATGTATGAAAACTCTTTATTTTATGTGCATGGTATTTGTGTCTCTGCCCTTAATCTATAGACTTGTTTCGGTACCTTAAGCTATGAATAGTACGAGCTTTATAAACATGAATTGTAGTGCAATACGTGATGGTTCTGTACATACAAAGTTTGTCGATTTCAGTTAAGAAACGAGTGAGATACGGTTGTTCCAAAAAGACTCGTCGCACCTAAGTCTGTGTGTAAACTGTCACTTTTATCCATAAGTATGTGTTTGGTACGTTAGGTTTAGCTAGGCTTAGTCTTATGGGTGCTGATCTAGCAAATAGATTAGCAATCCACGTCATCTAGGGCGACCTCCTAAGTCCTATGGGAGTGCTAATCTAGGAGCTAGATTAGCAGCCCATGTCAACTGGGACCACCGCCCAACGTTGTTTGGTTCAGCGCTTTAAATATCAGCCGTTAGATCAAACTTTGTGATTTTTGTGATTCGTGTGATTTATGTGATTTTTGTGAGTGCTGAACCAAACAGCGCCTATGTCACTTTTTGAGCACTGAACCATTCAGCGCTTTAATCTCGCTACTAATTCAGCTGCGAGCACATGCTAGGAGAGAGAACTAGTGTTAAGTTCTTGGCCACACTTTTTTTTAATTGCAACACTTAATTTCTAATCTAGCAGCTCAATCTATCCCATTAGCCTTAGAACTAGATAATATTCATTTCGCAAAAGTTATAGAGGGTGATCTGTATATTCTAATGAACCAAAGTTGGTTTAATTTGAATTTATAGACTGTAATATAGAAACGATGGAAGTTGTCTACTAAATCTGAGTTTAGTATCAAACACTTTCAAAATATTCAGTTGTTGGCGAGGAAGATGACCGAGTCAACTGTCTGACTCACTCTAAGTCAAACCTAGTTAGCGAGTCAGAACAATTCATATTTGGACCGGGTAAACATGTCGAGTCGTGGGTTGACCCGATGGGTTAGTACATTGTGTAGCCGACCGGATTAGTGGGCCATGCAGGATCAGGCACATGGGCTTGGTGCTAGGGACAAAAATTTTCTTTTGAGGTTTTGGACCACTTATGGTCCGAATTAGCTTTTGCCTCCTTCTACAAAGTTGTAGAGTTTCTCGAGGGCTTTCTAATGATACCAAATTTGACCTATTTAGATAAGTAGATATTGTTTTATACCAAAATTGCTTATTACCAGGATATATAACTATATATATATATTAATAGAACTAGAACCATTAATTATTTGACTTAGTCTATAACTGGAGACTTGTATGAAATTAAGTTATGAACCTTGTGTGAGCCTATTGGCTAATTTCATAGAGTGATTGTGTGATTAACAGTTAGTATTTATTAATAACAATCGATTCAAAGGATGAACCAGTGGATCATGGATCTCTAGGTATGCATGGCTTGTCATCAAACATGTGATAACTTTGTAACCTTCTTATAATCATTGAGATTTCTTTATTTTCCTTGCGAGCATGATGTACTTTTACTGTAGGATCAGAATATCTCCACAATTATATTCACGAGAGATTAACGACACTTCTGTGAGCATCACCGAAAACTCTTCAACAACATTTCGCGAGTGTCACAAAATAGTTTAAAGAATGACGTAATAAACAACGTCAGTCTAAAACATGAGAAAGATGTGAAGATTTTGTAGTTAGAGAGAATGCTCGCGAGCACAAGGCATGAGCTCGAGAGAGCAAGGCAGTAAATGAAGATTTTGTGGTTATAAAAGAGTCTCGCGAGCACGATAGCAGATCTCGCGAGCACGACAAAAGAGTATCGCGACCACGACAAAAGAGTATCGCGAGCACGACAAAAGAGTCTCGCGAGCACGACAAAATAGTCTCGCGAGCACGATAGCAGATCTCGCGAGCACGATAGCGGAGTCTGCGAGGAACATAGCAGAGCCAGCAAGGAGCATAGCAGAAATCCTAAAAAATGGGAAAGATAAGTTGAATGTGAGCTGTCACCCACTATGAAGATACTTATATAAAGAAAAGAGCAGGAGAGAGACAATTTTAGAAGAGAGAGATATTTTGCAGAGAAATATTAGGAGAGAGAATGTATTTTTCTTTATCATCTTCTTCCCCAAAACTAGATTTAGAACTCCATTAATGGAGATTATCAATGTAAATCAAATGTAAACTTAAACGATTATAGTGAAGAATCATGGATATAGATCATATTGATCGAACCATGTAAAAAATCTTGGTGTCCGTTTATAATTTTAGCAATTTTACTACCATTTTTATATGTAGATCTAGAAATTAATATCAAGATATGATAAGGGGTGTGTTGTAGGATTTCCTGCAACTACATTTTGGCGCTAGAAACACTACCTGCTATTTGATAGATTGAAGAAGTTCAAAGAAATTAGCTACCGGGAGAGTTAGAATTCGTGGGATCTAAAAGTTTTGAGAGGAAAAGTGGAAGTTTCAATGGAGAAATTGTGTCTTCAAGCAAACACCAACAACACAGTGAAAGAAAGTTAAAGAAAAAAGACGAAGATGCAAAGCTACGTCAAAAGGATGAATTTCTAAATCAACAGAGTCTACATCAACTATGAGTTTAAAAAGGACAAATCCCTTACTATTCTATCTTGTTTTATTCTTGATTGTTTATATCCGGAATTTTGCGGCGCAACTTGTTGCTCGCTTGCCTTCTATGTAATAACTCGTGAATCTGTTTCAATATTAAATTTAGCAAATGTGGATTATTAAGTTTTGCTCTTCACGAAACAAACGTCAGAAATGAGCTTTATTTTTCATAGAAATTTGATTCTCAATTGTAATCTTACATCAAAACGAGTTCTGTTCAAATATTTGCATCATCCAAATTTAATTTTCCAAACTTATATGATCGTTTAAAAAACAAATTACAGAAAACGTATGAAATTTTTTTTTGGCCATGACAATTACAATTTTTTTAGATTGTGCGAATTTCTCGAATTTCAGAGCATCAAAAAATTTCGTTCTTTTTAGGTTATGTGATTTTAAAAATAAAATTGATGATTATCCTTGTTTTGAATTTTATGAAGTTGATATAAAACTTGCATTACTCATGGTGATTGCTCGCAGGGAATGAACTCTCGCAAGAAAGAAAGATAAAATTGCATGACTAGAAAATAAAATAGAAAGGGACAAGGAGAAAGCTTATACAAAGGACAACTAAAAAGTATAAGTCATGTGAATCTCGCCACTCTTTCACAAGTTGAAGACAGTACAGTTGGTCAAACTAGAAGCGTACAAGTTTAAGGTCGCGGGATCGATTCTTCCTAATTGCGATATTTTCGAATATTTTTGATGAAATACTAAGGACAAATAAAAGAACAAGTGATAAGTGTTATGCGAAGATATCACAAAGAAATATTAGAACAACTGGTTCAAGGTTCAAAGAACAAACAATAGGTCACAGGTTCGAATTCGCAGAGATTCATATTTTTCATTTTCTTCTCATTTTTATTGGCGAGTAAAAGAATAAGGAAAAAAGTTCTGCGATAATCTCGCAAAGAGGTTCTTGAATAGATGGTCTAGAGAACAGTATGGGAGATTGTAGTCACATGTTCGAATTTGCCTGCAATCATAATTTTCTTCTTTTTACAGAGGGTGAAAAAATAGATAATCTCTCAGCATTGTTTCATTATTTCGCAAGCAAGAGGCAGCACAGTTGGTGATCTGCGAAGATTAATGAGTTCATGGTCGTGAGTTCAAGTCCCAACATATGCATATTTTTTCGCGAAATCCTTGATAATTTCGCAGGTATATTTCACACAGAAGAAAGTTCATGATAATTTCGCAGAGAAATCTCGCTAGCAAGAGAACTAGCACAGTTGGTTGGGAGGCATGAATGCACGCAGCATATCGCGGGATCAATTCTTGCTTCTCGCAAGTTTATTTTTAATATGCGAAATTTCTACATAATTGTCTCTCGAACAGTTAAACTTTGATTACATCGCAAGATCTTTGATTAATTCGCAAGAGAGGGCTAGCATAGTTGGTTTGTTGCAATAAAATGCAAGAGGCAAGTCAAGGGTTCAAGTCTCAAGTCTCATCTCTCACTCTTCGTTTTGCTGCGAGACGTTCAGACAACTCACATAAGAGCTAAGTACCCTTTCCTAGAACATTTTACTTACAGCAAGTAAAGATTTTTTATTTAAATTACAAAAAAATGGCACAATCGCAAGATTTCAAATATTTTAAAAGATTACAAAAGGTGAAATCATCGCAAAAAATTTAAAGATCTCAAAAAATTTCAAAGATTACAGAAAACGAAATTATTGCAAAAAATTTCAAAAATTTCAAAATTTTAAGATTTACAAAGAGTGATACAATCGCAAGATTTCACAGATTTCTCTAAAATATTTCTTTTACAGAAAAAGATTTTTGATTTAACAATGCGATACAATCGCAAGATTTCAAAGAATATTTATAAGATATCAATTTTTTTTAAAGAATATTTACTTCAAATATGGTGTTATGAGAATGAAAGAAGAAATGAAAGAAGAACTCACAAAAATGAGCAAAACAATTTTTTATCAGAGCTGCGAGTGTAATCGTGAGATTATTCAAGAATGAAGAAACGTGAGAATATCGCGAGAAATGCGAATAAAATTTCGCAGAGATTAATAGAATGGGACGAACCTTTATGGCGTTCACCCTAGTTCGCGAATAAAATTTCGCAAGAGGCAAATGTAAGACCTAATAGCGCGTCATATAAGGGGGTATCTCTTGACATGACTCAAGGATAAGGTTATACCGTTCTTTGGAACTGAGTTATGCAGATGTTGGGGTTAAAGAAAACCTATCCGGGAGAGAGATCTTGGATTTCCAACTATATAAGGTTATACCCTGGTTGGACGACTGAGAATCTCTTCTAAGAAGTGCAAAGTATGACCAAGGCGCTGAGGTACACGGTTGAGCCAAGGGTTCCCGGGGCGTACGAAACTACCCTGGCCATTCTTGGTAAGTCTTGTCTATGATACACTTGGCCTGAAGAAAACCCCACTTAGGGTGCAGTCTTGTAACTATAAGCCATATAGGCATAAAGTACAAGAGGCTGCGAAAACAACTGGTGGTTGGCAAATATGGATGGGAGGAGCTAGTCTTGTATGGTCGATGTGCCCTCCTTAAAGGGGCAACCAGGGGGAAGATAAGGGCGGCACCCTCCATTAGGGAGCTGATAAGTGTCTAAAGATGGCAATGTCATGGGGCTTTATGATCGCAAGAACATTTAGGCCTGTCATATTGTCGCGTGACAAAAATTATACAGAGGCAACAAGCCATAAGAGAAAAAGTTAAGATGAGATCAATGGGTTTTTACATGAAAATGTAAAGACGTCCTGCGATTTCATCGCACGACGGCAATGTCATGAGGCTTTGATCTCGCGAGGGAACTTAGACTTGTCATATTGTCACAATACAATCAAAGAATAAAGATAAGGCAAGATCAATGGGTCAATACATTAAAATGTTAAGACGTCCTGCGATTTTGCCGCAAAAAGAAAAATTGGCAAAATAAGACCTTTAACTAGGAAGGCAAAATAAGACCAATAGAATCTCTCAGAAATACTATTCAGAATCTCTCAGAAGTATTGTTCAGAATTTCTCAGAAATATTATTCAGAGTCTCTCAAGAGGATTGTCTACAATCTCGCAGAACTATTCATCGCACTATTCACAATCTCGTGATGATATTTCAGGAACACTATTCATAATTTCGCAGGGTTATTCATAAACTCGCAGACACATTCAAAAACTCGCAAATATATCTAGAATCTTCCAGACACATTCAGAAACTTGCAAACTCATTCAGCACCTCGCAAACTATTCAAGAACTTTGCAGGAAATGTGATTATTTAGCAGAATATGATTATTTTATCGCATGAGGCAAAGGAAAGACAAGAATAAAGAAACAATTCGTTCATTTAACATTTTCTCAAGGATTCTACCTCCATAGATAAAGAACAGAGGCAACTATGGATTACCAAGAAAACATTTTATGTTCTTTATCTTCTCGGCAAGAATCATTTCCAAAATGGACATGGATTTTCACCAAAAATGAAGTAATAATTTCGCATGAACAGAGGCAATACTTATGATTTTCACTCAAGGACGGATACTTCTTATATTTTGAGATTTGAGTACTTCTTATATTTCTTCAAGGATACTTCATACTTCGAATACTTCAAGAGTTAATACTTCTTATTTACTTAGCAAAGATATGGAACTTCACAAAAGAATATAGGCAAGTACGTACTTTTCAAGTCTAGTATTCTTTCGCTTGTTCCTTCATCAACAAAGATCAAAGACTACTACACCAACAGATTTTTTCTTAAAGATTACTTTTCAAGCAATATTCAAGAAAAAAGAGGCAAGATGTAGAACCAAAATATTGCCAAAATTATATTCACGAGAGATTAACGACACTTCTGCGAGCGTCACCGAAAACTCTTCAACAACATTTCGCGAGTGTCACAAAATAGTTTAAAGAATGACGTAATAAACAACGACAGCCTAAAACATGAGAAAGATGTGAAGATTTTGTAGTTAGAGAGAATGCTCGCGAGCACAAGGCGGGAGCTCGCGAGAGCAAGGCAGGAAATGAATATTTTGTGGTTATAAAAGAGTCTCGCGAGCACGACAGCAGATCTCGCGAGCACGACAAAAGAGTCTCGCGAGCACGATAGCATATCTCGCCAGCACGATAGCAGAGTCTGCGAGGTGCATAGCAGAGCCTGCAAGGAGCATAGTAGAAATCCTAAAAAATGGGAAAGATGAGTTGAATGTGAGCTGTCACCCACTATGAAGATACCTATATAAAGAAAAGAGCATGAGAGAGAAAAGGAGAGAGACAATTTTAGAAGAGAGAGAGATATTGTGTAGAGAAATATTAGGAGAGAGAATGTATTTTTCTTTATCATCTTCTTCCCCAAAACTATATTTAGAACTCCATTAATGGAGATTATGAATGTAAATCAAATTTAAACTTAAACGATTATAGTGAAGAATCATGGATGTAGATCATATTGATCGAACCATGTAAAAAATCTTGGTCTCCGTTTATAATTTTAGAAATTTTATTACCATTTTTATATGTAGATCTAGAAATTAATATCAAGATATGATAAGGGGTGTGTTGTAGGATTTCCTGTAACTACATTTACTATTTGTATGAGTGTAGATTGTAATCGAAAATACGATGTTTGCTTTGAATGTAATTGTGTCTGTGTAATATGCGTTGTCTGATTTCCCCGCGAGGAGTGTTTGTGTTTCCCCACAACTCTTAGCTAAGTTGAGTAGGATGGCTTCTTACTCGTTTGAATATTATTCTAGTAGGGAGGCTTCTTCCCCGTTTCGGTAGTATATTAGTAGGGCGGCTTCTTCCCCGTTTCGATAGTATATACATTATTAATAGTAGGGCGGCATCTTCCCTGTTTTGATATTACTTAGTAGGGCGGCTTCTTCCCCGTTTCATAAGTATATATATTATTTTATTTTGGGAAAATCACTCGTGTGCATATTATACTTGTTTGTCTAACTTTTTGGTCTTGCATTATCTTCTCCAATGAGTTTGGAGAGGTTAGAGTGACACTTGTTTCATGATGCATAAATAGCTGGATGATTAGTTTCTTCTTGTTTCTTTCAATTTATATTCTTTTAGAATTGAATTAGCCAATAATTACTCGATTAGTTTAACATGAACGTTAATTTATAGGAATTAATTTAACAATGATCTAGATAAAAAAAACTAGTATCATTGGAAATATCTCGAAAAGTTACGTAGAATGGACTACTCAAACGTGTCTTTCGGATATCGGATGAAGAAGACATTATCATATTTATTTGAAGGGCAAAATAATCATTTTGTAGTTAACCGACTGGAGCTGCACATATCCAAAATTTTGGGTGTAGAAGTAATTTCTGTCGGCCTTATCAAAACCAGATCGAGAAGATAGACTCATTTCTATTTCTTTTCTTCTTCTTCCCGTTCCTTCTTCTCTTTTATTCTTCTCATGTTCTTCTTCTTCTGCGAGTGAATTGTGAGGCTAAACGGAAGTTCTGTGATCGGAAAAAAGTGGAGAGGATTGTGCAGTTATAGGTGGTTATTAATTTGGTGATATGAAGTTGTTCTGAAGATGAATCGAGGAATCAAAGAGTTAGGGTTTCTGTGAATTCAATTGGAGTTCGTTTAGGAGATGATTTAGAAGAATTGAAGGATGGGTTTTGAAGATTATGAGGTGAAGAAGAAGCTAGTGATGTTGATTTGAAGATACATTTATAAAGAAGGTTTGGGCGATTAAATTAGGGTTCATACTGATTCTGAATTCGAAATAGATAATCGAATGGTTAATAGCTAAAGAACGAATGGTTTATTGTTAATTTAATTGATGTTATGAGGTTGAATTGATAAAGAATTGAAAGTTTATGGTTTTGTAGAATGTTCAGTGAAGATTGAAGGATGAAATTGGAAGTTTAAAAGATAGATTAGAAATGGGTTTCGTGTTGTGATGATTGACAGTAAAGTTGAGGTGTTGGAGTTGATTGGAAGATAAGTTGAGGTTGTGTGTTGATTGTTACAGGACATGTGTGTTATTTTGAATGCATCTGAAGTTGTTAGTGGAGAATCAATAATTGAGGTAATGATCTTTCTCTGTAATCTTAGTTAAGTACTACAATTTCTAGTTGTTGAAGCTATGAGATGCCATAAACTAATATGTATGATTGTTGAGATGAGTTTAGTTGTGGTGGTAATGAGGTTGATGTTACATAAAAAGTAATTTTGGTAAAGTATCAGTTGTAGAATTTGGTGGTGTTGAATAAATTCAGGGTAAGTTCATTAATTTGAACTCAGTTAAGATGGATTGTTGTGTTTGTAGTGTTATGAGATGTTGGTGGCTTGAGATGTAGAAGTTGGTGATCTGTGTCGAGTTGAATACAAGTTATGACTATTGACCTGACCTTGGGCGTGGACCGTTAATTGACCCTTTTGACTGTTAAAGACCGTTAGTTGACCCCAGTGGACCAGGCCTTGTGTATGGGATTGTTTAGTGAACTTGGGCTTAGGTTTAGGTTTCCTATTTTGATGTATTGGACCCTTATGGTCTGATTTAGCCTTTGGTTCCTTCTACAAAGTTGTAGATATTCAAGAGACTTAGATAATGGATTATAGAACCAACCAAATTCAATTAGTAAACCTTAACTATGCTAAAGGTAGATAATGAAAAGATGTAGAACCATAAATGGGCTTAGAACCATTAGATAGTTCACTTAGTCTATAACTAGAGAATCGTATCTAATTATGTTATGAACCTTGTGTGAGCCTTCTAGATAAACTATTAGAGTTTTTGTGTGATTAATAGTTAGTCTTTATTAACAATGATCGATTCAAAGGATGAACCAGTGGATCGTGGATCTCGAGGTAGGCGTGGCTTGTCATCAAAAGAGGTGGGTATTTACATTTGACTCTTTTGAAACCATTGTTGTTTCTTTGACAAAAGTTTATGTTTAACAAAACTCATGCATTGTTCGTTTGTGCATTCCATGCATTGTTTAGTTTGCATTACGATTGTTCAGTTGATTCTTTGGATCTTTCCACAATTTGGAAAGGAATATTAATGTTTGTTTGTCATTCTGAATTGTTATGGGAAATAAGAATTTCCACATGTGGTATATAGAATACGCTCCTTCACATTTATACCTACTTACTTTCATCTTTTATGCTCATTGATGTGTTCTTTTCAATGATGTTGTAGTAAGATGATTCGTTCAAGACTTGTGAAAGCGGATTTTTAGACTTAATTTTTAAAGCAAAAATATAACAAACTCAAAATAAAAGGTAATGTGAGAATTATGGAGAGACTGGGGCTAGGATTCCGCTATTTACCAATTACAAAGTGATACTAATTACAATCATGCAATTTCACACGTTCAATTTGATTCTCAACTATTGCAAAAGTAGATTTTTAGAAACAACAAATGTTAATCTAAAGCATGGGATATCAAAACCCTAGGCCAAGCATATTCCATCAATAAAAAATACAATTGTTTAACAAAAATCATAAAATATATTTTCAATCAGGGCAAATAATCATAATTAAAAATTGCACAAATTAAATAATTAAGAATTACCACTTTTTTATTGGCAAGATAGCTTCCTCCGTCGCCCCAGAGGATGGGTCTAGCACATCATGTTGTACGAACATGGGTCTAGCATATCATTGCTCACAATATGCTTACAAAGATGAATATATAAGAAAAGAGATATTTGTAACGGTATAATGCCGTTACTGTTACAGTTTTGTGGCTGTTACAAATAAACTGTTGCACTTTGGTGTCGCAGTAGAACTGTTGCAAAGGGAAGAAAAGGTGACAGTCAATAAACGACTGCCTTTGACTGTCCACTGTTCTTCACCTTCTTCTCTTCTCTGATGATGATCGAAAACTATCTCTGCAGCGTCCTATTTCTCTCCAAACCCTTCATCCCTTCTATGAACTTCAAGAACTCTGTTTATACCCAGCAGAGTCTCAAATCTCGACAGTAAATGCTTGAAATCTTCATCATCAAGAGATTATTCTCGGAATATTTATCTTTCCTTTTTTCTTGCGCCTGATTCTGTTAACTATCCTTACTTATCTTCTTCACTCACCTGTTGTTTCTCGGCACACTCCAAACATGTTAAATATTCATTCAAACACGCAGCAGCATACGTAAGTCTTCCAAGGATAACTCACAATCACGAGAATATCTCTTGTGTTCTGATTCACCCAAATCCACATAAACAACTCTATTTCTTCGAATCAAATCACATTATCATCCCTGTTTGGATAAAACAGGCCCAAATCAAACAAAATCCGAGAGAAAGTCCAACAAAAACTCTCTCTAAATCATGTCAGAAATCATCGCCGGTGAAATCTAACTTTCCGCGTTTTCCCTATTTCACTTCAAACTAATCATCCAGCCAAATCTAATCGATTCTAAAGCCCATATCATCTCTGTTATTCTCAAACAGAACTTCCCAAACAATTTCATCCATTGAATCTCACTGGAACACCTTCAAAATCCGAACCCTAATTCTGGTTCTTTTGAAACCAGATTTTTCCTCCAATTTTGAATTTGAATTTGGGAAGAAGATGTCATCCCCCTAACCAAACTAGGGGTGAAAATAGTAAGTGTCCAACTGAGGTGCCCCTTATCCAAAGTTAGGGTGACTTTAGTACTTCTCTCCGGGGGGGTCCAAATAGCACTTTTCGAGTACTTACACAAGTGTATTTCTCCAAAAACACCTATACAAACATAAAAACACCATAATAAGCACAAATTCAAGCACTAACAATACAGACATTGAGGAGAAATCAGACACAAAAATGTGTCTATCACCCATGAGGTGTGGAACAAAATAGCATCGAAATTATTATTAGGTGTGAAACAAAACGACATCATTATTATACATTGTTTGAAGAAGGAGTTTGTCAATATACATGTTTGTTTATTCAGTGACTTGGTCACTTTTTCATGTTTGGGAAAACATGTATTGTTTTCCAAATCTTGCTCATGGTTACTTGAAAGTTAAATGTTATTCCTACTAGGCACCTCTTTTAGGGATGATGTGCTCACCCATTCCCAGTTTCAGTTTCAGAGACAAATCAGAGTTGCGCAGCGAAAGCTTCAAGGGTTGAGTTTGTTAGTTGGGCTATGTTTATTATGTTGTATATTCTATTTGTAAACCAAATTATATGGAATATGTATCATCTGGATGGCATTCTTGTATATATTTCAGAGAGGGGTTAGTTTTTGGGTTAAGTTTTGTAGCAGATTTCTTAATTGAATGTTTAAGTAATTGATTTAGATTCTTAGTGCCTCTTTATTTAGTTAATCTCTTGGATTAGTCAGCTGCTATCTTTTGGGCCGCTACAATGTTGGTATCAGAGCGCACTATTACATCTTACATGGGAAAAATAGAAATAGCCAGTGCCAGTTAGTGAAATAGATTAGTTTAGAACTGGGTTGGATTGTGAGATAAATCTTAATCACTAAAAGCTATCAATAATTAAAAGATTTAATTGATTGATTTGTTTGGTTGGTTGTTGTATATGTAGTGAAGTAAAAATATTAGGGTACACCAATAACTTTAGCTAATAAAGATTAGAGAATAATTAGTCTATAAAGTGTAGACAATTCAATACTAAAAATAGTGAGATTAGTATTATTGATAAATTTTGAAAGTCACATATAAACTATTTGAGTACTTTGACTTATACATAGGATCAATAATTTATAATTATATAAATGTTAATAATATCTTAGGGGAGTCCAACTTTGTGCACCCCTCCAAAACTGGGGTGCACATTCCGGCCTTCCTTATTGGAAGGTTTTTCGGTCACAAAACCAGATGGTTTTTCTTTTTTTATTTTTCATTGATTTTCTTTTTTAATAATTGGTATTTCTTTTAACAAAAGTACCGAAGTAATATTTCTCTCTTTCTTCATCTTCTACTTCTCTTCTTATTCATAGGTATGCAAGAGATACGCTTAAACCTTAAACTCAACATTATTACTTTGATTGATCATGATTAAAAAAATTGAGTATATAAATTTTATGTTTATTGCAGGAACATGAAATTACACTATAAGATTAGTGATGAGTATAAAGCTCGGGATCAATTAATGATCTATATGTACATTGATTAAAGAAATCAGGGTTTCAAATAGCCCCATAACTTAGATTACCTGTAATTTGGTTCTGATTCAGAGCTTTTGTAATCATCACCTTCTATTTGAAAGTAATTCATAAGAAATTTAGGTGTTATGATCTATAATTCGCAAGTGAAATTAGTGGTACTATTCGTTTTCTCATAATTCTCTTGCTTTTGACTCGTGAAGCAGTAAGGAAACCAATATTATGATCCAAAGGTGTGTTTTTTTTTTTAGGAAACACTCATGGATCTAGAACTTTCAATAAAAGTATAATATGGGAATAGCTAAACCCAAATCTTCCCCGTGGTCAAGGCAATCCACTATTCTTGCAAGATTTCATAAAGATCCTACTTAGTCTTCACAACTTCATGAAACCCCCCAAAAAAAAAAAAAAAAAAAAAGGAACACCACGGATTTCGATCACTGCTACTAGATAGGGAGATTATGCAGGCAAAACAAATTGAAGAACTTGGAACTTGGAAGAATTAATAAAGGAAGGAGAGAGGAATTTAATCATGTTGGAGAGAGAAATTCTAATAAATTAGAAGAGATTTCTTTTTATCGGAAAGTAAAACATAAACTGGTTTTGATTGAAAACATCTTCCAATAAGAAAGGTCGGAATGTGCACCCCGTTTTTAGAGGGGTGCACAAAGTTGGACTCATCTTAGGGACTTAATAATATTTGTACGAGTAGTTAGGATAATAGTTCGACCACTAATGTTAATAATAAAATATTATAATAGTAATTATAGATGATAATCAAAGTAATAATAATTTTAATGAAGTAATGATTAGCATTTATCATTTAGTATCATATTGAACTTAACTTAACTAAAATTTCATTAAAGATATTAAAGAAAATAAAAAATTATGATTAAATAATTATTAAAGATCTAATAATTATTATTAACGAAGTAAATTAATTATAAATTAGGGATATATATTTTTTTGTCTAAACTAGATAATTAATATAATACTTATTAAGTGTTAGACTTAAGAAAGTGATGATATAATGTACAAAATAAAAAGACTCAACTTGTTAATAATCTTATACTGAAATTATCTTTAATCTAACAAATGATCTAGTAAATCTTTTAAATGAAACAAATATACATGAAATAGTAATAATAGCATTCGGATACTTAGTGTAATATTAAGATCAAAAGAAAATAAATTCGTATACTAATAGGATTCTTCTTCATAAATAAATTTAATCATCTTTTGAAATGGAAAATTAGTATGACGAACTTAAATTGTTAGAATTTAAATTAGTATTATATTGAGTATAACTTAAATTAAAATATCACTAACAATTATATATAGCGATAAACTAATGATTAGGATTAAATAACTATGGAAAATTATTAGTGTTTATCTACGGTTAAGTTTTGCAAAGTTAACTAATAAAAAAATTAGAATTATATGTTTTGCTTAAACCAGATAGTTAATATAAGACTTATTCGGTAAAATTAAGAACATGAGGTCATATAATGCATAAAATAGAGACTAAACTTGTTAATGATCTTATAGCCAGATTATATTTAGTCCAATAAATGATTCACTGAATCACTAAATTATACACATGAAGTGATATTAATAGTACTTGAATGCTTAGTACAAAATTAGACTTAAAGGAGAATAAATTTATCTATGAATAAGATACTTATTATTAATACCAAAATCTAAAGACTATTAGGATATATTATAATTTTGTACAGACTCAAATTTATATCATATTAAATTACCAACGCGAATATTTAACAAGATATTATATACAAATTCAATGTGAATAAATAAAATCTATTATATTAACCCTCACGTGGATGTAGAGTTATATTTAGAAGATTAAGGCTTAGTGTACCAACTGGACTATTAACTTAAGAATAATGAAAATCATAATATAATTAAGATAATAACTTTTGATAAATACTCTCTAATATTAATTATTATAAAACTAAGAGTTATTGTAAATTTCATTTGGATAATAATTATAGGATAATATTAACAAAATTTAATTTTTATTAATAGTATAACTGAAGGATTATTTAGCAATAATATAAAATTTAAGCAAATATAGTTAGATCAAATCAAATCTATTATTAATAATTAAGATAATAACTTTTGATAAATACTCTCTTATATTAATTATTATATAAAACTAAGAGTTATTGTAAATTTCATTTGGATAATAGTTATAGGATAGTATTAATAAAATTTAATTTTTATTAATAGTATAAATTAAGGATTACTTAGCAATAATATAAAATTTAAGGAAATAAATTTGGGTGTTCTAGCCTTCTCTACTTTAGGGGGAGCTTGGAGACGATACTTTGTGTTTTTTCAAGCGTCTTAAAAACTGTTTAGCCAGTAATGATTATTTTTTTTTGTAAGTCAAAAAAATTTATTATAAATAGCCTTTGATACAATAAACGTTTTAGAAGTAGCTAGGGGAACAACCCCTTAAAAACAAAAAGACATTACTTAAATCTAAAGTATCTCGCAGATTGATTTTCAACTGTCTTCAGAAAATGTGGTTTACCACTAAATTGCATCCCCTCCTCTTTACGAAGATCACACCCCAACTTTTCCATGGAGTCCGCAGAGAAATTCACTTCACGAAAAGTGTGATCAAAATGAAGCCAGTAATGATGCTAGTAGTGGTTTTCGTAGTTTTATCTTTCATAGATTAGGCATTGCTATTCAAAGAGGAGTCGGAGCCCAGCTTGTTGCTAGGCTTCCATCCAAAAGTTTTGTGTAATTTTATATTAATAAAACTTTAGAAGTTAATAAAAAAAAGGAAATAAAGTTAGATCAAATAAAATCTAGTATTAATAATAAAATTAAACTTGACATTATGATTAATTACAATTAAATTTTATCGGCCTAAGAAATAAGAAATAAATGTTAAAATAATAATAAAATATTAATAGCAAACAACTATGAAAAATTGTTAGCGGTTAATTATTTATATCAAGTCACATAATGAAATAAACAAATGGATACATTGAAAATAATATGTTGAAAATAAAATAATAATGTAACATTGGGATAATAGTTATAACATTAAATTATTCTTAAATAATACATGAATTTAAAAATTATATATGGTATTACAACAAAGTTAAAAATATAAGATATTCTAAATTGACGTGAAATCAAAAATTGGATTACTTATATTTATAAATAAAATAAAATAATTTTTGATGATTAAATTGTTTAAAATGCTGTGAGCTATTTATATATTTTACAAAGTAAATTTATCAGAATTACAGCAGTTAAGATAGAAGTTAAAGACTAATTAATTTTAATAAATTAATACTTAGTTAATCCAGCACTGGGGATTAGTGAGGTTGGTAATTCTGATGTGTTCGGGTGACACTTGTTACGTAGGTAGGCATTGTCAGGCGTCGTGAACCTAGACATGGCAACTGTATTCTTGTATCAATAGGCATAGAAGGGAGACTTGCTTCTTTTAGTGAACTGATAGATCCCAAATTTTACTAAGAAACTTTATTATAGAGTATCTTCTCACGTAATTAGAACCATTATCTTATTGAAATAAAAACTAGTCTTTTGAACCTAGAGCCACAAATTTTAGTTGTAGAAAGCCATATAGGTTTGTGCTTCGTTTCATGTTGTTTTGCGCTTAGACAAGAGATATGATTATTCTTTAAGGTGGGGAGTTTTGAAAACTAAAAGGATAGTTTGATTTTCGAGGACGAAAATATATAAGGTGGGGAGAATGTAAAAACCCTCAAGCTTGTCAACACTATTAGACCAGTCAAGAGACAAATTAGACGATAATTACTTGATTATTTTAACACGAACGTTAATTTATAGGAGTTAATTTAACAACGATCTAGATACAAAACTAGTATCATTGGAAATATCTCGAAAATTTACGCAGAACGGACTACTTGAACGTGTCTTTCGGATATCGGACGAAGAAGATATTATCAGATTTATTTGAACGGAAAAATAGTCATTTTGCAGTTAACCGACTGGGGCTGCCCATATCCAAAATGTTGGGTGTAGAAGTAACTTCTGTCGGCCTTATCAAAACCATATTGAGCAGATAAACTCATTTCTCTTTCTTTTCCTCTTCTTCTCGTTTATTCTTCTCTTTTATTCTTCTCATGTTCTTCTTCTTCTTCGAGTGAATTGTGAGGCTAAACGGAAGTTCTGTGATCGACAGAAGGTGGAGAGGATTGTGGTTATTAATTTGGTTATATGAAGTTGTTCTGAAGATGAATCGAGGAATCAAAGAGTTAGGGTTTCTATGAATTCAATTGGAGTTCGTTTAGGAGATGATTTAAAAGAATTGAAGGATGGGTTTTGAAGATTATGAGGTGAAGAAGAATTTAGTGATGTTGATTTGAAGATACAGTTATAAAGAAGGTTTGGGCGATTAAATTAGGGTTCATACTGATTTTGAATTCGAAATGGATAATCGAATAGTTAATTGCTAAAGAACGAAGGTTTTGTTGTTTAATTGAAGTTATAAGGTTGAATTGATAAAGAATTGAAAGGTTATGGTTTTTAGAATGTTCAGTGAAGATTGGAGGATAAAATTGGAAGTTTAGAAGATAGATTAGAAATGGGTTTCGTGTTGTGATGATTGACAGTGAAGTTGAGGTGTTGGAATTGATTAGAATATCAGTTGAGGGTGTTTGTTGATTGTTGCAGGACATGTGTATTGTTTTGAATGCATCTAAAGTTGTTAGTGGAGAATCAATGGTTGAGGTAATTATCCTTATTGTAATCTTAGTTAAGTATTATAATTTCTAGTTGTTGAAGTTATGAGATGCCATAAACTAAGATGTTCGATTGTTGAGATGAGTTTAGTTGTGGTGGTGATGAGGTTGATGTTACATAGAAGGTAATTTTGGAAAAGTATCAGTTGTAGATCTGGTGGTGTTGAATAAATTCAGGGTAAGTTCATTCATTTGAACTCAGTTAAGATGGATTGTTGTTTCTGTAGTTTTATGAAATGTTGGTGGCTTGAGATGTAGAAGTTGGTGTTCTGTGTGGAGTTAAATGTAAGTTATGATCTTCATGTGGTGTTAATGGTGTTGTTAAAGCAAAGCTTAAAGAGACTATTATGGAATCAATTGTATGGTAATGGAGGTATTCAGTGGTAGTGGTGTTGTAGGTGATCTGGGTTTAAATGTTTTGAAGGTGTGTTAGTGGTGGTAGTGAAGTCTGGTGTTGTTGTTGTTGGAGTGCTTGCATTGGTTTTTTTGTGGTGATGGTGTTATACTGAATTTCAAATAAGAATGGGCTATGTATGGATGTGTAATTACAGTTCGAATGAAATTGGGAGTTGAACTGTGGAGTTCAGGTTTATATGGAATTGTATGTATGGTCTGGATAAAAATGCAGTGTAGTTGTAACTCAGGTGCTTGTTGAATTGATATTGCAGAAAGATATAGGAAGTATAATTGTAGAAAGAGTCTTGCCTAAAGCGGCTATTGCAGGTAAGCAGAGTTTAAAATTGTATCTGAAATTATTTGAAGTTTGTTTAAGATTGAATGAAATGTATAGTACTGTATGAACTTTTGTTCTTGAGACTTAGGCATGTTAGTCATCTCAGTCAGATATTTGACTGACATACCTTAGATGACTCATTATCTGGCTGAGTTGAATCGTGTTGACTCACCGAGTTCCCTGTCTTGACCCAGTTGACCGATTTAGACTTTGATCGTTTGACAAGTGGACCTGACCTTAACAGTTTAACTTTGACTATTGACCTGACCTTGGGTGTTGACCGTTAATTGACCTTTTTGACTGTTAAAGACTGTTAGTTGAACCTAGTGGACCAGGCCTTGTGTATGGGCTTGTTTAGTGAACTTGGGCTTAGGTTCAGGTTTCCTATTTTGATGTATTGGACCCTTATGGTCCGATTTATCCTTTGGTTCCTTCTATAAAGTTGTAGATATTCATGAGACTTAGCTAATGGATTGTAGAACCAACCAAATTTAATTAGTAAACCTAAACTATGCTAAAGGTAGATAATGAAAATGGGCTTAGAACCATTAGATAGTTCACCTAGTCTATAACTAGAGAATAATATCTAATTATGTTATGAGCCTTGTGTGAGCCTTCTGGCTAAACTATTAGAGTTTTTGTGTGATTAACAATTAGTCTTTATTAACAACGATCGTTTCAAAGGATAAACCAGGTGATCTTGGATCTCGAGGTAGGCGTGGCTTGTCATCAAAATAGGTGGGAATTTACATTTGACTCTTTTGAAACCATTGTTGTCTCTTTTAAAAAATTTTATGTTTAACAAAATTCATGCATTGTCCGTTTGTGCATTCCATGCATTGTTTAGTTTGAATTACGATTGTTCAGTTGATTCTTTGAATCTTTCCACGATTTGGAAATGACTATTAATGTTTGTTTGTCATTCTGAATTGTTATGGGAAATAATAATTTCCAAATGTGGTATATAGGATATGCTCCTTCACATTTATACCTACTTACTTTCAGCTTTTATGCTTAGGAGGTGTGGAACAAAACGGCATTATTATTATACATTGTTTGAAGAAGGAGTTTGTCCATATACATGTTTGTTTATTCAGTGACTTGGTCACTTTTTGATGTTTGGGAAAACATGTATTGTTTTGCAAATCTTGCTCATGGTTATTTGAAATTTAAATGGTATTCCTATTGAGCACCCCTTTTATGGATGATGTGCTCACCCATTCCCACTTTCAGTTTCAGAGACAGATCAGAGTTGCATGGCGAAAGCTTCAAGGATTGAGTTTGTTAGTTGGTTAACTTCTGCTATGTTTATTATGTTGTATATTCTATTTGTAAACCAAATTATATGGAATATGTATCATCTGGGAGGCATTCTTGTATATATTTCAGAGAGGGGTTAGTTTTTGGGTTAAGTTTTGTAGCAGATTTCTTAATTGAATGTTTAAGTAATTGATTTAGATTCTTAGTGCCTCTTTACTTAGTTAATCTCTTGGATGAGTCGGCTTCTAGCTTTGGGTGCGCTACAGTGCCCACTTCAGTTTCAATTACCAGAAGAAATGGTGCACGAGAAGATGTCAGTTTTCGTTATTTAAAGCGTTACCGAATTGTGTTATATTTATGTATCATTTGTATATGTGTTTTCTTTATTTATTGTAAAACAACATATTAACATATTAATATCATTTGAGAGTTCTTCACTTATAAATATCAGAGTGTTGGGTTCAAGTTGGTTTTAGTTCACATTATTATGATTCTTAAAATTTTCAATCTGGAATTGATTCTTCAATTAGGTTGTAATCCTATCATCTAAGCAAGTTAATAATTTGGGTCGTCTCACTATCAAGCTATAAAAAGTTGGCATATGCATGAATTGTGAATTGGTCACGGCCAAGAAAGTAAGCTACATCGTTATGAAAGTTAACGGAGCTTGCATAAGCCTACGGAAAATATGGCATGAGCCTGATTGATGCACCCTTGGTACGAGAAAGACAAGTGCATGCTCTCAGCAATGCCTAAGCTAAGTAAAGAGTTGGAAATAAGACGAAATAGCCTATGCGCAAGTTTAAGGCATGTCTTATGCCTAGAAATGACTCAAAGACCAGTGATGCATGCAAGATGCATCGGCTACAGCCTCAATGGATTTAAACTCTTTGCAGAACAAGGGTAAGTTGGAACGGTGTGGAAGCTAAGTTAGATGCATCATTCTCTACGAGCATGCTTGTATGGGAAAATGGACGTGCATTTTCCTGGATTTAAGACCCGATTTATAGCATCATTATGGCACATCATGGAAGTTATGGCCTGCGCGCCTTGGCACGCTAGGCGTAAATTTTCGGCCCATCACAGTTGGTATCAAAGCAAGTTCTGTGAATACTCTAGAGACTGTGAGTAATGGACTCATCAAGAGAGTACTTCCTTCTATGGAAAACTTAAATTCAGAGATTAGGCCAACTTTGTGCTAGAAGTGTTAGTAACTTCCAATCCAGTTACTTTTGCAAATCGAGTTGAGATTGTTCAAGTACTGCCAGTTTTCCTAGCCTAAGTGGTAACCCACTTACAAGTGGATATCCAGGAGACTGTTTGGAATGGTAGGTAGACAATGGGACCGATCATCCCCACATGTTGGAAACTGGCCAACGACGTGCGTTGTTAGGCCGGCTAGCATCCCACTTACCATTGGAAACCTGGATGACCTTCAGGGGCGGTGGGAAACAAGATTCTATTCCACACAGTACTGCGTTAAGATTTTTCATATCATTTCGATGACAACTTTCAACTTGTGAACTTTAGGGATTCCTGAGTGGTGGTTGAGATATCTTTTGGCAACTTACCAATTGAGATTCTTGATAACGTTATGGAATTTGTTTTTTGGATTCCTGAGTATGCGGTATGGGATATTTGGTCAAAAGGTCCTAATTGATATTCCATGATAACTAAAGAAACCTTGCGATTTCTGAGCATCTGGTATGAGACTTTTTCTCAGGAACCCAAACCGAAGAGCTTGTCCACGATAGTTTTTGTTTTGAATTTAGGGTACAAAATTCTTTAAAGGGGTGAATGATGTAACACCCCGTGATTTTAGCATTGCACATGCGCAAAGATGCGTTATGGCCTAGAATGAAGTTTCATTCAAGGATTTCGTTGCATAATAAAGGGAACATTGGCCTAGTGCCAATAGTGCATAATAATTATGCAATACGCTAGAGTGAGCTGGCTGAGTGAATGTGTTAGAGTATTGCTCGGTCGAACTCGCATGCATTGCTATATCAAGCATGTTTGTCAATGTTAGTGATCAAAACTATAAGTCTTGATTTCTAGTCTACTATAGCTAAGGTCTCGGACTAGAATAAAAAGTGTAGTTGAGCTCAAGAACTCCATGGAAATCATCATACAAGATGAATGACTACACAAGGAACCGGTGGATCTTCATTGACTAAAAGGTATATGGAGACTTGAACTTATCTATCACTCAAAAGTTTATTTATCTCCTATCTTGAGACAAATTTCGTTTTGCTATATATAGACTAAGATTATACACGTTTGGTATTTTGAGACGAGTTTACCTCGCCCATCTATTTCTCGAAATATGTGTTGGTAAAGCTTTCGCTTTAGCCAACTTCATCTTTACCTAGTGACGAAAGTCATGTTAAGTTTCAATCACTTTTAAAATTGCTCTGACGAAAAATGTTTTGTGAATAACAACTATATAACATCCTCTGAGAATGTTTTAATGATTGAAATGAGAGTTTAGAATATATAACCAATGGAGGATATAAGCATTGTTGTGGAAACACATATATGTATAAGTCCTTATTCCTTGAACCAAAGTTTGCGAACTTTGTTAATCAAGAGAACTGGAGAAGTGTGTGAGCTAAGTACGCGAACTCAGTCCGTGAACCTAGTCCGCGAACTGGCGGAAGTTCTCGACCCAAGAATTTATGCTGGAATTTGTGACTCTATCCGGGAACTTAAGTCCGCGAACTTGAGTAGGTTATGTCTAAAAACGATATTTGTGAACTTATCTTTATAAACTAAGGAATGTTATTGAAAACCGTGGCTATATAGTTCATGAACCGATTCGAGTGAATCAAATCGTTTTTGATTCAATTATGTCTTGTGTAGTACATGAGATTTCTGTGCAATTGAAAAACTCTCTAACTAGTTCATTTGAGTCATTTGAACTAGTTATGGTGAAGAAGAATATGGTTGATATGAAAGTTATCATATGGCTAAACATTTGGTTAACTATTGTTGAACCAATTAATGCACAAGTTTGGGTACGGTTACACAAACATAGAAATGTGCATTTCATGTGTGTATAACAAGTTATGTTTTCGATCTAACGGTTGATAAATATTAGCTTGAATCTAATCAGTTTTTCATCTAACGGTGAATATTGAATGCTTTGTTACTAAGCTAACACTGATTGCAAATCCGGATTTGAAAGACTATATAAGGGAGAACTCTAGCAACTTGGAAACCTAATCCCCACACATTTTGTGTGATACTGGTTGTGCTAAGCTAGAGTCGATTCTCCTTTAACCTTTGGTCTCTTCTTCTAAACCAGGTTAATGAGTTAAAGACTTCATTGGGATTGTGAATCTAGACCGATACTACTTTTATTGTAGTTGTGTGATCTGATCTTGTTGTTTCTATCGTACGAGTACAATTGTAATAATTGGATTGAGATTTATATCTCCGATAGGCAAGATAAAAATTAATCATAAACATCTTCGTCTCATCGTTTGTGATTCCACAATATCTTTTTTCGCTGCGTCGATTAAGCCTATTGTGAGGTGATTGATAATACTGGGATATTTTCGGGATTATAAGTCTGGTTTATTAATTGGTTCCTGTTCACCTTGATTTATCAAAAGACGGAACAAAAATCATAGGTATATTCGTGGGAGACGAATTTATCTATTACTGTAGATTTTTCTGTGTGATACATATTTGCTTATTAAAGTCTTCGACTTTGGGTCGTAACAACTCTTAGTTGTGGGTGAGATCAGCTAAGGGAATCAAGTATGTAGTATCCGGATGGGATCAGAGACGTAGGAGAATAATTGTACCTTGGATCAGTGTGAGATTGATTGGGGTTCAATTACAGTCCAGACCGAAGTTAGTTTGGAGTAGGCTAGTGTCTATAGCGGCTTAATACAGTGTATGTTTAATCTGTACTAGGTCCCGGGGTTTTTATGCATTTTCGGTTTCCTCGTTAACAAAATTCTGGTGTCTTTGTTATTTCTTTTCCGCATTATATTTGTTATATAATTGAAATAATATAGGTTGTGTGTTATTCAATCAATTAGAATATCCGACCTTTTGGTTGTTGATTTAAATTGATTGACACTTGGATATTGGTCTTTCATACCATCCAAGTTTATATCTCTTGTATTTAAATTGATACTCGCAGTTTGCTTGAGTAAGATTTAAATTGAGAGATAGAGATATAAACTCTTTGATATACTTTTCTATTGATTGAGTCTAACTGTCTAATTGATTCTCATAAAAGTATATTGGAGTTTGTCTATACAGATTTCTAATCGAAATATTAGGTATGGTTGTTAGACCCCCGCTTTTTCAATTGGTATCAGAGCAGGCAAACATGTTAAAGACCTTATAAGTTTGTGTTTATAGTGATCTGATTATGGACGAGTCTATCTCTAATAATGTACCAGTTCATAAATTACCATATGATTCTAAAAGCTTGGATTCACCTGAGAGAACTGTCACATCTAAGTCAATATATAAACATTCTATTTATGTAAAAACTATTGATTGGGAAACTCTCCTAGAAGAACAGCTGGATGAACTTTCTGATGAAGGTGATTCATATGTTGATAGAGATGTTGATGAGGAAGTCTCAGAGTATGTTAACTTTTTGGATTCGTGGAATATGAAGAAGATTACAACTTCTCATGTCTCACCTCTTCTGACTCCTCTCTGTCGAGAAAACAAGAAATTGAGAAGATGTTACGTAGGTGTTTATTTTTCGAATCGTTCTAACAAATCGATCCTCAAGGATTCTGAGAAAAACCTATGTATGAAGTCACTTGAATGTGATAATCTTTATTAAAAGTATTTTTTGTTGGAAGAGAAACTTGCAGAATCTGAAGCAAGGTTTAACTCTCAACAAATTAGTTTTGATGACAGAGAAAGTGCTTGTCTCGTTCGAGAAAAACGCCTTGAGGCTGATTTAACTGCTGCTCTTGATAAAATCAAGATGTTGGAAGATGACTTAAAAAAGTTCAATACTAGTTCAAGAAAATTAAACACTATGCTAGGAGCAAGTAAAACCCATCGTGATGCACGAGGATTGGGCTATAAGGGAATAGACACTCCAAATATTAGCAAAGAGGTAAAATTTGTCAAGGCTAGTGATTCTTCTCGACAAAAGGCTTCCATTGGTAGAAAAAGTGAAATACCTTCACCGGGAGTTATGGTTCAATAGATCAAAGTATATCAACCTCCAAAACCAGCACACATGAATCCGGGTAAGAACGTTCCTTATATTTTTCATTATTGTGGAAACAAAGGTCATCTGGAAAGGAGATGTCTTTTTCGTATAAGGAATGAAAAACTTCATGATATTCTTGTTTGGGTGTCAAAAGAAGTGATTAAACCGGGATCATATGTTTAAGCTAACACTCTCGACATTACGGGTTGTAAATGTCCAACCTTTAGGCAAAGGTATCAGTGCTGTGATAATCCTAGATTTGCCTACAAACGTCATACGAAGTCTTTTCACAATCATAATGGTTATCAAAAGGATAACTTCATAAATACTAAGACAATATCTGATGCTCCCAATTGGAGAACGACTAACTTGCAAAAGAATAGTCAATCCAATTCTCTTTTGAAAAATCTTGAAAAGAGTAATGGGAAGAAGGTTCTGGTTGTTCCTAAATGCACTCAGAAGTGGGTACCAAAGAAATCCAGTGATTCTTTGAGTGTGAAAAGGAATGATCTGAAAGAAAATTCCATGACTATGGAGAAGGCAGTATCCATGATGTTGGAACTTAACAAGTTTTTTGTAAAAATGGAGTTGGATGTGAAAGTTTATAAAAGAAATCTCTTTCATGATAATCCAAATGTCACTTGTGGTGAGAAATACATTGTTCATCCCAACACAACTTAGTTGTGTTGTAAGTGCATCCTCACCAAGGAATGCCATGCTGTGTATACGGTGAGGGAAGAACAAGAATTGGGGCGCACATATTATATTCGGTAAGGATGTAGAATTCAATTGGACTTTTCTAAAAAGGTATGTTTATAAACTTGAGCAAGTTTTATGTTTTTATTACTTGTTTGAGTACTTATAATGATCCATTTACCTTGATTATCGTTCATTTCTACCTAACTTGATCTGTGTTTTAAGGTTCTTAAATGTTTAGGTTTGAAAACATTAGTTCAGGATGTTTGGACTTCATGGTACACATACCAAGTATGTATAACATCATTTAAAACAAAAATCCAGGGGCTTAAGTTCGCAAACCCCGTCTGCATACTTCTCCAGGATACGAAAATTTGTTTGCAAACCCGTATGCATACTTGACGTCGATACTCGGTAAACTTGTTTTGGCCGTAACTTCTTCGTCCGAACTCGGATTGACCTCATTCTTTTTGAAATATGTTCCTATTTGAATTATATTAAAAATAGAGATGATAAACCTTGAATTTGGATGAGTTAAGATTGGTATTTGTCCTGTCTCTTGTTTTTGAGTATTTTGCTCCTTTTCGTTGCACTTGTTCCACTTCTCTTGAACTTGGGCACTTGGATCCTTGGAGTACTGATATTCTAAGCTAATTTGTAGATTTTACAAGAATGTTGTTGGAAAATCTTTTTATACGCCTTTGGTAGCTATTATTGGTGTAAATCCATGCGAAAAAGATTGATTCTACCTTGTAAGGACAAATCATCTTGTATCTGCATTACGAGTTTATCTTGATGCCTAGGAAACTTCTTATGAGAATTTATTCTTGTTTTTGAAGAGGATTACTATAGTTTTGAATAGAAATTATTGTGATTTCACATAGCTATGTCCAACGTTTTCATCTTGCAATGTTTTTAGATTCATTTTAAAGTTGATTTGAAAGATGATTATTACAGTATTAATCTTTATGGTTTCATATATTGCAATATTTTTATGGGTTATGGGTGTTTGCATCCGTGAACTTGATTGTCCCATACCTTGTCAAAAGTCGTTCATGAGTTGATATGCATACATTGATAAAGAATGAATTGACTTTTGATAAAAAAAATACAAAATTTAAGCCTATTATGTCAATTTTTGATGGAAGATAGGTCAAAATATTATTTTTTCAAGGATTATGTCTATTGTATGTCATTGTGTAAATGGTGGTGGAAAATAGAATGAATTCGTGTGTATTTTGCAGTAATTGATCTTCCCTGATCCATATTTTATGTATTACTGTGAGGCTCCTTAATGTGTCTTATGTTGAGCACTAAACAACCAAGTTGATTATTTTTATGATTAGCTTTGTTGTTGTTCCGTAAGGTACTTTATGTCGAGCATATTGAACTTAATTAATCATCCTGTTTGGTTATTTAGTTATGACTCCATAAGTTTTCTTATGTTTGAGCGTTTTTGACTGGGTTGATTATTTTCATAATTAACTTAGTCATTGCTCCATATATTTTCTTATGTCAAGTATGACCAATTAAATTGATTACTTTTGTGATTAGTTTAGTTGTGTATTTCGATTAGATTAATTATGGGTTCTCTAGAGGTTAATCTAATTGAATATTTTTAAGTCTCCATAAGTTTACTTGTGTTGAGCATGTTTGGTTAAATTAATTATGAATTCGCTTATAGTTAATTTAATTGAACATTTTTGGATTCAAATTCATACTTGTATGTGATTTGTTATGTCCAAAGAAATCCTTCCTTTTTTTTGAAATTAAGTTAGCTCTGGTTGTTCTCTCGGGAATGACATATTATGGGGGAGAGTTCTTAATTGAACTTGTGCATAATTGTCAAAACTTTGTGGGGAGTGCGGCTGTGGAATATTATAGGGGTTATCTTGTATCCTTATAGACTCCTTGATGAATGCATTTATCTTCAGCTTTATGATTGCATCTAAATAAGATGATATATACTTACTTTTGGTCATGAAAGTCTTTTACGGAAATTTCATTAGGATCCCGTTCTTGTACCTTTGCCAATTTTATTGACAAAAAGGGGGAGAATTAATATGTAGTTTACACTACAAATACATATGGTTTTCGGATCATTATGTAAGGGGGAGTGGTTTCCATGTGAGATGGAGTATTGACTAAGGGGGAGTAACATATCACCATAGTATTATTGTTAAAGTTGTTACAACCTTTGGGATCATCGGAGTACTTGGAAGTGGCAAGATTTGAGTAATGTTGAAGATTATACATGTGGAATAAGAGCTACAAAGTTTATTTATATATTTTTTGTATTCCCATATGTATTGATAGTTTTGTCACTAAAATTGACAAAGGGGGAGATTGTTGATGACATTGCTCATTTAACTGCATGTTGCTATCTCAAGCATGTTTGTCAATGTTAGTGATCAAAACTATAAGTCTTGATTTCTAGTCTACTATATAAGGTCTCGGACTAGGATAAAGTGTAGTTGAGCTCAAGAACTCCATGGAAATCATCATACAAGACAATGACTACTCAAGAACTGGTGGATCTTTATCGACTAAAATGTGGAGACTTGAACTTATCTATCACTCTAAAGTCTATTTATCTCCTATCTTGAGACAAAAGTCATTTTGTTGTATAGACTAAGATTATACACATTTGGTATTTCGAGAAGAGTATACATCGCTATCCATTTCTCGAATATGTGTTGGTAAAGCTTTAGCCAAGTCATATTTTACCAGTGACTGTTAAGTTTCAATCACTTTGAAAATTGCTATGACGAAAATGGTTTGTGAATCAACAAACTATATAACGGTCCTCTGAGAATGTTTCAATTATTGAACGGTAGCTTAAACAATATAAATCAATGGAGGATATGAAGTACTACAGAAATCCTATATGCCGAGCTTCAACCGCTGAACTTTGTTGATCAAGAGAACCGAGTAAGGCGCTGAAGCCATTCATGAATCAAGAGAGCTCAAAATCCAGAATTTTTGGCCGGAGTTTGGGTGAATCATCAGAATCCAAAGTCCATTTAATCCACCTCACACTTCGAGTAGGTTATGTCTAAAAACAATGTTTCTCAAAGAACCATTCATAAACTAAGAATGCTATTACAAACCGCGGCTATATAGTTCATGAACCGATTCAGAGTGAATCAAATCTTTTTCTTCAATTGTGTCTTGTGTAGTACATAAAGATCTAAGAATTGAACAACTCTAACTAGTTCATTTGAGTCATTTGAACTAGTTATGGTGAAAAGAATATGGTTGATATGAAAGTTATCATATGCTAGCAGTTGGTTAACTATTGTTGAACCAAATAATGTGCAAGTTTGGGTATGGCACAAGCCCACAAACATTGACATGCTGTGATAATGCTTGTTTTTATCTAACAGATTGATAAATATTAGCTTCTTGAATTTAATCAAATTCCATCTAACGGTGAATATTAATGCTTTGTTACTAAGCTAACATTGATTGCAAACCCTGATTTGAAAGATTATAAGGGATAACTCTAGCAATCGGGAAACGCATCCACATCTACATGATACTAGTTGCAACCCGTAGTCGTTCTCCTTTTTAACCTTTGGTTTTCTTCTTCTAAACCAGTTACACCACTTAAAGACTTCATTACAGATTGAAGCCAGACCCTACTAAAAAGAGCAAGGTACTCCCAAATATACTTCAAGCTATAACTTTTCCTTATTATAAGTCATTTTCTCGAAGTGATTGTCGGTGATCGTCATGACAATACAACAAATTGGTTCGCACTTTGTGTGATGATCGTCTATGAATCTGAAGATCGAGACAATACAACAACAAAGTGTGTTTACTTGATACAAGGTTTGACTTAACCAAACTCAATAGGATTCACGTATCAAGCAAATAGGAATTAACGTTTGTGCAATTCCTTTAAATTATAATAAAACAATTATAATCGTAAGTATAAAGTAAATGACACACGACAAGATTTTGTTAAGAGGAAACCACAAATGCGAGGAAAACCCGGGAACTAGTCCGTAATTGAATACTCTCGAGATTAAGCCGCTATACAAAATAAGACAACCGTATAGTTGAGACCAAGCACTAAACCCAGTTCACCTAATTCGTCAAGTATTCCCACGCCTCAACTTTTGTAAAACTAGAGTCACGTACTTGGACCAATTCCTTTGGTTCGTATTCCAAATAATAAAGGAACAACAAACTGCTTTGGTATCAACTCTTCAAACCAAGTGATATGAGTAACGCAAGGTTCCCTGTTTACCTTAACATAAAATCCTTTGCCAGGTTTCCAAGATATATCTTATGTTCAACCACCCAAAGAAATCGTTAAGATTATGTCAATTACACTCTTCTAATCCAAGTGATATGTGTTGATGCCGATCTTCCTCATTAATCAATCCAATCTACCACAAGGATAAACCGATTATTAATTGGATCTCGTTTTCCCAAACAAGTATTGTGCACACCAAAGATTATAAACACCAAGTAAGAAATCTTCAATATTTTCTTTGTCTTCAAATCTTCTTAGATCTTCAATAAAACTTCACACAATCACTTGAATCTCTTGTGATCAATCACACCTGAAGCTTAGGTATATTAAAAATGGATTATCACAAGATCATCTTTAGATCTAACAATAGTCAAAGATCCATGAAAACTTGAACTAGTATGAGTGAATCTTATATCAGAAGATAAGATTCTCAAGCATAAATAAACTAGGTACAATCAATGTTCAACCATGTTAGTTAATCAAATCAATACGAAAACTAAAGATAAACCGCAATATCTAGTTTCCACCAACGGGTCGTAGCTAGAGATTAATAATCCTAAAGAAGACTTTAAATTGAGCGTACATAGAGATTTTCACATAATTAGATTACTCTCCTCTCCAATAGGTGGCTTCACCAGTAACAAAGACAAAAGAGTAAGTCTAGGTTACGCAGGATTAGTTTGGTAGAAATGCAAACTCAAAGTAATCACAATAGCATTCATACGATTATGTCGATGTCTTATATACAAATTTTAATGGTTATGCAAGAAACTTCATATTATATTCCTTAATACTATGTTTATCTAGAGTGTTCATGCTTCGCGGTTTTATGTTTTCAATATGCATGACTTGAAAGATACGTTAGGGAATGAAACAGTTCAAGTCAAATATCACTAACCTCAAGTGGAAGGATGATGTTGTCGGTACATTCAGCTCCTTCTTCACTTCTTCAAGTCTTCGCAATACTTGTAATGTCTCACCCTAATACTTTCAAACTAACCTATACAAAGTTGACTCTAGTACATTTAAATCAAGCGACTCTTAAATGAGTTTTGCTTCACTAAAATATGACACTAAACTTGACATACCAACGCTTGGTGGTTCAACCGAGTAATGCTCTAACAATCTCCCACTTTGTCAATTTTAGTGATAAAACTCCTTACAATCATATGGATAAACAAATTACAATATTCATTTCACATACGCTTGATTCCCGATCCACAACATAACCTGCATTAATTCAATCCTCAAAATGCAAGAATCGCACTTATAATAACAAAAGCTTATACCTCTTAAAGTAGCTTCAGGTAGATTTTCAATCCGCACATCTTTGTTATCATTCATATGATATGTTACTCCCCTTAGTTTATGCTTTTCCTCATTCGTTAGAATAAACATTCAAGCACCATTGTCCTCTTCCTAGTGACACCAATCAACCATAAATTGATACCATCATCACTTGTTTACTCCATATACTGCTCCCCTTTTTTGTCACAAAAATGACAAAAGAAAAGAACAAATAATGGACAACACGAAAAGGATCTTACAAATCTCAAAATATACTGTAACATGTCGTAGTCACAATTAGTGTTTTTATGACACTGCTTGATAACAATATCAAAAACCGGAACTACAAGTAATTACGTATCGACATGTTATTATCATGGAAATAATCGCCTCAAGCAATTTTCAAATACAGAAGAAACTAAAATCAACTAAGCAACTTAGTTTTTATTAAACCGATTGTTAAATACAACCGCTTCATTCGATAAGACCAACACAAAGATAAACTCCATTTTTCTCATCAAAGTTCTAATTATCCATATAACTTAGACCTTAGATTTCAAACAATCCAAATACTAGGTTAGTTAACTAGCATTTCTTTATTTGTGCTTTCTGGCGACCTGAATAACCTAAATCTCCACTTCGATAAGTCTAACTAAGATCGACTAACTTAGATTAGCTTATTCAGAATCGAATTGGACTAAACAATCTCAGTTCAACATATTCATTCGTTTATAAATAATCATACAAACCAATAAATCAACTTGCATAATTATTTACCCTTAACCAGGATATAATGTAAACAACATATATAAAACAAGGCTCTATTATTTATCAAAATTTTGTAAGCTTAAACAATCGATAATACAAAGCAAAATAACAATTGTTTTACTTAACTGAAGCAATTGAATTAACATGTAACATTAGCACCTTAATTGCAACAAATTTTGTAAGCCTAAACTATTGATATCACACAACAAAGCAAGATAACAAAAGTTTTACTTAACCTAAATAAATTGAATCAC
The DNA here is from genome assembly GCA_023529315.1 of Papaver bracteatum. NCBI lineage: Eukaryota > Viridiplantae > Streptophyta > Magnoliopsida > Ranunculales > Papaveraceae > Papaver > Papaver bracteatum. The sequence continues at coordinate 171,442 of JAJJWX010001635.1, forward strand.
ACAACATCTACATTATAATGGAATAAACACATCAATTGTAATTAATAATTTATTTTAAGCAAAAGCAATAGATATATCAAAAATGTGTAGCTTTCTTAAAACAGAAAACAATTAACTAACAAGATTGTTACCTCAATTTCACATCCAAATTTCTCCAAATATGATTCCACTGCTTTCTTTCCTTCCAGAGAATTATCGAAATATCATGTTGTCTGTATGCCCCTATGCCAAAAACAAAAAGATTAACAACAACCAACCTTTACCAGAAAGGTTGAAAATCTGCTTTTAACAATTGCAAGCAAAAGCTAAAACCATTAATACATATTTTTTATGCTAAACCAAACCGATTCAACATATTGTGACTTTTTGAACATATTGTTTCTACAGAACCCTCATGATCCTTTGATAAAGCCTACCAACATGGGATAACTTAATCTGCTAAATCAAAAAGTCACCAAACCATGCGGTTCAAAACATATTATAAGATCAACATCAAGGTAATAAAACGAAAAATCAAACATCCTATAAACATACATAGCAAATAAATAAAGCATTAAAGTACAATTTATGTAAAATCAAAACTATCACAAGAAAAATTATAAATCAAATAACTTTATTCATAATAGTTTTATTCAATAGACCTAAATATAATCAATGATATAAATCAAAAATTGATGCTATTTTTCTTATCTTATCTTTCAAGATCATCTTCACTTTCCTCAAATTTTTCAGGATCTTCATCGATAGCATCCTTGATCGATATCTCGATTCTTATTATTAAGATGCCTGATTATGTCTATTGTGCTAGAGCATTAACTTTTCGACATACGAGAACTCTGTCATCGATTCCAAGTTTAATCAGCCTTTCCTTGTTACTGATAATCTGCCTTTAAGTGTCACTATCTATGATGAGTTTCTATGGTAATCGAGGAGAACTTGACGTAAGATTGATAAATATCAATCTCGGCATCCAACTGTTGGACAAGAAGATTAGTAATCTTCCCTTTTATTCTTTTATATCTTCACAATCCAGATTTCTTCAAGGTATTATCAAGATGAACTGTTTCAGAATTCATTCCACTCAAAGCTTTCAAGATTTGCTTGAGATCCGTATTGAGAATACATCCTTTTGTATATTTTTTCTAAGACACGCTGAGAATTTATACATGAAGTACTTTAACACATACCAAACATAGATATCAGCCCTTAAATAAATAATTTGATCTGATTTGAAAGATTTTTTTGCATCTAATGTGTTATACACAACTTTCTCAAAGGGATTATCTTTCGAAAATAATACCACTTGGATATATTTCACCACAATCCTTCTTACACGAAGCTTTTGTAACACAACCTTTCTACTCATAAGATTATCAAACGTTCTAAGGTAGATCATGTAATGTCTCTATATTGAATAAGAGATGTTATTAGGATTCTAATTGCCTGCATACATGTGCTTTCCTACATCCAAAGATTGGGCAAAGTGAGGATGCGACATTCTAATCGTGCTTTGAAGCATTAGGATGGAGGATTTACCCTCATCAAGTCCCCTTTTGAAGATA